>JAXAVZ010000298.1:600000-786357 GCA_034621355.1 Mycalesis mineus | reverse complement strand
AGTGTGGGTCACCTGAGTGCGTGAGCGTGAGCAGGCGCGCGCGCTGCTGCGGGTGGCAGGCGAAGGAGGCCAGCGGCGCGTCGCCCACCGCCACATCGCGCTCCACCGCCGAGCCCTCCGCCAGCTCCACCTCCGCCTCCTCCAGCGCCGCCGTGGCCGACGCCTGCCGACACGTGCTGATTGAGCATTCCCACATCCATGTGTAAGTGCAAGACTCGATCAGAAGTGTGCCGGTACTCACCACACTGTCGAAGGAGGACTGCGCCTTGTACTCGTGCGCTTGCTGGATGTCGTGCAGCCGCAGCGAGCTCGCGTCGCGCTGCAGCGAGATCAGCAGGTTGCGTCTGGAACACAGTGCAGTATGTAGTACAGGCGTCGCTGCATCATTCCCCTCCAGTAGGGTGGGCGGCTCACCTGGTCGGGCTCCATTGTATCTTGCGCGGCGGGCGCGGCAGCTGCAGCGTGAGCAGCGGGCGGGCGAGCGAGCGCGCGTCCCACACGGCCACGCCGCCGTCCCCGCGCGACGCCACGTGCCAGCCCTGCGGCGCCGCGCTGGCCCCGAAGCACTGCCGCGTCGTCACTGAACTACACGCTCGCGCACCTCCCTCTGAGGCATGACATCAATAATGTTTTGGAATACATGAGGACATCTGTGTGCATTCACCTGTACCATTACATTATTATTGACTCACCTCGCAAGTCATATATTTTGAGGTGCTTGAGATTCATGGAGGCGACGAGCGTGCAGGGCGCGAAGCTGCACCACGACAGAGTGTGAGCAGTCTCGCCCATGGCCACCTCAGCTACAGGCCGCGGAGGCACAGACGCCGGCGGTGATGAACTCTCTACTGAAACAATTTTGGTTTTAACTGACATTTATAAAAAATGTTCAAAGATTTAACATAAATGTTAATTTTGTTTAGAAAAAGAAACCCAAGTTGAAAAATAAAGGCAACTCATATCTACACTTATAATAAAACTGTAACAGATCTAATTCTGTACATAGAACATATTTTTAAAAATTTTATTGATATTTTTTGTTTGTATTTTCGACGGCCGCAATTCACGCAGAAACTACTGAATGAATTCATATAAAACAAAGCACGATTTCAGCCCATATTATAAGGAGATTAGTTCATATTACATTAGATTAGATAGGTTGAGAGTTTATGGAAAATCCTTCATTTTTGAAGTTATGTTTATGAAAATTTATATAATAACTGCTGGATAAATAAAATCGACCCTTAAAGTAGTTGAAAGTTTGTATTGAATGTTTTAAATTCAAATAATCAAATCAAGATATCTTTATAAAAATTAAGATAAAACCACTGGATAAACTACTTAAAAAACAATTTTTTAAATATTTTATCTATCTGTTTGTTCTGGTTAATCTCTGAAACAGACATTTTGATGAAATTTTCAGTGTATGTGTGTACAGAATATAATCTATGTATTCAAATTTCGTATACTAGTACTTTGGTTCTAGATAATATTGCAAAAAGTTTTCATTTTTAATTTTAAGGATGCATTGTAATATTTTCTTAATATTGCACTGATTTTGTTTGAAGTATGAAAACAGATCCTGAGGTGAAACTTTTTAAAAGCCGCCATTTCAAAATTTCTCATGATTGGATAAAATCAATTTATCAATGTAAAATGTACTAATAAGTTTACCTGTGAAGTTCAAACAAGCTAATTTGTTAAATTTCTGAGGTAGTAAGTTCAGTGCCTACACACAGCACAATGTCTATGCACACCACTGGGGCCAGCATATTAGTTACAAAGTGCAAAAATGTTACAGTGACAGTGTCTAAACACAACATAGTTGGAGGAAGAAGTTATGTGGTTTCTTCTCATCTTTGGAGATTATTGAAAAATGTTAATAATACCTGCAAATTCATCAGAACTACAAGTATGCACATCCCATAGCAGTATGCAGTTGTCACTTCTGTGCCTCTCCAGCCCTGTAGCCAGCAGATTAGTCTCCGTTCGGTTCCATACCACAGAGTTGCAAGGACGAGAGCATCTTGGCACTGTAGCATAGATAACAAATAATATTAAAAAAACTATGAACAAAAGAATATTTTGACATTAAAAGTAAGATACGAAATCTATCTAACATAATATTTCCTTTCACTTTCAATGGATATGACAATAGTCCTACGCACATGGATCTAATGTCAGCCCCCTAACCATTATGCCAATTAATAATATGAGAAAATTATTGTTGTTAGTCGACAAGTTGTATGTTGGTACTTGAGCTACATTTAGCATCAAGACAAGCTTATTTACTAAAGTATACAAATTTTCTTGATATAAAAACTGCCTCGTTGGTCTAGTGGTTAGCCTATGTGGCTTCGATCAGGAGGCCCTAAGTTTGATTCTTAGATCGGGTCACGGAATAATTCTGAGCTTTTTCATTCTTTTATGAAATGTTCAGTACATTCCAAGCCCGGAATTTGGAAGTTGTCGGTGTTACACCCCAGTGCCTCAGAGGTTAAGCCATCAGTCCCGGTCACTATCATCAACATTTGATAGTGATCGTTAATAAACACACATAAACATTATCACCCTACGCCCGCCAACCCGCATTGGAGCAGCATGGTGGGTGGACACTCCATATCCCCTCTCCTATAAGGAAGGAGGCCTGGCACTGTAGTGGGCCATTAATAGGCTGATAATGATGATGATCAATAACTTTTCTGTATGCTTACCAAATTCTCTTCCAACTAATCCAAGAGGATCATAAGTCTGTTTGAGGCTTGTAAGGGAAACTTTGCCGCTGGCGTGGCCCAGGGCCAGCAGTGGATCTGGGTGGTCAGCTATAGCACTGACATCCACGCAGCGCACTCCACTGGCACTCTGTGACGCTACCACTACTGCTCCTCTGGTTGATGACAGTTGAGTGACTGGATGGAATTGTTACAATATGAATACGCAATTATATAAAAATGGTTTCAAACCCAGATCCCTATATAATATATATAATATAGATAATCTAATGCTCCAGATCCCTACGCTCTTACAGTGATCTGTAATAAAATAACCAGTTGTTGGGATATAAAACATTTCTCGATCAAACAAGCCAAATCTAGAATTGCCTCCTGGTAATTTGAGATTTTCTTAATTTCGGTTTATTATATGTTGTATGTTATAATTACAATTTAATATTTTATAATATGAATTTGGACATCATACATTAATAATAGTGTGACAATAAAATTGTTCAACTGAGTGAAAAACAATTGTAAAGTGAATAAACAAATTTCTTTTTAATTTTCAATATAAAACTATGCAAAGTGCGGCACAGATATCAGCATAATAAATGTAAATAAAAGGCTACTGTGCGAAAACGGATGAGTATTATCTCTGTTCTTATATCTCGGAAGCAAAAAAAAAGTTGTCATTCCCTCAAGTTTGTTCTGAGCTACTATGGCGTTATAATTATTAATATTTCTTTTTATAACTTTGTTGTTTTCAATAAATAATTCACTTCAATTAGTTTGTATTTTATCATTTTATTTGTTATTAAATCCAGTATTAAAGGAAAAGTTAAGTTTTCAGTACTGCCCTTTAACCAGTGGTCGGGTGATAAGTATGTTTGGTTTGAAATGTATCACTAAAGGACTGACCTTTTGTACTAATAAATTTCTTTCGATATCCTAAATCTGATATTCACCAGGCAAAAGATAATTTGTTATTGTCCATTAGATCTCCTGATGAAATCGCCAACATAGAATTTGATTTAACTGGGATTGAAGCCATTTCCATAAATTTTATGTAAATTACATGTGATTTTTTATGAGATTAATTTATTCTAGAGGATTATTCATCTAGCCTATACAACAATTTCTGCGCTTACAAATTAAAACTATATTTAAGATTAATTACATGTAGTTTTCTTTTCGATATCCTGCAGACGAGACACATCGTACAGGGTTATGTCTTGACCCCAGACGATAAACTTGTCTTGGTGCACAGGCGACCAAATTACATCTAATTTGGCACCCGACATTATTTCTGTAATTTTTGGCCGCCGGCAATGTCTTTACTAAATGAATTTACGTTTGAATAACATCATTTTAAAATTAAATTACAGTTGCACAAAACATAAATAGTATTGTTTTTTTTTACTTGGACATCATTTGACATTGACAATTTTGATATTTTAAAAATATAAATTATAACTTTTATTTCTGTTTGATAATCTGTTCCACAGATAGTGATAATAGTTTTGGGTTCTAACATTTTTGGATCAACGGTCAATAAAAGGATATCCGACAAAATAAATGGATAAACAGGATACAATCTATACTGCCTCATTGATATAGTGATTAGCATATGTTACTTCGATCACGATATCTGGGTTCGAATACTGGATCGAGTCGGAGATTCTAAGTTTTCTACTAAATTTCTATCAAGCTATGCCCAGTTTCAGAAAGTTGATAGTGTTCATCCCAAACCTCGGATAGCACGTCAAGCCGTCTGTACCGCACAATATCATAAACACCTGTGACCTATATTATAATTAATTTATTATTATATACATAAATATATTGTAAAAAAAACTTAAACACTACAATAACCTAAACAATTATATAAAAAAAACAGAATAATTATAATAACTAACTAATTAATTTAACTATAAGCATAATTCTAAATTTTGCCCTTTTGGTAGGGTGCCCATCACGCAGGCAGCATTTCCGCGCTGAATTGCGATAGATATTCGTTGCGCGAGAAAGCTTGCCTGCACGAGGGTCGCCTGTTGCCTCCCTGAGGCGCCTACTTAATTCCCTATGAAGCACCTGAGCGCTTCTGCCCCATGGACCCAGTGTCTCGACTCCAAATGGAAAGAACTCATACTGAGTGCCGAGACAACTGTATTTTAATTTCTTTTGATGCTCTCGGGCGTCCGCCGCCGCTCCGGCACGTCCAGAGGTCGAATGAACATAGGACGCCGCTAAGGTATCGGCACATGTCGCGTCCCATACCAGCGCACGCCCCATACTCCAGGGAATCAATGACATACCGTCAGGACGCTTGCCATCGTCAGGCATTATCTGGGGCTCCAGAACGGCGGGAACATTAGCACTGACGAGTGCCCTTCTCAGGATGTCATTAAGTGCGGAATGGCGGGAAAACCGGTCGGCGCCCGATGAGCAGGCGAGTCCGTGGTGGCCGAAGCGATCTACGCGGGCACCGCAAGAACAACAGTCGTGCTCAATACACAGCACAGCGCAGTTTCGAGCCGGAGAGCAGCGGCAATACGTAGGGACTCCGGGTCTAGAGGATGCCAGGAGTCTCGCCCGGTCTCTACCTGTCGGACTGTCTATAAGAGACTTAAGGGTAGACTCTGACATTATGGTGTCCCAAGCATTTTGTAGCTTTGGTTGGGTCGGGAAATTTTGAATCGGTCCAGCTAGCCAGGCATTCCTGGCCTCATCCAAGCTGTAACCTGATAGTAATCAATATCGGGAACGTCGGCTACGTGTTATTGAATGTGATCTTGCCCTAAGTCCATCCATAGTCTATGACAAGTACCTAATGACTATCTATAGTCTGTGACAATTACCTAATATATTATAATTTATAATTAAAATCTGTGACAAAAAAATATAATCTGTGACAATTTATCTGACAGATTAATGAGCCTATTGTACTTTTTTACAATTTTACGAATTTGTAGCAATATATGTGAAATCTAGCTGTTTCGAAAGTTTTTAGACTTTAAAAATTTCTTTCAAGCCTCCAAATATAAAACGGTAAGTGTTAAAAAAATTGTAAAGTACTTCTTTTATACGGTGTATCAGACTGTACCATATTTAGTTCGAGTGACGTGATTGTTTACTACGGAGGCAACGCCTCTCGTTTTCCCACAATTTCTCGCGCATTGTGTTACGGTTCTCACGTGTAAACGTTCTTGGCGACCCGCTGGAGTCGGCAACCACTAGTTACTGTTAGATCGATGCTTGGTACACTTTCGTGGCATCACTTCTTGTGACTCAACATTGATGCATTCTGTGAATGTTTTTCCTGAATTTTGTCAATAGTGATTTCTTGTACTGTAAAATCATTTTTAAATAAAAACTTTACATCGAATTTACATTCTAAAGGTTCATAAAAATCAATAGTGATTGTTCTGCTCAGTGCTAACATAAAATGGGAATTGTATGGTTTGTTACCACCTGATGCTCGAGCTTCAATGTTAACAATTTTGTAATGTTCCAAGCAGTTGCATATCAACTGTCGTCAACTTTTTTGGAAGAACAAAAGGTAAGGACTCTACATTTATCTTTAAATTATTTATATTGTTTTCCACTAATACCACTTCAACATTAGATTGTACTATAATGACTTCTGGATGTAGAGAAAAACGTGGATTGTGTACTGGCTTACTGGTTACTAATACTTGCAGTAACAATAGATTTAAATTAGTGCTAGAGTAATATCATCAGTCAATTACATTATATTTTTATATTTTATCTAGAAACAATCTTTTCAGTGATTGACTTTGAACAATCAGATCATTATAGTACAACTATAACTATATTTATTTTATACATACAGTTTTAATTATGGCGAGACATGAATCATTCTAAACGAGTCTAGCAAAAAGTACCATTGATGGGTTTTTTTTAGTATTACAAGGTTTTTTAACAGTTTTAATGTGTGAGAGTTAGTTCAAGAGGCCTATATTAGTAGTGGACATCCAACAATGATAATGTTGATTTGTGGTGTCTTTGGGGTTACTAAACCATATTTCATGTATTAGTATTTTAAAGAAGAGATTTTATATGAAAAATAAAAAGTAAAGTACTTATCATGTATAGAAGCAAATACAAATGTTTTGTCCACAAATCTAATACAAAAGTTGTAAAGTATAAGATTCAATTCCTGGTCATAATAGTGACACTCAGAATTTTTGGAGAAATTATTAAAAACCCAAACCCAGTGTAACCATTTTTTATACATTTGCTATGTAAGCAATTATAAAGAATGGATCTCTTGTTACTTATATAGGAACAGGATCTATATTCCACCCAGCAATAATTACAATGTACAACACGACTCTAATCCTGACTACTATGTGTATTTATTAATTGGTATTTGCAGTAGCAATTATGTTTCATTACTATTAATATATTTAGTTTACTATAAAGTACATTGGCTCCAATTTCACTTTTGTGCCAGTCTTAGTGGAAAATGTATTTATTCTTCAGATAACATAGTCGTTTTTTTGCTAATAATTGTCAATGTTTCATGACTGTAAGACATTAGTTGTCATGCCAAGTGATTCATTAGAAATTCAGACAAATATGATGAACATTGTAAATAAAGTGCTTATGTCTCCATTATTAGCATTGAATAAGCATTAAGACCAGCCGCACATTGTAAGAATTTTTCTGTTAGAAAATTTCTTACACCCGCCAGGCACACTCTGTCCATGTATTTTGTTATGGACCTCACATACTATCAGAATTCTGTTGTGTCAGACATCCACTTTTTATGAGCGCCGGATGCAAAAGATTGGATGTCAGAAATGTTTTCTGGTCTTATTTTTTTACTAAGTAGAACAATATTGCTAATGAAAGTATCCGATCGTCGTCCATTTTGTTTTTTTCTTCCGATAAGTTTGCTGTAGTGTAATGATGGATGTCAGAATTTTTCTAACAAAAATGTCTGTTTTAGACCACCTGCTTAGGTGATCTAAAACAGACATTGACAAAGTTTCATGCAGACAATTGGCTGACATTATGTATTTTGAAACAATCTATATCTATTGTGGAATGGTTTTAGACCACAATATTACAACTTTATTTATTTTTTATGTTTTTAGTGATATAATACACAATTATTAAAAAATAAATTAACTTAAACCTAAGGCCACAAAGATTAGACAAAATAATAAAGGTAATAATACTGACAGTTTAGCCAATTTTTTGTTTTAATATAATAGAAAACGCACAAGGCATATTTATTGCATGCATTTTTTTATAATTGGCCAAATACATTTAATGCATTTTTTATAATTGGCCAAATCTTAAAAGTCTACTTTTATTTATTAAATATTACTTAGTAAGTACAATTCAAACAAATAAAAATTAAATTTGATTGCATGGATTTTGCTATAATCCTAACTTTTATTGCCTACACAAGACAGAAGTTACTTGCCTTGTCTTACTGATAAACTAAATAGCTGACATATTATGTTGATTGTTTGCTAGACATTTATAATTTTCAATATCTGGCATTTACTTTTTTAGTTTATGCGTATAATTGTATACATAATAATGATTGCCTATGTGTTTTTGACGGCCGAGTGGCGCAGTGAGTAGTGACCCTGCCTCTGCATCCTAGGCTGTGGGTTCGATTCCCATGTCTGGAAAAATGTTTGTGTGATGAGCATGGATATTTTCCAGTGTCTGGGTGTTTATCTATATATTATAAGTATTTATGTATAATATTTTTTTTAAATATTCATCAGTTATCATAGTACCCATAACACAAGCTACCTGTAAGTACGCTTACTTTGGGGCTATATAGCGATGTGTGTAATTGTCCTATATTCATTTATTCCAAATTTCATCCAAATCAGTCCAGCAGTTAGTGTGAAGCAGTTACAAACATACACACACACTCAATCTTTCACCTTTATAATAACAGTGTGGTTTGTATTGATCATACATATCACATACATTTAATACCTGGAGTACAAAAATAGAAACACACACAAACAATAACAGAAATATTTCAATAGAGGAATAATTGTTAGATTCATTAATATGCAGTAATTTGTGCGAGTGATTCATCTGAGTGAGTCAGATCTACGCGAGGCCGCTGATAACGCCGGTGAGACGCCGGTTGAACCGTGACTGATTCACAAATTACTATTTGAAGAACTACTTTGATTGAAAGTGAAGTTTAGTTTGATCTGCGTAAGCTGAGTAACGGCCTTGCCTCAGACGCGCAAATGTGAACTTCACATTGTGTAAAGTAGGTTTCAGTTCAACTTTCTCCTTCTTATTGTATATTAGCAGACCTTAAAATCATGTACCTACATGTTCTATGGAATCAAATTACCATTTACTTCCCTTACTTTTCCGCGATTGCTAAAATGTTGGCGAAAAAAGCGACCGCGAATTAGTAGCTGTTAGTGACTTGATTATTTAATTTGTGTTGGTATTCAGCATTATTTTATTATTTCTTTTCAATGTTAGCCATATATTTTAAGCTAGCAGCGCCCGCGACGTCGTCCGCGAGAAATTCTGTTATGTGATAGTTTGAAAAAAATATCCAATGTCCTTTCTCAGGCTCTAAACTATCTGTGTACCTAATTTCATTCAAATCGGTACAGTAGTTTAGGCCTGTTTGAGTAACAAACAGATAAAGTTATTTTCGCACATATCATTTTAGTACAACGAAGTATCTACTAGAAACATCTATCGGGCGGAGATCGAATTCATGATATCGTTGAGAGCGGCCTTTTCACCGCGCAGTTATTGACGCTTTTTATTACGTGTCGTGCAGAAACTTGGATAACAACACTGGATTACGGCATCACAGTGGCCATACCAGATCGTTATATCTCTACATCTGTAAACACAGCAGTGATTGATAATGTCATGCAACGGTTATTGCGTGCCCCTATGTGTAATGGTCCAGCATTTGTAAGGCTTAAATCTGTTTACCGCGTTCTGACGTTCATCATTAGCCATTGCTTATTATTGCCGCTGTTATCTGTCAATAATTTAACTCCGCCATTGTTGAAATAAATTGGATTATTAATGAAAAACAGATCGAGTTCATTTATGTGCTGGTAGAAAGTCGAATACTGACTAAGCAGTTTGACGGCCTCCGTGGCGCAGTGGTAAGCGCGGTGGATTTGTAAGACGGAGGTCCTGGGTTCGATTCCCGGCGGGGCAGATTGAGATTTTTCTTAATTTGTCTTAGTCTGGTTGGTGGGAGGCGTTCACCGTGGCTAGTTACCACCCTACCGACAAAGACGTACCGCTAAGCGATTTAGCGTTCCGGTACGATGTCGTGTAGAAACAGAAAGGGGTGTGGATTTTCAACATACTCCAAACAAGTTGCCTGCTCCATTTTAGATTGCATGATCACTTAACATCAGGTGTGATAGTAGTCAAGGGCCAACTTGTAGTTCATAAAAAAAATAATGAAGCTATTTTATTGATAACGAGTCTTTATTTTTATTTGTTTATTTAATTTCGAAAAAGGTAAAATTTGTCGTGACTTAAAATAATCTTATGTTCTTTTCTCCATCCAAACCGGTCAAGCAGATTATGCACGAACATGTCAATAGGTACTTTCGTATTTATAACCGGTATAAGTACCTAACTATTGGCAACCAAAAATAATAAAAAAAAAAATAACACAATTACTTCTGAGTATTCGACGAATGTTTTACATTTAGGAGGATATCTGATCAAATTAAAATTGTAACAAAACTGATCGTTATTTTTTAAAGTCGATCGTTAACGGTTATGCAAATGAATTCAAGGCTTTCAAGATGCACCTGCGAGCTTATTACACAAGCTATAAAGCTTCGTGTACACTGACGCATTCGTAGCTTAAACCTTGATTCCAATCACAACACTAAGACGGCCCAGTGGCGCAGTGGGTAGTGACCCTACTTCTGCGTCCTAGTCTGTGGGTTCGATTCCCACATATGGAAAATATTTGTGTGATGAGCATGGATGTTTTCCAGTGTCTGGGTGTTTATCTATATATTATAAGTATTTATGTATAGTATATATAAAAATATTCATCAGTTATCATAGCACCCATAACACAAGCTACTTACGAGTACGCTTACTTTGGGGCTATATAGCGATGTGTGCAATTGTCCTATAATATTTATATATTTATATATTTATTTTAAATCAGCCTCCTGTGATTGGTCGAACAGTTCTATGAATGTGTTATTGTACCAGAAGTATTATTTTATCGGCCAAGGTACAGATGTTACAACGTTTAAATTGAGCTTTTGAGACGTGGTCCGTTGCTTATTAAAATGTTGCCTTTAATATTTAATTATTCATGTTTTTGTATGTGCATGTAAGATTGCAACAATGTATTTGCGTTTGCTATTGCGTTTCTCAATAACCGCAACACACTTGAACCCCGTATACACTTTAATCGTGCTTGCTATCAATTTCCTACAAGTTACACCGGTTGCTAATATACTCCTGTGGTTATTTGGGAGCTTGGAATGAAGCAAAGCCTGGTTGATTTAATTATAATGCTTCCAATCATCATCGCTTGTTTCGGTCATTCGGAATTCAGAATATCCGGGAAACGTATTAATAGAGCATAACATAATTATGTAGTCAAGTTCACAGACGGAGGTGCACAAAGCGATATATTACCTTCCATGGTCCGATGTCGCGGTTTTATTATGACCCTAATTCTAGGGCAGCCCGAACTAACCAAGTCTATTTGCTCATCTTAAGGCGTGCCGGTTTCTAGAGTTTCTACAACTTATGTCCTTGTACTTCTGCTCTTTTCGCACTGCCTTTACTCTGGTGGACATTACATTTACACCATCAGGCGCAGGCTTTAAGTTCACAATTTTTATCATTTACTACAAGGTTCTTTTCACATGACTACAATCACACCTGGTGCAATCTGATATGTAAGCGGGCCGTCTTGCTAGGAGTGGGATGGATAAACCCAATTTACAGTACTAGCCACGGTCGAAGCCTCCCAGCCGGGAACCCAAGACCTCCGTTTTATAAATCCACCGCGCATTTTGCTGCGCCACGGAGACTGAGGAGGAAGACAATCCCCTTCGACTTATCCTCACTACAAGATCAGAAGATCATTTGCTGTTAGTATAAAATATCAGTACTATATACTGCCTTCAGTTAGAGTGGTTCGCCCTTGCAAAAACGCAACGTTAAGTAGTAACTGTGTCCTCGCGTTAACATACCAGATGGGATTATAATTTTAAACAGTAATTACCATGTTGACTATATTACGTTTTACCGCGGAATACATGATATTGGTTTTATTTTAAAATAAACAAAAACGAGCTCAATTAAAATATCTTTAACCATTTCTACAATTTCCCAAATAACAGAAAGTTGTGATGATGATAACCTGGTTAATTTAACCAAGTTTTAATAGGCATATCAAATTATGAAGTGGATGAAAGAAGAAAACTTTTAACGATCTGGCGTTGAATTTGAAAGAAAATTAGGCAAAGATAGATCTGACAAAAAAAAGTCATGAAATGGCCGTTTTTGATATCTTAGAAATAACAAAGTAACACATGTTTAAAAGTAAAGTAAAGATAAACTTTCATCATTTCAAGCTTTTTTTTAATCTACTACAAGTTGGCCCTTGACTGCTATCACACCTGATGTTAAGTGATGATGCAATCTAAGATGGATTGATGCGGGCTAACTTGTTAGGAGTAGGATGAAATTCACACCCCTTTCGGTTTCTACACATCGTACCGGAACGCTAAATCCCTTGGCGGTACGCCTTTGACGGTAGGGTGGTAACTAGCCACGGCGAAAGCCACCCACCAGCCAGATCAAGACAAATTAAGAACTATCTCAATCTGCCCCGCCGGGATATCGAACCCAGGACCTCCGTCTTATAAATCACCGCGCATACCACTGCGCCACGGAGGCCGTCAAAAAGTTAGCAAGAATTATTTTCGCATAGGCAATTTAAAATCTCTTAAATACGTTGGAGTTAATAAATGAAAACCAAATTACAGTTGCGCTAATTCCCAGAACTAAATTAATTAATTAGAGGAAGTCCGGCAGCCATCAGCCATTTAATCGCGATCAAAACTTTTGCTTTTGTTTCGCAAACCGGAAGTTTTACACATAAAACTACCAGTTTAATCCTTTGTGCTGATAATTGAGTACTACTGGCACAGTTTGCTAACGTTACTGTTCAGCACTACCCTCCACTCATATGAACATTGAGATAAACGTATGGAATGACAAAAGCGTTAACTGTTGGGACCATTAACATTACTCGAGGAATTTTGAACTTTATTTCACAGGATGTAGAGTTTAAATCGGTTTAATTTCAATACGCCGTGTAGTATATGGATAATGTGTCTGTTCTTTGTTGTCAGTAATTAGCATGGGAATTGGGTATGTACGGCTGACGCGGAATGAGTATTGTCTGAATAATACTCATTAAGATTCAGCAGACGTTCCAACTTACAACTCTGATTTGGTTATCTGATCTACCATTAAAGCCGCAAGATTCTGTACAACATTTATTTCCCCACATGATTGTTCTGAAAGCAATTAAAATGTATGACTGACTGAGTACAAGAATAGCCTTTTATATATGCCACAAGTTTAGTTTTGTATCGAATAACAAAAAAATTTTAACAAAAAATAGAACCGACTCAAAATGCCGTCGCCGACTTTATAGATATGCTTAAGTAAATTAAAGCAACTAAATGACACAGTTATTTTTTACTTTTTAGTGCATTTTGAGTCGGTTCTATTTTTTGTTAAAAATTTTTATTTTTTACTTTTTAGTGATTTATCGCCATGTAACGTACTCGTACTGTACTGTCATAGTATATTATACGGCACTTATAGCCAAAAAGCTACCAAAACTTACACTAAAACCGAAATCGCTGCAAGTGTGTCTACAAAATTTGAAGAGTTCCTTCAATTTTCTCAGGATATCATCATCAGATCATAACATGATGACAATGGGACCACCTTGGAAGTGTGCCCTTTCTAATAAAAAAAAAGAATTATCAAAATCAGACAACTCTGTAAAAAGTTATGCGTGGTCATACATAAAAAAAAAATACGTGTCGAATTGAGAAGCACCTCCGTTTTTTTTCGTCGGTTATAAATAAATAGACCCTGTGTTAGAACATAAATAGAACATAAAATTTAAATTTTGTTCGTTAGATGAATGTATAATTAGTAGGCTCGAATAGTAGATCATTCTCATCCAGCTGGTTCGTATCAGCACCTGACTCGTTGGCATATCTGTAATAGATTTGTCCAATTCTGCTGTGACTAATACCCATTATGATTATTATCATTTGGGAGAATCCCACGCGTGCACTCTCCGCAGAAACCAGTTGACGCGTATAAAAAAGTGAAATTAGTTCCAACGGTGTTATCAGCAACATGCCGCATAACAATACAGACATTGGAACGTGTGAAAATGTGCACGTATTAAACATTTTCATCCAATACGATTTCACTTGTTGACATTGTCATTCGTTATGCGTTCCCTTCGTCTTCAATTTCGTTCGTTTGGTTTCCTTGACGTTTTGAGCTTTTTTTTCTACGTGCTTGTTTCTTCTTTTTGGTACTAGATGATGAATACTCTTCGGTGGGCATTCTTCAAGTTGGAATGAATAGTCACCTTCGATGGCTGCCTCTTCGCTAACCATTTGCTATTATTATTAGTCGTTGACTGCCTCGTTAATTACTTTCCTGGTTAATAAATAAATAAATATTATAGGACAATACAAACATCGCTATATATAGCCCCAAAGTAAGCGTAGGTAGCTTGTGTTATGGGTACTATGATAACTGATTAATATTTTTATATATATTATACATAAATACTTATAATATACAGATTAACACCCAGGCACTGGAAAACATTCATGCTCATCACACAAACATTTTCCAGACGTGGGAATCGAACCCACAGCCTAGGACGCAGAAGCAGGGTCACTACCCACTGCGCCACTCGGCCGTCTAGTCTTTAGTGCTTAGCCTATGTTGTTTCGGATTACAAGGCTAGGAGCTTATTGGGTTGGGCGATGAATTTAATTTCTAAGAAATTTACAGTAGTAGGTATATCGGAGTTGGGAAGTTGATGGCGTTACACTTGTGAACCTCGGAGAGCAGGTTTCTAGTCGCAGTCATGATCAAAAGATCCGTCTGATAGTAAACTTCATAGAGTTTAAGTTAGGGAGAAAATATGCTCTAAGAAAAGCGAATTAATTTCCAAAAACAAATAAGACTTGGTTATAAAGGTTTTTTGACGAATTATTGGTTATACTCTTGAATTGGGACTTATTGCACAATAATATTCGATGATACATACATACGTACATGCCTTATTCTCATAGAGGTAGATGGAGACTACAGTTTTTAAGTATTTTATATGTTTTAGAGCTTAACTTTGACTTGGGGTATTAGAACATCTAACGGAAGATGCGTATTTTAACCTTTCACACTCAACCGATGATGCGTTTTTAATACTCGTAATGACATAAACCTTAATATTATACAGTCGACATATCTTCCGTCAGATGTGAAAAGGCCCTAATCCCGATAGTTTGTACAGACATTGTTCAAACTTGAAATGAAAGTCAAATGATGTCACCCACAATGGCGCGCCGCTATTTATAGTATCACCCTCAACACGCGCAACCTTCGAACTTGAATTGTAAACTTTATAAAAGCATGCCATCAAACTTCAAGATTCCTATAGAATTTGTAATATAACTCCTACCTACAGAATTGCTTTCATTATTTATTACCTTCATTAATAAACCTCTTTATTATCTCATTTAAATGTTATAGCTGTTTTAAGGTATAGAAAAGAATAGCTATGACACAGCTAATAATAATAATTAGACAACTAAGCATAATAGGTAGCAAAAATACTGGCTAGATGGCTGGAAGGCTGATCCACCGCGTGAGAAATGTGCCAGTCTTTTAGCAGAACTAGCTTATTCAAATTGAAGAAGAAGTTGATTTGACTTTTCTCAATCATGCAACCTATGTTTAGAAATGGTACGCTGACAAATCGATATGCGGACAGTGAATTTATGTAATACCATTTAAGACTTTTCTCAAATCATATCTTGGCATGTTCCTCTGAGATAAGATACTGGTGAGCTATCACAGATGTGATCTGACCTCATTGTGCGACTAATATCATAACGTCTTCGTCGTTGCCTCAGCAACACATCAAATGATACAGTCAACGTTCTAACTGTATTAATGTCGCCCACGTATTTCCCTTATACAATTAGTAGCCTCTAACATCAGAAGTGAGATTGGAGTTACGTTGGTTATGTCAGTTTGTATTTCGTCCATATTCATTTATTTTAGTCGGATTTCAGTCTTTACGCACATGAGGCTTCGTATCATGAGATCCTCAGTTTAAGTCCAGGGTCTCATATCGATTTTTTCTTACTTCAAAGAATGTCTTATCAGCAGAATCTGATTATCGAAGACCACGTTGGTTACAATTGAACACCTGAAAATAATAATTACAGACTCGGATATTTTATTCTAAACTCACCAGCTCGCATTGAAGTAGCGTGATGGCTATAATCTTCAATCAGGAGGAAGACCTGGCTCATTAGTGTGCCGTTTAGCCTAACGATTTCATTTTTGAAATGAACTTGAGGCATTTCCTTAAATATGTCTATAGCTTCACATTTCTCTGTAGCTTAAAACCTGTACGAGGATTGAACTTGAAGGTTCTAAGATTAAGTCCGGCTCATTAATCGTAGAGCTATCGAGGCGTCTAACGAAATATATTATTTGCAAATCGTATAATAGGTATAAAAACATACATACTTATGATATCTCTTGAATCTTTTTACATTCTGAATTACTATTATCGATATGATGGTCGATAATAGCAATAAATAGTTTAAGGAAATGTCCTTGTCGTATTTGTTAACAAGTGTCGTAAAGATTGCGATTGATTTGCTGTTGTCGATGTAGGAATAATTAGAGAAACTCATCTTCCTCAGTGATGAATGTGTAGTTGCGCCGACTATTGTTCATTATTATTATTTTAATGTTAGTATTTCAATTCGTGTTTTCTTAATATTACATTACATTGTCGATTCAAAATAATCTTAAACATTTCATTGTATAAAGATGTTTATATATTAGGTCGCTCTCACAATTTAGATGATAGATGATAAATTCTGAGACAGACATGCTTGCTTAGAAAATGCACTCCCCGCATACACACACACACACATATATATATATATATATATATATATATATATATACCACAGGTCACCCGCCACCGCCACCACAGGTCAGGACCCAAAGGAGGTCACAACAACGATCAATGCCTTCAATCAAACTCATCCGGATAAGGATGACCCACGATTACGCCTCCATGACTGATAAACTATGGTTCAGGTGAAACACCCATCCCCTAAGCCCAGATCAAGGAAGCTGCCAATGGGACTAACGCAATCGAAATAAGCTCAGGTCGGAGAAAGGGTTCCAGCTGTTCACACTCCTGCATTTCTGCCACTGGCGATATTGAACCCAGTGTTATACTTTACTTGATTTTTCTTTCGGTTTGAAAATGACAATTGACCGGTAGTGAGTATTCTAAACAATTAATTAAAAATATGCATTGTTAGGGTGTTTTTTGCAATTTACACACACTTCCGGTTGACAGCTAAGACTCCTCAAACTTTTCCTATAAGGATATGTCATCATATTGGAGATCGGCCTAGCCGTTTGGGAGTTGCAAGAGAACTTGTTGAGTTGTTGTCTGTCTGTCCACTATTACATCTAGTAAATAGTGCGGTAAAATTTAAAGCAATCCGCAGAAATGCAACAACGGCATTCCCTAGATGCGGCTTACGTGGTTGTTTGTGGCGGGACGCGACGTAACGTGCGCATCGCGTGACCTCCTTCATGTGGTGTCGTGTCGTGTAGCATCGTGTTGTATTTCATCGCGTTTGTCGCTTACGCAGGACACCCCGTTTAAGAGTCGTTGCACTTTCCTTTATCCAGCCTTCGGGCCCCTATCGTTCATGTTTGTAATAATCAGGAAAATAGACTTCAGAATGAAGGGGTATTCAAGGCCCTAGCCATGTTTAATTAAAATGCATCTTGACGATTAATATCCACACCGGAACGAAAACTTATCTGATGCCTTGCTTAAAATGGTACACAGGTACAAGGTTGAATTTGGATATAGAGTTCTCAAACTGTGTTCTCTGATGGTTCTAGTTGTGCTGCGGGCGCGGTGCCAGGGTCGCCATGTCGAAGAAGCCGGCGGCGCAGCCCACGCTGCACAAAGTTATCATGGTGGGGTCGGGCGGCGTGGGCAAGTCGGCGCTCACGCTGCAGTTTATGTACGACGAGTTCGTCGAGGACTACGAGCCCACCAAAGCCGACAGCTATAGGAAGAAGGTACGTTTCAACTGCGTAGACCAGTCTGCACGAGATCGAGGTCTAACGTTTCACGGATGCAATAGTGCGTGTGTCAGCTTAGAAAAGGAATCATTTCTAACTTGATATAAACCAAAGGAGATGGCATCAATCAAAAATAAAACTGTACATGGTATTCGGCCTTTGAATTGTTGTTAAGTTATCCTGAATCTGCTAATAAACTATTGGCTAAACTTATCTTTGGTTAATGTTAGGTGACCCCATCTGCTTTTCTGTTAAGTATTAGTTTAAAAACCGATGAGTTCGATATGATGCCAATGAGAGTCATGCGGTAAGTGGTTAGTATAGTACGATAGTGTATGATGCCATGTCACCTCATTTCTGTCTCAACGCATTATTGTAAATCAATAAGTTCAACCTGCTGCAATCAGAGATACGACTCGTGCCGCGCGCTATCTGTGGCCTTACTGAGAGGTTTATATTCAACTAGCAAATGCCGGCGATTTCGTCTGCTTAGAAAAAAATTCTTGCATGCATTTCGAAACTCGGAATCAGTTTTCTGATCACCTACCCATAAACTTATCGCATGTCATTCATTTGGTAGGTTACTTAGATTTTATACATTTTAAAAATGGTTAAAGTAGCAGTCTTGGAACATTCGTAGCTTTTGTTTTTTTTTTCAATACCTTAATTAGCTTAATAACAATGTGTTTACATTTCAAAATGATTTATTTATAGATTAGGTAAAATAAAGTATTACTTTTTATTTCAGGTGGTGCTAGACGGGGAGGAGGTCCAAATAGATATCCTGGACACGGCGGGCCAGGAGGACTACGCCGCCATCCGTGACAACTACTTCCGCTCCGGCGAAGGCTTCCTCTGCGTCTTCTCCATTACGGAGCCAGAGAGCTTCGATGCCACGCAAGAGTTCCGGTTAGCATACTGGCATTCACAAAATTGTTCAGCCTTATTAGCCAAAAAAGTGATAGAACTATTTTTTTTCCATTGTGATCAATGTCAATCAGAAATAGTAATGGTCCTAATATAGAACCTTGAGGGGACCCGTACTTTTACGAAATTTGTTTTCATTTACTGCTTCTTTCTGACTCTATTTGCTAGGAAATTTAAGGCTTCGATCTCAATTTCTTAGCAGTATGGTTTTTGATTAATGTTTAACAATTCACATAATGAAACGCCTTAATATTACTTGCAGGGAACAGATTCTTCGTGTGAAGAACGACGAGAACATTCCGTTCCTGCTGGTGGGCAACAAGTCGGACCTGGGCGACAAGCGTCGCGTGCCGCTCGACGCGTGCCGCGAGCGCGCCGCGCACTGGCAGGTGCCCTACGTTGAGACCTCCGCCAAAACGCGCGACAACGTCGACAAGGTACAGCAACATGACACACACAAGCACGCAACACACATATTCAAGTCGAGGATTCTTCCAGTAGGCCTAACACAGGCACGAAGAGATACATCGTGTAGAGAAAACGATGAACTCGCCAAATAGCAGCACTCTCTTGCGTTGGCGCAAGAAAGAGAGCTGTGCTATTGGACAACTTTTGTCGTTTTCTCTGCACGCGATATATCTTTATGTAAGGCCTATATAATACATGATAAAATAATCGCATGATATTGATTTTATAATCACTTTTATCCTATAAATCGATTGAAAATCGCACACCTAACCCAATTAAAATCATATAGTATGTTTTTAACAAATATCTGTAGGAATAAAAATGCGATGGAGATAAATAAAAATTTTATAGTTATAACAAAAATAATAATAACTTTGCCTTGAAGTCAAATGGTATGGATAAAAATAAGAAACAGTATGTATTCTTTTACATGCCCCTTCGAGACACCTATTTTCAAAATTACTTTTGAGATAAAGTGTCATTCTATTATTTAAGTTGTCCTACACCCTGTCATGTCAAATCAATGAGTTTTTGAACAAATGTTAAACACCATCAAATGCTTTAGATGATTCTAAATTTTATCTTAATAATCTGACATCTAAAATGTAGAGTGTCAATAACAAAGAACCTAAAAATAATCTAGATGATCTAATTTTCCTGATATATTTCACGTAGTTTATGGGCTTTTTGCACAGCTCTGCTTGGCTGTCTTGGCTTGTTAATCTTTATTTTGTTCATTTCACAGCCAGGCAGTGCTATGCTTCCACCTTCTTTTCTTGTAGTCAACGATAAGTCCTAAATTATCCGGAACTCGTTTATTTAAAGCAGGCCTAATTTGCAGGCTCTTTCAACAAATGGCATTTTGGCATTGCATAAACTCGCGCAACATTTGAATACAGAAAGGAATGAAAAGGCCTATAAATGTTAACAAGTATAACCAAATTGCAAATTAATAAAAGTCCCATCTGATGATTAGGATTTTGTCACCGCTGCCTTTGTGGCATTTACTGACAAGACTAGATTTTTAACGAGTTTAGAATAAGTGTCATAACAATAAACTCTTAGTACAAAGCTCATAAACTCAGGGTGACGGTGTTGCGTGTCTGTGTGCGTGTGGGTGGTGGTGGTTTCCTGTGATGTCCGTGCGGTGGCTGATGGTACCTTTTGTTTGTCAAGGTGTTCTTTGACCTGATGCGCGAGATCCGCTCGCGCAAGTCGGACGACAGTCGTGCGACTAACGGCGACGTGAAGAGGAAGCCGCGCAGGAAAATCAAATGCGCTATTTTGTAGGTCCCGACGCGCCTGTCGCGCGCTCCGACGGGACTCTGCGTCGTAACGGTCTAAAGGACTCCGCCGCTAGTGTGTTTAGTGCGGCTAGTGCAGTTATTGCGGACGAAGTGGCGTGCTCTGTGCGTACGCGCGCTTTCAGTGCCGGCACGCATGGGTTGGCGTGCTTACTTGAGTATGGACCTTATGCTATAAGAAATAAAGTGTTCATTTCTATAAAAGAAATTCAAAGCTTAAGAAAAGTGTTACAGATGTAGATTCTTAGATACTCGGCAGAAAGTATCAAATAAAACGCGAGGCAAGTGATTGTGTTTTATTCCTTACAACATAAAGTCCATATTTGATTGCTCTACATACACTGTACGCTAACAATGTGTGCCGGCCCTTCACTCTGTTTCTGATTCAATGTTGCGTGAGGATTGTCTCTGTCACTATTAAGATGGAAATACACTTGACACGCGATGTCTTTCTTCAAGTATGTCTCCATCTTTGTCTAGTATTATCCTTTAAGCGGGAACGCTATGCAATGTGTCACTATTCGCTCTGTTTGGTGCTGGTATTGTATTGGGACACCGTTCACGATGTACCGACAAGTTTACATCATGAATCATGTATATAAAATTAGTTTCTACCCGGCTATTCTACGAATGAAGTATTTTATATATATATATAGCATGTGAAGTATCTATAAAGCAAAATATGTGAAAAGTATCTGCAAAAGACATCTAGTATTCACTTATAGACACTACAGAAGAGCAATATGTGTATGTGTTGATGTGCTGGATACAAATTATTTAGCTAATTGAGGTTATTACTTACAGTTATGAGGGTAGGTACATCTTGAACGGATTTCTTTAAATAAATTATTAGTTATATTTAGATCGTCGCGCTTGCATGATGTTTTTATATTTCCGATTTGCAATGTTCACTTGGCTGATTGAATTTGATCTCCTGTTTAAGAAACATTTATAAACTAAGATTGAAAATCTTTCAATAGTTATGGTAATAATACACTTTTCTACCATAAAATATACTTATAAAGGATATAAAATATAAATACGCTTTTAAGCCATACCATGGTTTGTTCGATATATTTTGACTCAAACCCCATGGCGTGGCCTTAAAATTACAACTGTACTAGCGCTGTTCGCATTTTGGTACTGAGCTCTTAGCCTAAGTTGTAAATCTCATACTCTATACTACCGATTTCATAAGTTGACAACTTCATTCAATTCCACTAACTGAATTCGTTATTAGCCCTTAATAATTAAAAATTAGAAAGAGTATTAATAAATATTATTTTATTTGCAGTATATTGTCACGTGGATAAAACCATGTGGTTGTTTTAAATTTAGCGGGGCCATTCATTGCGTCAACTTATACTATAAAAATAATTCCTGATGGGCTTTTCATTCGCCCTTGCTCGCGTAGCAACTCGTTGCGCGCTTTATATTACCTGTCAAAAAATACATCACTATAGGCCTATTATTAAAATGTATTAACTTGCTAAGTTTAAACTTTAGAAATAAATTCGATACGCGTTTAACCACTCGAATATACAACCGAATCGCTAAGGAGACGTGTATTTTAGTCGCAAAACAAACACTTAAGATAATTTTCTATATTTATTTTAGAATTTAAGTGCTGAATGTGTTGTGTTGATGCGTAAATGTTGTGTGGATTAGTGTTTATAGAAGTCGAACAGGAAAAACAACATTACGTTCTAATGGAGCGAAAACACAATGAAGCAGGCTTTTTCTCTTGTGATGGATGGTTTTGAAATGGAATTGATCAAACAGGGTGCTTCAAACAGTGTTATCAAATTGGCATGATCTGAGAAGCGACTACACACCTTCATGTAGACTAGAAGTGGCGTCAGTTTCTCTATCGATGCGAGCAAGAGTTGTTGTGTTTCGCACGGGATCGCTTCCACAGTAGACTGAACGTTTGCAATACACATGTTCAAATTATTTGACCAGACAGATCAAGTCGAAACAGCAAAATTCATATTTCTTCATTTGAAAACTCATTATATTTGATCAAATTTTCACGCATATCTTCATGCCAATTTTGATAAAACTTTTTTTTTTTTATCAACTACAAGTTGGCCCTTGACTATTATCACACCTGATGTTAAGTGATGATGCAATCTAAGATGGGAGCGGGCTAACTTGTTAGGAGTAGGATGAAAATCCACACCCCTTCTTTCGGTTTCTACACGACATCGTACCGGAACGCTAAATCGCTTGGCGGTACGTCACCCTACGTCGGTAGGGTGGTAACTAGCCACGGCAAAAGCCTCCCACCAGCCAGACCAAGACAAATTAAGAAAAATCTCAATCTGCCCTGCCAGGAATCGAACCCAGGATCTCCGTCTTATATATACACCGCGCATACCACTGCGCCACGGAGGCCGTCTGTTTGAAGCAGCCTTTTTGATCAAATTATTGAATGTCTATGGCCTGAATAAATGGAGATACTTTAATGGTATCGTTGCTAAGATGGAAATATGTGATGAAATGCGAGATACCATAGTAGCAAGTAGAAGTTATCCTTATCACAAGGCATTGCTGCTCAGATGAATTAGCTGGTTTTAAAATATAGTGTAAACAACGAGCAATATACTGCGATCAAAAATATCACGAACTATAGTTGCGTCTATGTTTGTCCTTATCGACTATTCTACAAACGCTAACAGTTGTGTGAGTGAATGCACTGCTCACGGGATGACGATGAATCGATAATTATAATTTCCTTTCGCTTTATATTTCGAATTTAGTTTCATAATTATCCCTTATTATGATTTAGTTCCAAGCATTTAGATTGAAGCATATTGTCGCTTATGTCTTTAATATTCTAGACACTACTCAATGTTGTAAATGTACAATCGTATTTTAAGCGATTTTAGAACCTATATTATAGTACCTAGAGTAATTAATCGCGTGCATATTCGCTATAAAGTATCTACAGATATACCTATGTCAAATGAATTCGGTGCGATGTCAAGATCGAATATAATATCGTACACAATCGCGCATTTCATAAATTTTTTCTTACGTTAATAAGGCTGGATTATACTTGGGTTAATAAGTCCTACTTTAAATCACCTGCACACTATGTAAGTTAATATATCTGTAGGTGCTAAATTATACTTAAGAACTTCTGAGCCGATTTTATCAATATGAATGCCCGAATATTCAATGCTCATTTTCATTCCACGATTTGAGGATTTTTCTTTTAAAATATGCAGTGATATCGAGTCGCGAGTGGTAGGCCTATTTACAGACCTATATCTTGTCATCAAACAATAATAAATAATTTAACATACCTTGTGTTAATACCTATGATATTTCATTGCATTGTTGTGAAAAAAAAAAAATGTTTATATGATTCTTGAATCGAAACTATACCTAAAGTATCGAATGGTATTATGATCTCTTTCAGTTTATGCGGGCGCACAACATTCAAATAACAATCTGATATTATAGGTAACCTTCTTCCTCGACCGCGCGGTACAGGGGTGCGGGTAAGAGGACGAGGGGGCGGATAAGTCGGCAATTGATTGTAAGATTGCTTAGAGGCTTGCTTAGAGGATTGCTTGTAATTGTAAGTTTTATTATAATATATCAGTATCGTATATTTGCATATAAATAAAAAAAGTTTTGAACTCTACGCAGGTGTTGCTCTTCGCAATGGCGTTCAGTGACGCTCGTATGCACACGCCCCCCGCTCCTCTGTCCGCGCCCCTTGTAGCATGCGACGTGAGATTGAATATTTAGCTTTCAATTTCCTCTAATAATTTTAAAGGTACTCTGTGCATTCGGGTTAAATGTGCGAGTTCACAGTACCGTTTGTGATTGCAGGTGTTAGTTTATAGATTTTTTACGACATATTAATATTTAGCTTATTATCTATATGAATAAAAAAGATGCAATATTTTATGATTTATTTATATATTGAGTATATACGCGGTATAAGTAATTTGTGCTCCAGTGTCTATTCTATCATTGCTAATTTCGTTTTGAAAAGTGAATATTAATTCTCAATTGATATTACTAAAAGTCATTCGGTATCTTTCGTCGTTTACGAAAGGATTTTTGAACTTTAACTTTTGTTTGACACTCAAAAAGCAAGTTATTAAAAGTGTAATATCTAAATTATTATCAATTTATTTACTAACGGATTTTCATTACTATTACATTTCATTAGGTATTTTAATTTTTACAATCATTGTAATGTCTTATTTTTTCAATAAAAAAATAATGTTTAAAATCTGTTAATGTTGATTAATCATTCATGAAACTGCCAAAATTACTAAAATGATAAAAATATTTTATTTTAACACCTATAGAGAAACTACAGAATCAAATCTGTATGATATATATATATTACCGTATGTATATTGTATATCATCTACGGAATAGTAATGTCTAAGGCGGTGCGGCAAACTTAGGTGTCTGTATAGTATGCTGTAAAATATCTGTAATACCCGAATTCCTAAAATAAAAGACCAGCTTGCAAGAGAAGTAGAACTACCATTAAAAATAAATAAAAGATTCCGACGAATTGAGAATCTTTTATTTAAGTCAGTTAATAATTCAATTTATATGCATTTTGTTTTTAAATCGATTATCTTGGTCACTTATTATCGATATTTCATAAACTTTATGAGTTTAGTTTACAGAAATTTAGTTGGTGTCATTAAAATTGTATAAGGATCAGAAGATTTATCTAGAAATAGAATGAGTTTCAATTATTTCTGTAAATATTACAATTGTTTCTAAGTACAGAATATCTTCTTTAATGTCGTTTCAGAATAAACTGGTTTCCGAAATTGATAGTTTTCAAAATTTTGACCAAAATATGAACAACGAATGATAAACCAAATTACATGAAGAATCACAAAGACTTTCACGATGTTAATAAATTGTTATTATTAGTTTAAACTATGTATTTTCAAAATTATAATATATGTTTCTTTTATATTTTTTTCAAATATGTGATTTCTGAACTATTTGCTGATTTTTCTCTGACCGTGGGTGGAATAAAGAGGATACATACTTTTGTTTTATGTTGCTTCGGTAAATACCTTGAGGTTTTAGATGCCCTTAACTACGACAAAAATAAGGCCAAATTCTAGTTAATTTTGCATCGCGTTTGAAAGTTTCTCTTGTCTCTTTATTCCGAATTCCAACATGAGTCAGGTTCGACACGGTATTACGGCATCGTTGGACCTCCTATATAATATAATACTTATTTATAATTAGATATATTCGTCTGTACGTACGTATGTATAATGTATATGCAATGTATATCCGCTCCACAAAATACAACTTTATAATGAAATGAAAAGACAAGCAAAAATTATACTGATTTGCAAAATTTTGTGGTATTTTATTTAAAGTTCCGAGAAAATGTAAAATAAAAATAACTTACTTTGTTTTTAATGAACGAAGCTTTCTATACTAAAGCCAAACTCGATTGAGAATGACTGTCAACAAACAAGTTTAAAATGAGGGTAGAAAATGCAACACATTTCATGTCTAATAAATTTAAAATTATGTTTTATTTTTTTATAAAATCTTTAGAAGATATTAAATATATTAATTAGTTTTAAGCTTACTAATCTAATTTATTGTCATGAATTCGTCATTAACAAGTTAACTAAAAAAATTAGGTGTAAAATGACTATTGATTTCTACCTTCATTTTTAATTTGTTTGTTGACAAGCATTCTCAATCGAGTTTGGATTTAGTATAGGATTGTGTTGAAGTTGTAGGTAGGCTTCGACTGTAAAAGGGTATAAATAAAGAAAATTACCAAATTCCTTTTTGACATTTGAAATTTTTTAAATAGGTATGTCTACCTACAAAAAAACTATTTGAAAGATTATTATGCGACACGACAAGGCTAAGGATATTTCATCAAAAATTGCGAATACAGTGAATAATTTTATATAGTTCAAAGAAAAATTAGCAGATAGAAACGAAAGTATCACCCTTAGGTATGCGCCATATTTTGTCAATGAATGGTAATTTTTAGTCGCTTCATTGAGATATTGGGCTCAACCTAGGTTAACATATAATGTTGTAATATACAAACATGAGACCGATGCGTCATTGCGCAACGACTGTCGATTCCACACTTGTACATGTAACTTTGTACCTTATTGGGGGGAAAATAGAGAAAAAACATGACGCGTCGCGACGCTTCGACTGCGCCAATGTGAGTTGAACCTTGTGCTTGAAGTCTACGCAGTGTGTATACTGCTTTACCTATATCTACATGTTACTTTATGTTATATACGGTTTGGTGCAGGATTTATACACAACTCCGAGCGGTACAGGACGATAGTAATGAGAGGAGGGGTGCGGGCGACAGACACACTGCCACCCATCCGTTTTCCTCTTCTTCCGTCATAAACCGCGACTGTGTATCGCGCGGAGACTCCTATACTTAGAGTGATAAAAAATTTGTGTCGCGTTACTTCTTTGCGTTTTCCATATTTTTAAATGATTACCACATTAACGTTGCTTCGTTGCACGACGTTTTAACGGATCGACGGACGAGAAGTAAAACGGGGGGAGGTTGGCCCTCGAAGTTCTGGTCTGAAGATGGACTGTATGCCACTGCTAGAGGTGTGTGCGACGTCTTGCGTCGTTGCAACACTGTGTGGCAGACAATGTGTAACGCACCAATGAAGCATCGCCCATAGTTGGTTATATTTATTAACATGTTGTGTCTGTGGACTCCCGCAGGCGTTCTTGACGCTGATCCGAGCGATGTCAGCGCAGAAGCGCGGGCAGGCGACGCCGGCCGACGAGACTGACGACGCGCGCCGCTGCAAGCTGCCCTGCTGCAGCATTGCGTAGCTTACGACTGTCCTTCTTCCAACGAGTATTCAGATATGTTAACGTATAGTATGTATTATGCTAAGATGATGCACGAAACATATTGAAAGAACAGGTAACAAGAAGCGCATTAAAAAAACTCTAACTTGTAATGTGTAAGTTTCGTGTAAGCCTGTTGCTGAGGGCACTTGTAGTCTAGACTCCTATGGTCAGACCTTCGTCTGTTTATAAAAGCAGAAAGTTTGTCCGCCGATGTTCCTATTAGGTCTGGATCATGGTGGATTTTGTAAGGTATCAGGTATATAGGTATGATATAAAATCCACGTACTCAGTCGCTAGAAATACTTCATTGCCATGAATTTTGCCATTCGCCGCACACCTTTAAAATACCTACAAAATTTAAGGCTATTATCCTTACAGGGTTAAAGATTAATTAGTTTTAATAAAATGACGAAGGTCTATCACAAGTGCTCGACCTACTAGAGCTAGAGGTAACATTTCTAACGAGTATTCAGATTTTGTAGGAGTCATTGACATACTTGTGTATGACGTGTTCAGGATGATAAAAGTAAAATATTGAATTACTATGCCTTTCACCGTAATTTAATGTCGTAAATAATATAATTTAATATTAAAATGCGTATAAATAATACGCTAATTTATTTTATGAGACCTGTCCAGAACTTATTCCTTTGATTGTAGAAGTTATGTTGTGAAGCAGGTTTTGATATTATTAATATTGTTAAATTACTTTATAGTTAAAAGTACTATTGCTACTGTCTACGGTGCTTTTCTATTTCAATGTATTATATCTACTTGTTAAATGTAGCTAACTGCACTCTTATATAGGGGCAATTTTTTTGCTTTTTAACAATGTTTTAATTACTATAGAACTGTATAAACATCAATTTTGAGCGACTGACTTGATAAATGCACTGCCACTATATTTAAATGCGGACTTACTTGTAAGGCCGGCACAGCCAAAGACCATCAGTGATTTCTCAGCTGCCAATTATCGGGTAGGTTCTTATGATATGTCTACCTCATGTTTACCGTAGTTCCAAAACCTGTGCACGCTAATCATAGGCGTTCAATAAATGTAAACTTAGCATACAAGACGTCGTGCCAATCAGCGTCACGAACATGTTTTATACTTTATATTGCGAATTGAACTAGAGATAGGTATCTATTGACCGAATACTTTACCTTGCTCTTTACTCCCGCGCGGAAGAGGACGCAGATGCGGTTTCCTATACATACGTCGCTTATTCAAGTTCAGATGATCAATATTACCATAGAAATAAATGACAATAAAAAAACGAACACAATTACCTTGGCCGATTTGCACGAATGAGTGAGAATATAAGTAGAAACAAATATAAATAATATGACGCATATACCCATGGAGATAGGCAGAGACTACATTCTTCCATTTGCCACGATCCTTGCATACTTGCTTAGCTCCTTCCATTCTCATTAATCCTTTCATACAAGTTCGTCGGTTTAGAGTATTCTTGACCTGGCCATATTTTAAAATTTTCTGAATTAGGTTCAGGAACATTCGCCTAGGCCTTCTCCCAATATTTGCATTCACTCTCGCCTCATAAATCTCTTTTGTTAATCTTATTTCATCCATTCTCTCTACGTGCCCAAACGATCTAAGCATCCCTTTCTCAATTTTAGTCACTACATCTTTTACAAAAAATTCCATTATCATACTTTTGTTAACTCTGACACTTAGATTCAATCATATATACTCCTAAATGGTTTCATCTCTACCATATAGTTTACTTATATGCTTCTTCTGCCATACCCAACTTTCATTGCCATACATAAGATTAGGCACCAGCACAGCCAATCTTGCCTTTTGGGACACTTACTGTGTATTCAAAAAGGTATTTGGAGCCCCATTCACCATGTTCCCAGCGTTTAATCCCTTTTTAATATCACATTTATATGTTAATTTTTTTTTTAAACTTACTATCCATCTTACAACATTTCATATATTCATCTCTTTCAAAAATCATTACTTTCTTTTTGCTAACATTCATGCACGATGCAAGTAGTACTTGGTCATCGGCATAGAGAAGTCATTTGATGAGTAACTTGTTCATTCTTAGAAAGAAAGAAAAAAGTTTTCTACAATTTGTTGTTTTCGGCGTTGGTCGACACACTATCAATTTTATCAATACTTACCACTACCACTGTTTTACAAAAATAAATTGTTTTCACCTGACGTTAGTTATCTGTGGCACTGACAGTGCGCATCGAACAATTGCATCAATATCGATAAATAATAATTTGTATCATTATACATACTCATAAGATATAATCGATAATAATCTATGGCCGTACCTTAAACAACCTCAGGAATCCTTTACACTCTTTAGAGTCACATTCTCGTGTGACTGAAGTAAACAAACAATTAATGTACCTACCTATGAATAGTTTTTATACATCTGTTTATATGTAACCTATTTTTAAACATAATAGAATATTTGCACCAGTATTATAATATTAATTATTATTACCGATGGATTATATTATTATTATAATAATGAAGTAATATTTTTAAGCGTTAATAAAAAGGCTGTAAATAATTGTATATAAAGTGTTTTATTTTACAAAAATACATTATGGGTTGTCAACAGATTATAATTTTTCAGTATATAAATTAGTTACACTTACATTTATAAAAGTCTATGTACATACAAAATATCACTAACAGGAATCGCAAAATCTCAATCTTTTCAAAGCCTGTCCACATGTTGGTATCTACTAAAAGAAACAATAAATCAAAGACTTCAAGTACTTAAATTTTGCTACGCCAGAAGACTTGCTGCGTCGCCCTTACATTTAGCTTCATAAATATACTAACGTGTCGTATGGTTTCGTTGTAGAGGTCTTACCAAAAAGCTAGCTTTGTCATTTATACAAAAAATTCGCGTCTCTTTCGTCATAACCCTCGGCATGGCCCTCGGTTCATGTCAGTGCAGTGGTGTAACGTCATCAGCCGAGCTGGCAGGCGTGTCCGCAGCCCGCGGGGCACAGGTGGTGGCGCTCGGCCCACGCGCGCATGTGCAGCAGGTGCCCGCCGTGCGCGCAGCCCTGGCACCACGCGTACAGCCCGCGCACCGCCTGCGGACAGAGCGCCGGTGAGCTGAGCTGTAGGGACAGCGGCCACACGAAGCTCAGCCCCGCGCAGAGCTCACCTGATGGCAGACGGCGCAGAGGTCGGGCGGTGCGCGCGGGCTGCACGCGTCGCACGCGGCGCGCGGCCACTTCCGTCGCCCGCAGCGTCCGCAGCACGCCGTCACTGTGGTGGACTGCTGCGACAGCGTCCACACGCTGCTCAGCCCCGCGCAGAGCTCACCTGATGGCAGACGGCGCAGAGGTCGGGCGGTGCGCGCAGGCTGCACGCGTCGCACGCGGCGCGCGGCCTCGTCCGTCGCCCGCAGCGTCCGCAGCACGCCGTCACTGTGGTGGACTGCTGCGACAGCGTCCACACGCTGCTCAGCCCCGCGCAGAGCTCACCTGATGGCAGACGGCGCAGAGGTCGGGCGGAGCGCGCGGGCTGCACGCGTCGCACGCGGCGCGCGGCCTCGTCCGTCGCCCGCAGCGTCCGCAGCACGCCGTCACTGTGGTGGACTGCTGCGACAGCGTCCACACGCTGCTCAACCACGCGCAGAGCTCACCTGATGGCAGACGGCGCAGAGGTCGGGCGGTGCGCGCGGGCTGCACGCGTCGCACGCGGCGCGCGGCCTCTTCCGTCGCCCGCAGCGTCCGCAGCACGCCGTCACTGTGGTGGACTGCTGCGACAGCGTCCACACGCTGCTCAGCCCCGCGCAGAGCTCACCTGATGGCAGACGGCGCAGAGGTCGGGCGGTGCGCGCAGGCTGCACGCGTCGCACGTGGCGCGCGGCCTCGTCCGTCGCCCGCAGCGTCCGCAGCACGCCGTCACTGTGGTGGACTGCTGCGACAGCGTCTACACGCTGCTCAACCACGCGCAGAGCTCACCTGATGGCAGACGGCGCAGAGGTCGGGCGGTGCGCGCGGGCTGCACGCGTCGCACGCGGCGCGCGGCCTCGTCCGTCGCCCGCAGCGTCCGCAGCACGCCGTCACTGTGGTGGACTGCTGCGACAGCGTCCACACGCTGCTCAGCCCCGCGCAGAGCTCACCTGATGGCAGACGGCGCAGAGGTCGGGCGGAGCGCGCGGGCTGCACGCGTCGCACGCGGCGCGCGGCCTCGTCCGTCGCCCGCAGCGTCCGCAGCACGCCGTCACTGTGGTGGACTGCTGCGACAGCGTCCACACGCTGCTCAGCCCCGCGCAGAGCTCACCTGATGGCAGACGGCGCAGAGGTCGGGCGGAGCGCGCGGGCTGCACGCGTCGCACGCGGCGCGCGGCCTCGTCCGTCGCCCGCAGCGTCCGCAGCACGCCGTCACTGTGGTGGACTGCTGCGACAGCGTCCACACGCTGCTCAGCCCCGCGCAGAGCTCACCTGATGGCAGACGGCGCAGAGGTCGGGCGGTGCGCGCGGGCTGCACGCGTCGCACGCGGCGCGCGGCCTCGTCCGTCGCCCGCAGCGTCCGCAGCACGCCGTCACTGTGGTGGACTGCTGCGACAGCGTCCACACGCTGCTCAGCCCCGCGCAGAGCTCACCTGATGGCAGACGGCGCAGAGGTCGGGCGGTGCGCGCGGGCTGCACGCGTCGCACGCGGCGCGCGGCCTCGTCCGTCGCCCGCAGCGTCCGCAGCACGCCGTCACTGTGGTGGACTGCTGCGACAGCGTCCACACGCTGCTCAGCCCCGCGCAGAGCTCACCTGATGGCAGACGGCGCAGAGGTCGGGCGGTGCGCGCGGGCTGCACGCGTCGCACGCGGCGCGCGGCCTCGTCCGTCGCCCGCAGCGTCCGCAGCACGCCGTCACTGTGGTGGACTGCTGCGACAGCGTCCACACGCTGCTCAACCACGCGCAGCGAATCACCTGTTCAGACAGACACCCCTAATGAACTAAATCTTAGCTCAGACCCGTTTTGACATACAACTTTCAAAATAATACAGGGCCGAAGAATTCTTCTTGGAGTTCTTCGGCTCTACTTCTTATCTTTACAAAAAATCCTAACTGGATACAACAAAGATATCAGGAAGCCCAAAAGAGCATTCTGGAAAAGGTTTTGCGAGGAATCTGCCTCAAAGTGCCTGAAAACACATACTGTTCTCGATATCTATCAGGTAGGCCTATTGAAATAAAAAGAGTAGACGTCAATTTCTCATGCAATGAGATGGAAATAAAAAACGAAGTCAGTCAGTTTTTCTCAAGTCATGAAGAACCTACAAAACTCAGTACTTAATAATCCAAGTTCCAGGGCATAATTTTTTTTAGTACAAATTTGGTACTTAATAAAGTTACGATCTAGCCTACTTATGTAACTAAGTAATAATAACGGCTTGTTCTATCTACGAGACAAGGAATAACTAAAACAGCAAAGTTCATTAAATAGTTATTTCTGATGTCTTATGTCTAGACATAAATTAGTTACGATTGACGGATACATAAGAAGCGCAAAGCATAAATCGAATGAGCTCACTTCTGTGGCCACGTTCCACAGCTTGTGCCGCTGCAGCAGCTCGATGTAGCCCAGCAGCCACTGCTCCTGCAGACTCTCGTCGATGTAGGGGAACAGGTCGCTCCTGCTCACACACAACACTTTGTATACAAATTACGTAATCACAAGAAACTAGTAAGAAAGCTTTGGAGGAAGGTAAATGTAAGTCATTAGACTTTTACGAAGTCAGGACATGCTGGAGCTCGGTACCGGTGCTCCTGCAGAACGAGGAACACCACGGCGGCCGTCTGCACGTCGCCCAGGTCGGCGTGGCTGCGCAACGCAGCAGCCAGCAGCGGCGCCGCGTCCAGCGCCCCCCGCGCGCCCCGCGCTGCGCCTTCGCGTACGCACAGCGCGCCGCCTTCGCCCACGTCCCCGGCCTCTGCACTTTCTCCTTCCACCTGCAATGTGGAAAGAACGAATTAGGGTTTGAGCAGTAGTTATATCGAACGTTGTTCCAACTTGTAAACTATCTTCTGGTGACGGACACGGGAACTCTGTCGAACTCCGAAACTCATGTTTTTCACATGCCATCTGAGTTGTGACACTCGTATAGCCGGCGTTAAAAACCGAGAATCCTATCCTGGGCGACAAACGTTTCCTTTACCTGAACCATAGGTCCTCCAAAGGAAACTTAGCAGAATCCACCCTTCCATCCTTAGACTAGGAATTCCGAAAACCCTATAACCAATTCCATATCGAAACATCATGCATTTCTGTAAAGAATATTTAAAACTGTCTGCAATTTTAAAAGGTTATCGCATTATACTATGGGGTGACTCACCGAGCTGCTGCAGTTCTGGCTGCTGGATCGTCTGAGAGTGGGCGAGATGGGGTGCGGGGCGCCTCCCGAGCCGGAGCCCGAGCCCGACGAGCCGCCCGGAGACGACGCGCCCGCTTGCGTCGCCGAGTTGCGCGCTGTGGACACATCTGCAAACATACCGTTTTCAAACTATCGGGAAATACACCACCGATTATATACATATTTGTATACATATTTCATGAACTAAGTAACAAGTTAACGTCGCTAGAACTCAACAAACTCGATCACATCCACGATGTGAGCGTTTCCACTCACCAGTGCCGTCCATGTCCTGGTCGTGCACGTGCGTGTGCGCGTGTGTCGCGTGCGCGGCGAGCGGCGCGAGGGGTGCGGGCGGCGCGCGCAGAGGGAACGCCTCGTCGGGCAACGTCCAGTCTGCCGCGTCCACATCGACGATGTGAGCGTTTCTACTCACCAGTGCCGTCCATGTCCTGGTCGTGCACGTGCGTGTGCGCGTGTGTCGCGTGCGCGGCGAGCGGCGCGAGGGGTGCGGGCGGCGCGCGCAGAGGGAACGCCTCGTCGGGCAACGTCCAGTCTGCCGCGTCCACATCGACGATGTGAGCGTTTCTACTCACCAGTGCCGTCCATGTCCTGGTCGTGCACGTGCGTGTGCGCGTGTGTCGCGTGCGCGGCGAGCGGCGCGAGGGGTGCGGGCGGCGCGCGCAGAGGGAACGCCTCGTCGGGCAACGTCCAGTCTGCCGCGTCCACGTCCACGTAGTGAGCGGAAGCTGCTGACACCCAACCGCCTTTATCTGCCGCACACAGGACCAATAGTATAGAAACAAGTTTCTCATAATAATCAAACCAATCTTTGTTTTCCAATAAAATACCATTATATAAAAATACAAAACACCACTACGTAAAAAGTAAATATAATCTCGCGAAATAGGAGTAGGTATATTCTCTAATGTATACAATTGGCACAAAGCTGTGACTTATATATTGAAATTCGTTAAATTGTTTAGGCTTTGGTGTGTGATAAAAAATATTGTCTATGAGAGCTACGTTCACACTCACCATCGTCACGCTTGGCGAACTTTGCGGGCGGGATGTATATGCTGTGCGTGGGCAGCCCCAGCACGCCGCTATTTTTGTGAAAACGGTTCTCCCACTCCTCTACTTCTTCCATTGGCTCTTCTTCCACAGCACTGACAAGATAAGGTTTCTTTCAAACTGAATATTATTTCGTACTAATTCTTCGTTTTAGTCCATACATAAAAGCAATCTTATTTACTATTATAACTTTATAAAATTTAGTTTAGTTAGTAGACTAATCGTTCCAGCTAGGTTTAATTTTTAGAAAACGTATAGTTACCAAAAATACCAGGTCAAGTTTGGTAATAAACAGCAAATCTAATCCTTCTGAGCGTTACGCCAAAAGTTCTAAACCAATTTTGATATATTTTGGTTTTGCCTTATAATGGGGTAGACGGAACCCGCTCAACTCAGACTCCACCAAAGATTCCAGAAGCTCGCACTCATGCGTCATTCATACGTCGCTTGATGTCCAATTCACGAACGACATTCTGGCTCAAGTAAGAGTGCTACTGCGTTACTCTTCCAAGCTAAATCGGGCAATTACGTTGCTCGTTACGTGCGTCCCGTGAATTCGTAATGGATTAATTAATTCCAGGAGCTTCACCCTCCCGAAAAAGTAGACTGCTGAAGTAAAAACTTATTACTACATTTCACCATTTCATACCTGTAAGGGGGTAGTGCAGGCGCGGGGTCAGCGCGGGGCGGAGGAGCGCGCGGCGGCGGCGGGGCGGGCGCACTGCGCACGGCGCGCGCGCTGTACACGCTGCGCACCACCTCCCACACGTGACTCACCTGCGCACCGACGGTAAATAACGATGCAGAAACATGCGAAGTACCAGTTTGCTCTAAGGCGTTTAACCAATCAATAAGATTTTGTGAGTCGTAAGTAATGAGATAATATTACCATGTACCGCTGATGGTCTCTTGCGACCTTGGCGTTGTGTTCGGCCAGCACGTGCGGTGGCTGGCCCCGAATGCGGTACTCCTTGGCGCACGCCAGCACGGCGCCGGCGGGCGAGGCGGGCGTGTGGCGCGCCAGCGACGACGCAGCGCCGCCCGGGAATGCTTGCTCCAGTGCCGCCTGCGCTGCCGCACTCAAGGACCCCGCCGTGGGCTGTTTGCGACTGACGGTGACAAAGTGCAGGATAAGGGCGCATACTCTTACTTATACAATAAGGAATAAATATTTGACTTTGAAATCTGATTTCAAAATTACTTCTGTCACTTTAATCGTTATTGTACTTTCTAGATGCCAAAATTACATATAAAAAAATCATACGGAAAATCTGATTCGAAAACGTTGTTACTTTTTATTAATAACTAATCCTCATGCGAAACTTTTTTAACATATTCACTCCTGTTTTCTTAAAGTAAGTTCGAATAGTATTTTTATTTGAGTTGCATGTTACTCACCCCAAGCCGGGCACGTGTCTCTCGGCGGGCTGCGGCGTGTGTGCGGGCAGCGGGCACTCGGGCACGGCGTGCGCCAGCTCGCCGCGCGCCGACACGCACACGCTCTGCGGGTTGGCCCACAGCACCGGGTGCGCCGCCTCGTTGAACTTGTGCCGGTACAGGCTGCAGTCCTGACCAACCGAAACTGAGTTGAGACGTCAAACACGGAGCAAAACGTATCGTCAAAAGTGGAGTAAGAATTCATAGAAATAAGCTTTCGAATCCAAAAGATCCGTGAGGCAACTTTAAATCGAAAATTTTAACAAAATTGACTCGGCGCTCTATTCACTGCGGCTCCCTAGCACTACATAATATTGTACTCGCGCAGAAAGTTATTCTATTTGGTGCAACTTTGTTGTGATAGTTACAATCGTAAATATTATCTTTACGACGTGTTAATTGTTTTCTATTATTTGTACGCGTGTAGAGGGTCGATGCCCCGAAGGCGAGCTCGCACGTGCCGGCGCAGCCCAGCATCAGCTGACGACTGAGCTCAGTGCTCACCCGGCTGGTGGAGAGGAAGGCGTGCGGCGACGCCTGCCACGCGATGGCGGTGGTGACGTCGCGGTGCTCCGCAAACGTGGCGAGCGGCACGTGCGGCCGCCGCACGTCCCACACGTGCACGGCGCAGTCCAGCACCAGCGCGCACGACGCCACTTGGAACCTACACAAACATCACTAGATGGCACTTTGCCGCGACGTTATACAGCATTGCAATTGTAACAGGTGTGGGAACTACTACACATACTAGGGTTATATAATTCCTGAGTACAGCATACAATAAAATTGAATTATTTAAAATACGTATTGATAATTCTCATGAACATCGGTTGAGTGTTTACCTCTTCTGCGGGCGCCACTTTACGTGACCGACGGATGCTATCGTGTAAATCGTATGCTCTAAGTTGGGTCTTGCATGGATATCCCAAACCTGGAACGCAAAGATGAAATTTACAACTATTTTCTATTGAGTTACTAACCATAATTATTCCGAGTTTGAACATTATTCCGATCACACATATATCCTAATATACCTATAATTTAATACCTAATCTTATTCAGCATTCACGATTAGATGCGGAGTGTTGTTGAACGCGTGTAAAGAGACAGAAAACAAAGTTTTTATAAATAAATAAATAAACTGTAAAATACCGATCTTTCTAAATATATTCAAATTAAATCTAGAATTCGTTCTAGAATAGTAAAGTACCTAATTTTAAGTCTGAAATGAATTTGAATTAGACAAAAAAAATAACGGTTTAAGTTAGTAAGACTATCTGAAAATGATTACCAGATGATATGTATTAAAAAAACCCGGACAAAGTTCTTACTACATTTCTCCACGCGCTTAGTAACGTTACAGGCCTGATAAAGAGTCCGCAAATAAACCATCAAACTAATAATATAAAAGTAAAAGTTTGTGAGTGTATATGTTTACTCCTTTACGCAACAACTAAGTATAGTAAAACTATTGTTTTGACTTCTCTGAAATTTGGAATATACATTATACCTAACCTTATGTGACGCGTTGATAGTTGATAGAGAGACTGCATTGAGTTGTAGAATATCACATTAATATTATAAACACGAAAGTTCGTGTGTGCGTGTTTGTTCGATTTGGATTATTTGGCTATTTTTTTATCCCGATATATACGGGAAGATGCAACCTTGTAGCTTGGTAGGTAATCAAAGCAGAAAAGATTCATCCATCACTGAGACTAGTCCGCAATCACACGCACTGAACGTGAGTCGTTATCAGCCGACCCACTTACCGACCGGCCCGCAATAGAGCGCAATCTATTGCTGTGATGATCTACACGTGCAGGCGACCACTTTGTATGCATTGCGCCGCACCAACGCATTATTGTCTAATTTTATCAACATATTCAATTATTATGCTAATTCAGAATCCTCAACAACAATTTAGTGATATCTGATTCTATCTTAAATTAATTAATTAATTTAGTATTTTAAGTAATAGGTACTCTTTGCTAAAATTAGTTTTTTCTGCAACGACTATCTCTAAACTCAGGCGGCTACTTATTTCTCGAAATGAATAAATTATTAAATATTTTTGCCGTAAATGAACACACGAAACGTACTTAGATCTCAAAAACCGTAGGAAACGGATATTCGGCTATGAATTGTAACAAATTGTTGCCAAAATGTGTATTTTATTAACAGACGAATAAAATCGGAGGAGGTTCTCAATTCGACACGTATAATTTTTTTATGTATGACCACGCATAACTTTTTACAGAGTTGTCCGATTTTGATAATTCTTTTTTTATTAGAAAGGGCACACCTCCAAGGTGGTCCCATTGTCATCATGTTAGGATCTGATGATGATATCCTGGGAAAATTGAAGAAACTCTTCAAATTTTATAAGCACACTTGCAGCGATTTTGGTTTTAGTGTAAGTATCGGTAGCTTTTTGGCTACAAGTGCCGTATAATGTACTATGACAGTATAGTACGAGTACGTTACGTGGCGATAAATCACTAAAAAGTAAGAAATGAAATTTTTTTAACAAAAAATAGAACCGACTCAAAACGCACTAGAAAGTAAAAAAAACTGTGTCATTTAGTTGCTTTAATTTACTTATCTAGGAGTCGGTGCCAGCCAAGGTTTCTACTTTAATGACATTACCTAGAACCCACAAACTGTTTTACTTGGTTAAATAAATGTTCCGTAAACTTGCTGGCACCGACTTCATAGGTATGCTTAAGCAAATTAAAGCAAGTAAATGACACAGTTATTTTTTACATTTTAGTGCGTTTTGAGTCGGTTCTATTTTTTGTTAAAAAATTTTTAGACTGAAACTCAATTAGCTAAATGTTAAATAAAAATATTAACACATAGCTAGTGTCAGTGATATTTTTAAATCATTATAATTATAATTTATGCATCCGTGCAAAACAAGTGATTATCTTTCACGGAAGGTGACGATTAGGTAATTATTGCCGTTTTGTTGCTAGCTGTTTTTGCTTTCATATCTCTAGAGCAAGGTCAATGATTTACAATCAGCATTTAATTTAACACATAGATAGGTATTTATACAATCTACAAGACCACTCTGTCTGACCTGTTCTATATTAACTACTACACTTAAACTAAAAATGTCTCTTTTATCTGCTCAAATCTTAAAGCTCTTAGATAGCGTTAGTATGGAGCTGTATATCCGGCACACTTACAAGTATTTCTGCAACCTAGCAGCACAGTGTTTGTGTATGCGAGATGAAGGGTGTTTGCTTGGAAAATACAGGCTTTACATTGTAAGTCGTATTCCGAGATTGAGAGACTGTAAGTTAATGTTCTTTTATTTTTCCATTTAACTTAAAATGAGCCATCAGGTTATTTCATTACTGCGAAAAATCCTCCTAGGTACGCAATTTACTCTGATACTACGTGTAAACAAAAGTTAATAAAACATTTACCGACTCCATCAGTGGGCGAGTGGGCGATAAAGTTTTTTCATGCCATGGTGGGTCTATACACCCATCTCATCATAATTCAGTTCTTATATTATATTTATGGTCTTATCCCTGTTCCACAGCTGCACTGTGCGTTCTCAGAGCGAATACATGGTGCATGGTGCAGGCTGAACTGCACATTGCAGCTCAATTCTGTGTTGCTTGACATGCATTTAGTTGCTTTATTACCTTTATGGTCTTATCCCTGGAAGCGGTGGCCAACCAGGGCACGTCGGGGTGCCAGTCGCACGCGAACACGGGCCCCGAGTGCGCAGTGAACTGGTGCAGCGCGCGCTCGTGGCGCCGCGCGTCCCACAGCTGCACGGTGCCGTTCTCCGACACGGCCGCGAACACGTGCGCCTGGTGCGGGCTGAACTGCACGTCGCGGATTGACTCTGTGTTGCTGGAAACACACTCCTAGCTAAGTGTAACATCCTGTAGGAATCTACTAGTTTCCACATGCAAGAACTTATTTATTTAATGGATATGATTGTTAGAATTTGCATTTTAAGTTTGGGATCCAAGCATTACAATATCTCTTTTAAAAGTATTGAAATGCTTGAAAGAGTTGTAAAGGCAAGCTCAAAAATCTAACTTGTAAGTAAAGGTCTAAAAATCTTAAGATATAAAAGAATTATTATTTAAGGGATATTATAGAAAAATAAAATATTAGACAAAGATTATGACCTGAAGATAAGCTAAAATATTTTCAAAAAACTGGAATCTTCTCAAGCTGAGGCTGCAACCCCAGACTGTGAACTCAAACTTGAACATCAGAAAACTACATCAAATCCTCTTAAGCACTTTCTCAGTAACAGTCATTAAACAGTGAAATAAATTACCAGAGCTTGTAACAACTGCAAAATCACTTAATATTTAATTAAATTAATAATACATTTGTCATTTTCATACAAAATAAATCAAATGGCCTCAAAATTTAAAACTGATATTACCTGATAAAAGTTCTTGCAACTTCTTTCATACGAAGGTCAAAGCATTTCATCATCCCATCTTGAGAGCCTGAGATAAGCAGCGCTGGCTCTGTCAAATGGAAACTGACCTAGGCAAACATAATAGATAATAACATTTAAAATTAGCAATGTAATACAGGTTTTTAATGCATAAATATGAAATCAATGACCATTGCTTACCTTATTAACAGTCCTCTTGTGGTCAGAGAATACATGTTCCTGCTTGGAGCGGCCTGAGCGACCAAGGTTCCATACCACCACTGCCCCATTAGTGGCTGCTGTGGCTAGTGTGTTTTCTGTAACAACCCAATCTTTTTAGATTGTTCAATCTTTTAAGATTGATCATTAAATCATTACTAGCCTATTTTTAAAAAGATAAATAAATTTTTAGTTTCAGCCCAAACATGCAATGATCTGTACTTAAATTAATCATACTAAAAAATTAAAACTTGCATTCAGTAAAGAAATAAATAAATCCTTACCTTCAATGGTACTCCAAGCAACGTCAATGGACGAAAAGTTTAAATTTAAGTTTTTTCCCACTCGCAAGTTACAAACTTCCGAAAACTCATTTTCCCCAATCGAGAACACCTTGAATACTGTCAAAATAAATTATTTTTTTATAGCTACACCAATAATCATGTAAAAAATTTAATTTTTAATTAATATGATCATTTATATTTATTACCATTTCTCCCAGCGATTACAACTTGTGAACAGTCTTTATTCAATGCCAAAGCATTCGCAGGTCCTTCCTGGGACACGCAAATTGTATTGGAGGGTATCATTTTATTGAATTTTCATTTAAATGTTTATAAATACGTAAAAATATTGACTAAATTCGGTTTGCATTGTTTCCGCGTCTATTTACCGGACTGTCAAGCAGTGTTAGACTAGCAGAGTAGCAAAACAACAAGTAATATTGATAACACGATAATTATATATTTGTGCTTTTATTTAGATTAATATTTATTTACAACTTGCTCATGCTCACAAGGTAAAAATAATTTTGAAGTGACATATCACATTTGACGTTAAAATTATCAGCTGATAAATACTTCTGTCAAAAGAGAAAATGTTATGTTTTACGGTTTAAAAGAATGGATCATTGTATGAAAGTAATAGTTTAAAACACGTAAACTACTAAAACTAAAAAAAACACAAAATTAACTTTCATTACGTATTTCTTTTTATGTTATAAGCATTGAGAAATTACTTTTATTATATATATCCTTAAATAAATACCTATAAATACATTTTTGTACTTAAAAATGTTATTTTGTTTTTGCGTGAAACTAATGCAAGCTGCTAAACTTCAAATTGACAGTGTCAATTGTCATTTGTTAAATAACCATTGTCACAGCGCTATCGGGAAGGGAACGATGTTTAATAATTCTTTAGCTTGAGAATTCTTTATCATGGCTAATTCTTTTTATATCTATAAAATAATTCAGTTGTGTGAGTAAAGAAATGTGTGAGATATTCTGTTAAACTAAACTCTGTGCAATGGATGGCGGTGACAGGATTTTAGTGGCCGCTGGTCTTACAGCAGCAGTAGTTGTTGGGGCTTTTGTATTATGGGGGCCCGGCGGAGCCCCAAGGGTTCGCAAGAGGCGCGGGCAGATCGCAGGCCTCCAGAACTTGGGCAGAACATGCTTCCTTAATACGTTATTACAGGCTCTTGCGGCGTGCCCTACATTTATTGAGTGGTTAAAGAAATACGCAAAAGCAGATGCCCATAATAGTATGATTACGACACTATACACTGTTATTGAAGGTTTGTAAATAACATAACTCCTAATTGGTTTATGGTTTCTTTACTTAGTTAAATTAAATATGATTTCTGTGTCTGGTATGGATGAATTAACCTCTGTTGCATAATGAAAAATAAACAACAATTTTTATCTACGTGATAACTATAACCTGTCAAGGCTAAACCAAGGATCACTAGACTTATAGAGACATATATTGTTTCTTAACTGTCTGTGGTGACCTCCAACATTTCTAACTTTTCTATTAAAAAATAATTAATAAGTGCTCTAGAGATGTAAAGTAACATTGTACTTTTAATAAAAACATAACAGTCTTATTTTTGTTTTTTCTTTTTAAATTTTGTCTCTGCCACAAATAGAAGAATAGCTATGTAAAATACAAGAAAAACAAATACATACATTTTCTCTACTCATTTTGTGTGTTTTTGATAATTCTCGATAATCATTAAGTTCAAACTTTTGAACTGGACAATGTTGTATAAAAAAGGAAAAGAAAACATAAACACACTTCTTTCTGGAACAGGTTTACTATTTTGATTATAATATTTGCAGTTGTCAATGGCACTCATGAGTCAGCGAGAGGCACTCCGGTGTGCCCATTAGGCGTGTTGCAGTCCCTCCGAGCAGCAGGGTGGGTGGTGCCGGCAGATCAGCAGGATGCACATGAGTTGCTGCATGTGCTGCTGTCCTGCATTGAGGAGGAGACTGCTGCCATGGCTAAGAAGGTTTGTATTTATGCCTGACACGTATGACTTAACAAGAGGCATTATGGTGTGCCCCCAAGGTGTGTTACAGTAACTTTGAGCAGCAGAGTGGGTGGTAGGTGGTTGGTGTTTGAGTGATCAGCTGCTTGCAAATGAGCTGCTTCCTGCATCAAAGACTAAAAGTTTTGGTTATTGATCATAAACAATCTTTACATGATAAAAGTTTTTAACGAAACAAATTCAACATATATTATATTATTAAGAATTTCTTTTTATATGATCCTTTTGCATGTTTGTCCAGTAATTGGCCACTCTACAGAAAATTGCATAATTTATCAGTAGTATAACTTGTCACGGGAAATTTAATTGTTAATATTGTGGTGAATATTTTATAAATTGCAATTGAAGGCATAAACTTAACATAAATACCTCTCATATCTATAAATGCTAGTTGACATAGGTATACTGCAGTATGATCTACGCTACGCGCACTTGGTGAACATGATGATGGTAGTGCTCTATACAATTTAATAGGATTAAAATATTCAATGAAATGTGTCAATAAAAGGTAGGAAGTGCCCTGCCTGTGTATCACTTTAGTGATGAGATTTAATTTATTTTAACTGATAATGTGTGTGCCTGTTCCAGCCGGGCTGTTTGTCAGATGCGCTAGGTCTGGGCGGAGGGCGCGCATGGTCTGCACTCGCATCGCCTGCGTCGCCGCCCGCCGCGCCGCTGTCTCTGCGCGACGACGGGCCTGCGCGCCCCGCCCGTCCCGCTTCCGCCGCTCCGCCTGGTGAACCTGATCTAGTGGATCCAGGTACATTCATGACTTTCTAAAAATACTTTTATAGCACAAAGGAAAAACAACATTTTAAAATGGATATTTTTTGGTTCAGAAGATCCTCCTCCAGAGCCTATGCGACTCACTAAGGGCGTGTCGCGCTCTTTCTGTCACTTGAGCTCGGTGGGGCGGCGCTGGGCGGCGGCACCCGCTCGCCCGCCCGCTTTCCCGCCCACTCGCGGCACGCTGGCGTCGCGAACACACTGCACAGTCTGCTCCACTAAGGTATTATCTGCTCCCTCCAATTATTATCAACGTCGCATGAGATCCTATATGATGGCAATGAGATGAGATAGGCCAAGTGGCTTAACTTAGGAGATATAGTGCAATGCATGCTATATATAAAGGCTCTCTTTGATCTTTCACTCTCATAGTCCAATGTTGTACCCGTTTCAGAGTCCAGTCCGTTACGACAAGTTTGACAGCATCACACTGTCGATGGCCAACGCCAGCACAGGGCTGACGGGCACATTCAGCTTGTCCGGTAAGTGCAATGGCAATAGAATAGTTTCAACAGGTTCAAAGAAATAATATTATTTACATAGGTTCAAAAAGTTCTAACTCTGGAAAACAAACAATGTTGTTAATTATAGATATAGGGCAGGCTTTTGATAAAGTTTGGCAAAAAGAGCTTCTGTATACACTAAAGCTTATTTGTATACTTATTTGTATATTAGATGCTACTAAGTCAAATGTCAAGATTATCACCATAATGTTGTAGCATTTAGACCATTAGTACGTCTTTTGTTAACCGACTTTGTCACTAGGGATTGTCGAATTTTCAGAAAAAAAAATTATGTGAAGTAGAAGTGGGTGCGAGAGGTATTATACTAAACCAGCTTATAGAGCTTGACTTTACTCAAAATGCAGCAAGCTTACAACAGTTATCTAAAGTTGCTCTAGTAGGATCCTACTAAAGGAGATCATTCAAAACGTACCATAATTGGAAAGTGCCGGCCAAAGAATTAAAAGTAGTTAATTCGATTGAGGTTCGCGGATTGCATTTTGAACGTGAAATGGGAATTTTGTTTTCAAATATATAGATTTTGTTATTCCTAACATTTTTCACTAAGGCAGCAATGCTGTGAAAGCTTTACTTTTGGTGATATTGAAGGTTCAAAGTGCAGAGGTTTTCCGAAAATTTCGTTTTTAAACAGATAGGTGTTCTTATTACAAACATTTTTACTGTGACAGTAATGCTGTGAGATCGTTACTTTCCCTGATATTGTATTTTAAACGTAAAAATGGTAATTTTTTATCAAATAGATTTTGTTGTTCCAAACGTTTGTCATTACGACAGCAATGCTGTAAAAGCTTAACTTTTGGTGCTAACTTTGATATTTTTTGATAAAACTGTTTAAAACACCCTGTTTGATCAAATTACTTGAATGTCTAAGTCCTGCATTAGCTATGTTACATTGATGGTGTAATTTGATGTGACACATTACATGATTTGTGAAGGTTTGCTGCGCGCGTTCACGGCGCCGGAGATGGTGAAGGGCGTGCGCTGCACCAAGTGCTGCCCGGAGGACGCGAGCGAGCGTGCCTACACCAAGCATATCCGAACCGTCAACTTCGGGAAGGTAAGCTACTGGTATTCATAATCGGTGATAAAACCCAAACACTTGCTTATACGTTTGTCCTTGGATAGTTTGGGTTTAATGAGAAAACTTTAAGATTACCCAAAACAACAAAGGCTTAAACAAATTTCCAGCTCCACATACTAATACTTCAGGAATTCCGAGGACTACTTTTGTTTTTATTTATGAAATGACAGTAATTTCATTTTGGAATCTCGATCCAGAAAATCAGAAGTTCTGTCCTCAGCATATCCCACAAATTATGAGTGTGTAAGCAATTTGATAGTAACAAACGCTAAATCTGCGTCGGTTCGTCTGTCTGTAACCACATGTCGTGTGTACAGCTGCCGCGGTGCCTGGTGCTGCAAATCGCGCGCGTGGAGTGGCGCGGCGGCGGGCCCAGCAAGCGCGGCGAGCATGTCGCGTTCCCGGAGACCTTGTGTATGGCGCCCTACGCCGCGCAGCAGCGTCCGCAGGTACTTTTAGCTGTCAGCAGCAGCAGCTGACCTCAGCAACAGCTACCAGCAGCAGCAGTAGTAACTATCAGCAGCAGCAGCAGCTATTAGCAGTAGCAGCAGCACCTATTAGCAGCATCAGCTGTGCACAAGTCCTTATTGAGTTCTACATAGAATGAAACCTGTGACTATCCGTCTGACAATATCCAGTGGATATGATAGTTTATTAGTAGTCTCATATAGAACTACAACATGAACCTTTCTAATGAAAACTACTTTAACACTATAATGAAATTAAGGATTATGCCGTAACTGCGTTCCTATTTAGCAAAGTATTTTCTTATTTTTATTTTTAAGCTATTGCATAGCTTCTATCGCGGGCCTAGAGCGTGGACCGAATCCAGAAATTCCGTAACGAAAAAAACCTAACACCCCTGGGTATCAAAAACATAATATCTAAAGCACAATTTTGGCACGGACGTCATCGGGCCGTGGCCTAGCGGTAAGGCGCTCTAAGTGCCCAGATTACTAGAGAGACGGGAGTCGAACCCGCGTCTCTCTTGCAATCCGGGCACTTAGAGCGTCTTACCGCTCGGCCATGGTCCCGATAACGTCGGTAGGTAAACATAAGTTGATAAAAAATGCTATGTAATAGCTTTACCGCGGCAGTCTCCGAGTGCCACGCGTCTTTTTTAGTGTTTTTATTCAGTAAGTGCACGTAAATAGAAAGCAGTCTGCCAGGTTAATCATAAAAATGGGAGTTTCACAGGTTCATATAAAAGCTCTTTATATTGCTTATTTTATATTAATGATCTTCCTCTGGGAAAAAAGATAAAGATAGTTCACTCAGATTGCATCGTCACTCACCATCATGTGTGATTGCAGTCAAGGGCTAACTTGTAATAAGTGATGATTGAATAAAAATAAATCCAGAAGAGAATAATTTTTTGCTGGTGTACCCAATCAACTGGTCCCGAATGTTGCTCTTAGCTGATCTTCGATTATCAAGCAGGCTCCTTTCGAGAATTCCTTAAAGTTGGGCCGAACGAGACCGGCCGAGATTTTGCGTTCGCCTACACTTCTCGATTTTTTTGTACAATAATATGGTCGGTGTTTACCCAGCCGGACTTGGTGTCGCTGATGGGCGAGGGGCGGCTCCGCGGCAGCCTGTCGGTGCTGAACGCGACGGCGGGCGCAGCTGCTGACGACCGCGCGCTGTACCGCCTGCTGGCCGTGGTGGTGCACGTGGGCGGGCCCAAGTCCGGCCACTTCGCCACCTACCGCCGCGGGAACGGCTTCGAGAGTAAACGGTACGTAACCAATTGCAGCTGGACCTTTTATACCCAGGTATAAATGTAGCCGAGTCCTCGCCTGCGCGATCTGTTTGGTTTGTTCAGTTGGCAACTGTTTGCAGATGGTGGTACACGTCGGACACGCTGGTGCACGAGGTGTCGCTGCAGGAGGTGCTGCGCTGCGCCGCCTACATGCTGTTCTACGAGCGCCTCGTCGACCCGCCGCCGCCCATCACCACACATTTCTGAACGAGTTTCTAGCGATGACGTCACGTGCGTTATTAACTTGACAATCCACCAGCGAGTTCGTGCATCCACAGCCGCTAACTGGAGCTCATTGTTTCAAGTGAAACCTTACGAGGCGCGGGTAAGCGGCAGTTACTAAAATTGATGCATCAAATAATAACGTCGTAAGCCTTGAAATACAATTGTATGTTGTTTATGTGACAAGAGCATGTGTTAATTCACTTTCTACTTCATTTCGAACCTGTCAATGTTGATAATGTGTTAACAGCAACAAACGCCGCTTTGCATGTAAAAGTGTCGGGCAATTTATTTACACGATTTTAGGTAGACAAGAGAAGAACGTTGTAGCGTATATTAGGTTGAATATCCCCACTCCACGAAAATGGAATAAATATAGTGCCGAATGCGGCAGTGTTTAACAGTTTCTCGTCGATCACGTACGTATGAGCATATTTTAAAATTTAAAGTGAATATGTCGCTCTATAGACTATGCAAATCGCCCGTGCGGGGACAAAAGGGCGGAAAAGAGGTTTAGGTGGTTTTCTACACTGATTTACTCATAGTGTTTATTATTGTCTTGAAATAGTAATAATTACCGTTACTTTATTTTGTGCAGCTGTCTCCACGAATTCTCAAAACTTTCTCCTAACGCCATAGATGTATGATAATTGATAACCGTATATGGAAATGAATTTCTAAAATCACACATATTTATCTAAATCAGCCATTACGTAAATTCCATTTTTATAATAAATAAAAATTACCTTTATACGTGTGGTAAACTGGTCACGGATTCTCTTAACAAGTGCACTTTAAATAAAAGCTAGTTATCTTATTGTATGATACTTACCTCACGGCATCGTGCCCAGCCCTAGGATGTGCGTCGCGGGAGGTTTGTCTACATCACGCTGTCTAGCGTTGCCAGGCGTCGGGATAAAGCCGGCCATAGTAGACTTTTTGATTGCGTGTCTGCCCAAAATAAACGACGTCCGGCCTTTACAATCTTACATTTCATTTAAATTTATGGTAATAATTAAAAGATTGTATGTATACATTAAATGTATTGTTGTATAATACTGAGACAAAATTCTCAGTAATGACCTGGTAACTGTAGCCGTGATGGTATGAAAGAGAGCGGCGCGACATCGCTCTAAGCGTTGATGGTTATATGATTAGCAACGACCAAGAACAAGAGAAAATGACTTAGTTTGGCAATTGTGCATTCCCAAAAAGCCCCAATATCTCCAGCGTTGCTATAATTTGTTAACGTTTGTATGTTTCGAATTCATTGCTCTCGACTTATTTAAAATATTTATCGTTTACATAATATAATTGAATTGCTTTATGTCTATCAGTGTAGTATCTACATTCATTTATTACATATTATCATATTGATAAACTTGAACTCGACTGAATATGGTTGTTTAACAAAATGTTTAGCTTCGCTGTATAATGATGCTTATTCGAATGTACTAAGCGCTCTCTATGTTCCTGTTATTGGTACGTAAGTGGTACACAATCGATTTTTTTCTAGCTTTATTTCAATGAATTAAATGTCAAATGAGCTTACATCGTTTAAGGTATTACCATATCTGCGCAATTTTTATGTTAAAAAGCACACTGAATACATGCATACATACATAACATCACGCCTTATTCCCGTTAGGGGTAGGCACAGACCGTATCCCTCCACTTGCTGAGGATATTTTAAATAATGGCCCGGTCAAGAGCACCCTAAACCGACGAACTTGTATGAAAGGATTAATGAGAGTGTAAGAAGCTAAGGAAGTATGCAAGGACTGTGACAAGTGAAAAGATGTGGTCACACGGAATAAAAGAAAATAATCGAATGAGCATCATTATTAAATGTTAAGATATTATATAATACAAGTATTATACTAGTAAAATGTACATACAGCCGCGAATGTTAATATTGCACTCATTTCTTTTATTGAGGTTTTCCAGGATAAGGAAGAAATTTTTTTGTTATTTCTTTAAATGAGTCTCAAATTACAGTTCGCGGCTGTAGAGACGAGTAATTTAGTTAAAATCATAATGATATTATTATTGTGAGTTTAGATATTGTTAGTTTGAGTATTGACCGAGAGTTTAGTTTAGACTTGAAAGAATTTTTGTTTTACTATTTCATAATATACTATTTAATATGTAAACTTTCTGTAGAGCAGAGGCGTGTGAACTTACATAATTATTCATTACTAAATTTATATTATACTAACATTGGTACCTCCGTTAGCATTTAAATCTGTATTTTCCTATTGCATTTTTGGAAACGCTAGACACATATCTCTTGGGAAATTTTCTACGGACATTTTTTTATTCTATTCTAATTGTGCAGAAAAATTTTAAACGGCCTGTGGCATATGGGTGGAACGAAAACGGATATTTGCGATATTTTTTGTCTGTTTAAATCAGTATAGGATTTTATGGAGAATAGGATTAAATTCCCCATTATAAAAACAGACCTCATTATAAAAATATTTTAATCAATTTACAATTGCTATATTCATATTAAACCCTATACAAACGCTAGCGCCATTTTGGAAGATATTAACAACATACAGTTGGACACTTTTTTTATATATGTGAATAACGTCCGCATATGAGACGATTTTCGTTACCTCTACTCTCCATAAATATTTTCTAAAAACTTTTATGTCCTTAATTCTACTTATTGTATAGATAGACTCTTAACTAACCAACTTAAATTATTATTGAGTGTTCTACATGTCTTACATTTGTTGGCTTGGTGCTTAGTTAGTTACTTTAAGTAAATCTACAGGATGCCGTGTTTTTTTGATAAAAAATGTTTGTTCTTGATATATATACTTTATAAAACCTTATTAAAAATAAATGAAAAAACTATGAGTTGCCATAAACGAGGCTGTTTTCTACTTAAAAATTGATAAAGTTGTGATCAAGATAGATATTACTGCTTGTTAGATAGGAAGTCTGATATTGAATTTTATCAATCGTTTATTCGATTTAGGATCAGTATTTCTATAAAAATCTGCTCACTTTTGGCCATTAAGAGCACATTAGATTTGTAGTATTTTTAAAATGTGATCTATTAGATAAAAGATAGTGAGTACTTAAGTATGTTTTTTTACGCGACTGCAAAAGTTATGTTGTGTAAACTGACAGTAATCAGTATGTAAGATAGATATATGAACCATGTGTTAATCTACTTCTAATAGTTTTGTTGATTTTATGTTAACTCTAAATAAAATTAATGTTTAAAATATTTGGAATCCCCAAATTATATTATACTTTTCAGTGTCTTGACTATATTAAAATCCAGCGACAGCCTATACCAAAAATGCGACGCGGGCAAGAGGTTTCACAAAACCCGTCTCAAAAATGAATTGTTAGATATATCGATTGTTACAAGATCGACAAACATTTCAATATGCCATAATAACTTGATGAGAATTCAAAGAAAAATCTACTTCGAAATATTGTAAAATTTATTATTAAGTTGATCGGGGCACGATGTCGTCATGTGCCCTTGTGCTCCACCTCAGGTAAAAAAAGCATTTGAAAATTAATAGTCAGCTCAAGCTTCTTAAAGTATTATAAAAAGTAAGTCGGTATTCACTGTAAGTCCACAGAATATATTGAATTATTAAACAAATTTGATTGCTTCTTTGTTCCTTGATTGTTATGTATTTGTGACTACATTGTTGGTATATATATACCTATGAGGGTGACTGAACTTGTATATAGCTTTTATAATAGAGTGTACGTTACTGTTCTGTAACTTTTGCATTTACATAATAATATTGAAGTTGGCGTTGTTTATTAGTATTGATGTAATATTTTGTATGATTGCAAATTGCAGACGAACTGACTTCTCCCTAGCGCGTATAGTATAGGGGCAATCCACCACCCACTATGGTGGGGGCATGGGAGGGCGAACAGGCGCTCTTGCGTTTATCCTGGGCTGTCGTGTAGGAGTTCCAACCCTCCCCCCTGCTGCCTCCCTATACCACGCATGTGTGTGTAGTTTTGCTATTTCAGGAAGGTTCTTACAAGTACAAAGGCGTTTATGTGCATATACAGAGCGGAAGTTAATACAGCAGTAAGGCACTGTTATATGGTTTAGAATGATATCTATAGGGGCGTGTTACATTGAAACCCCCTTTACAAATTATCGCTGCCAAGCAATGAGGGGGGTAGAGCTTTTAATTTATAATCGTGTATCCTGCTCGCTCCTTCTGTGTTACACACACATATGTGCCTGTCTGTACACCTCATCTACTATTACAATAAAATCCAAACCTTCCGAAACTAGAACATAATTATTCTATACGTGGTTTGCTTATCACACATTACAACATCGAAAGTTGCAGTATTTTCGAATATCTGCGTCTGCAATTTTTGATACTATGGATTTAGTGTCATATTATAATAATTTATTTTGTAGCGTTTTTAAATTGTAAATAATATTGTTTATTTTTTTATTAGAATATTACTTGTTTTGATAGTTTAAAAATTCTAGGCGGCTAACATTATGTTTTAGATATTGACTTGTTTACGATAGTAACCCCACGGACATAGCTTTGGTGAAGCGAGGACCGCGTTTTTCTTTATATTACTAGATGATGACTTTTTTCATTAATTTTTTTTAATCATTTTTATATTCTTTAAGCCAGTTTTTACCCTCCATATTTAAAATTTGCACAGATGACGCTAGTAAACCCTCTAGTCGAATTATAAACTACAATTTGTTAACAAGCAGTTGCTTTCTGAGTTAAATCCCTACATACCTAACAGGACTTCCTCAAATCGACTCTCCACTATGAGTATAATCGGAACGACTGTAACGCGTCACCATAATCCGTGTTTCTGGAGTTACTGAGTGTATCATATCATAATGTGGCATAATACTTTTTAGCTTTGTATGTAGCAACGTTTGAACACTGAGACTTGGCGAATACTTCCCCGGAACCGTTGTGTCAATGTAGATAGGATGTCTTGTTTGATCTAATTGTTAATAATTAATTATAAATAAAGTGTACCTATTAATACTATTACATTGTATTATTTTCAACTTATCTTTTTCTTTTTCACCCCAACGCAACATAAGAGACAGCCATATTTTCGATTTCACTGTTATTACGTGATGATATCTTCTTCTATAGAAGAAATATTTAAATATTTATTTATGACACGAAATATATAGGTAGACTATAGGCTTAGTGTCATTATGAGTCAATTTTAGTAAACCATTATAGTTTAAACCTTCACCCGTGTGACAAGTCTCGGGCTCTGTTCGGAGTTTTTCTCTCAGCCACGCGATGGACCCGGCACCCGCACGGTGAATCCATGCTAAAATATTCGTCCCTCCATTTCAATGTCCACTCATTGCTTAAAAAATCAATAGATTCGGGAAGAAAATTAATTGCTTCCAAATTAAAACGTCTTCTAAAAAGTGGTTTTAGAGAAAATTTAAACATACAAATAGTTAAAAATAAACCATTCTATCTAATAAAGTATCTTGTTTCTATAAATTGGCCTATTGATAAGATAAAACTATCTAATGTATCCAGTGATAGTACCTACCTATCACTTAATTGAGTACACTAAAGAGCTAATCAAATGTTTGTTTTAGAACGAGAAAGCTTACAGAGTTTAGAGCTTACTGCGTCGTTGGTCTGGTAGCTAGCCTCGTTACATCCGTGACTCAGAGAACATCAAACTATTGGTCACTGTCATGAAAGTAACTGTTATAAAATTTAAAAAAATTGTCATTAAACTGTGCTCTATAACTACAAGGTCATGCCATAGGTGATGGGACCTATGGCCTGACCCTGTAGTGGGCTGAATATTATGATGATGAGTTAACAGAATAATTCTAACATTCATTCTTCTATGAAATTTTCAGTACATTCCACGCCCAGAGTCGGGAAGTTGGTGATTTTTCACCCCCTGTGCCTCATAGAGCAAGTTAAGCCATCCCGGTTACTATCATCAACATGTTATAGAGATTGTTAATAACTGAAATATTATCACCCTAAGCCTAATGAAACATTATCCCCTATACGGAGGTAGGCCTGGCCCTGTAGTGGGCTGTTAATGACTTCTAAGAAAAGATTAATTTCTATAAGTCCAAAAACAGGATGGTGTATCTAAGACCTCATCTATCCTCTCTTATTTGAGAGACGCCTGCTCTCTATAATTAGGGTTGCCATCCGTCCGGATTTGTCCTAGTTTAGAGGGCATCCGGGGAAGGTTTCATTTGTAGACCAGGTTTTAAAAAATAAATAAATAAAAAAAATTTAGGCCGCCCGCGAGACACGCACTATGCTCGCACCACACCACGATCAACCGATGAACCAAGTATATTTACCGTTCCAAATAAAAAAAGGTGATTTATGACATTTTCAACTATTTTTTATTACGCAATCTCTAAAATTTGGAAAACAGGACAAGGCGCGTGAAAACCCCGGATTTTAGAGTCCGAACGCCGGACAGGTCAACAAGATCTTTTAAACATATTCAAAGTTTTTTTTTTTTTTTTTTATCGACTACAAGTTGGCCCTTGACTGCTATCACACCTGATGTTAAGTGATGATGCAATCTGAGATGGAAGCGGGCTAACTTGTTAGGAGTGGGACGAAAATCCACACCCCTTTCGGTTTCTACACGACATCGTACCGGAACGCTAAATCGCTTGGCAATACGTCCTTGTCGGTAGGGTGGTACTTAGCCACGGCGAAAGCCTCCCACCAGCCAGACCAAGACAATTTGAGAAAAATCTCAATCTGCCCCGCCGGGAATCGAACCCGGGACCTCTGTCTTATAAATCCACCGCGCATACCACTGCGCCACGGAGGTCGTCGAAATCAATGTCAATGTTTTGGGTTTCGTGTCAGTAAAGCAAGGCCATCTACAAAAGCTAAGATGGACTCCGTATATTTATTGTTAATTTTAAACCGATAGCCCCATTTCTTTTGCCGAGTAATTAATCTTTCTATTAAAATATTGATGACTACATTAAAAGCTATTGGAGATCAGCAGCAACCTTGAAACAACCCCACATTGTAATGTAGGGGTTTTGAGTACTCATTGTTTACTGCTATGGTGAATTTCAATTTTGAATAGTAAGAAGTGATTAAATCATTAACCAAATCGGGAAAATTATACCACCTCAAAGAGAAAGTCCTGTTTAGAGGTGATCATGATGCACAGAGCCAAATGCGTTCTCTAGGTCTATCCAGCAGATCGTAATTTGCCTCTCATATTTTCTGGCATCCTTGAGACTTTCGCCCAGAAGTGAATTGTGTTCTAGGCAACCAGAAATCCAGGGCAAAAACCCTTTCTGGTGATTAGGCCTGAAATACCCATTGTTTATCATCAATATTTAATCCATGTTTATGTAAGTTTTACTACCAAATACCTGCAACTTCATTCACACAGAAACTGAATAGACCAGTGCATTTAATTTTTGAAACTAAATAAAATCGCAGTAGGATTAAACCCATTGGAAAAGGAGGAGAATATCATAAGAATGAAAGGAAAAATAAATTACGGGCGATCTGAGGTCGTGAAGGGGTAGAGGGTTTGGGTTTAGGGGTAAAAAAAAGATTTTTCTCGATTTCCGGCAAAACTAAAAGTCCTACGGAAAAGAGTTGAATGGCAAAGTTGTAGGTAATAAAAAGATCTAAAACTTTATTTTTATCTTTGACAAAAAAAATTTTATTTTCATAAAATTTGGTGAAAACTTGCCTTTTTATGTCCCAAATACGATATAATTTATTTGAGCAGTTGAGCAGCAGAAAAACCGTTAGCCTAAATTTTGCCTTTTCTGAGAAAGTTTACTATAGTAACATATATATATTTTTTCACCATCGTTAAGTAGAGATTTCAACAAACAGAAAGCACACAAATTTTTTGAAAAAAAAAAATGATATTTTGACGGCCAATTTTTCGGTTGAAAATTATGTTATTTTTTCGATATTCATTCAAAATAAGGCGAAAAAATAAATATTTCAAACCCAACAAATATAGCGTGTTTGGGACATAAGAAGGCAAGTTGTCACCAAATTTTATAAAAATAAAATTTTATTTGTAAAAGATAAAAATAAAAAACGAAAAGCTTAGTTTTGAATTTTCACACAAATTTTGAGGTTATGTGAAAAAAGTGTAGAAACAAAAGTTTTAGATCTTTTTATTACCTACAACTTTGCCATACAACTCTTTTCCATAGGTCTTTAAGTTTTGCCGGAAATTGAGAAAATCGGTTTTTTACCCATAAATCCTCAACCCCTACTCCTTCCTGACCTCAGATTGCCCTAATTTATTTTTCCTTTCATTTTTATGATATTCTCCTCATTTTCTGATGGGTTTCATTCTACTGCGATTTTCTTGTACATTTTGTTAATTTTAAGGCTAATTGCACTGGAGTAGAACCACTTTATTCTATATTAAACTATACTTATAAACCTTCCTCTTAAATGACTATCTTTTGATAAAAACCACTGTTTAGCTTGAAAGATGAATTGAAAGGCAGAAGATATTTGATAGATAGCAAAAGTCGCTGATATTATTTTCTGAAACAATAGGTGGGCTAACCTACCTACCACCTATTGTTTCAGTACCAACAGTATTACAAATTATTTAGAAAAAAAGAAGTATACAACATTTATTATCTTTAATGTACTTAATTAATGTAAAACATAGGTCACAGACAGCTTTGTAATCTGATCAACAGAAATTTTGCAATATAATATTATGATAAAAACTGTAGGTGCGGCCCACAGGAGCTGGTGTTAGGACATGCTGTCAATGAGTGACGCTCGCATTGTGGATGTGATGGCAGTAGGGACAGCATCATTCAATTTGAATACACTTTCGATTACAGATATTTCTGTAGAAGTAGTGTCCATACCACAGAAGGCACTCCAGTCATTTACAACTAAGCCAGCTGCAACTACATCACTACCTGAAAATAAATATAAAATTTTGAACTACTAAAATTCATGACTTTTTGTAAATACAAACAGTGATGTTTCTTTTTATTATTTTGATTCCTATCATCTGCTGTAATAAGACTATTTACAAATATTACTCAATAGTTGCCTTGTAATTATGCAATTGGATTATTATCATGTATTTGGTTGACTAATTGTTGTTTCTGGAAATTATTCATCCCCAAAATTACATACATTTCATAATTGGTGCTGTTTCTGAGATATATAGACAATAATTGCTCTTTTAAAGGTTAGATTTGCTGTTTTTTGATAATCTTTGGAGCTTTGTTTATTACCACATTACTATGTGCAAGGATTTGAAGGGGCTTGAATTACCTCTATTGACTGTGCCCGCCACTAAAGGCACTTGTAGTAGGGATGACAACTCGTCTTGATCCTGTATAGTAGTTTTGGGGTGCACCAGGCCCCCTCTATTTGTCAGTGCTGCGTAAGAGCCCACCAGCACATTTCCCGCCACAGTTTGTCTGAAAACTTCCACGTTTAATGTGTCCGCGAGTATTTCTTCCGTGTCTTTATCTAAGTCAGGGTGCACGAGCGCGACGTAGTCGTTGCAAGCGATGACATTGCCCAGCGCGCTGAGCCGCTCCTCCACCCGCTGCACTTTGACTTTGTCGGGCAAGCTGTTGCGGATATGCTGCAGCTCTGTGTCTGTAGTGGAGGACGGCACGAGGAGGCCGTTCTTATTAGCGACGGTCATCCGGCCTATGATCCTGCAGCCGGCTACGCTGACATGCACCACGGGGATCGTGTCCGCCAGCTCCGCTTCGAACACGCTGTAGAAGTTCTCCGAGCCGCCGATCGCGACCAGGCAGTACGAGTTCGTCAGTTTACTAAACACTCCCACTTCGTTATTGTTTTCAAATTGCACGCGAACCGCCATGATTATTGTTTTCCTTCAAAATTAGAGCTTAAACCGGTACTACTAGTTGCAGTTATGCCGCTTTAAGATATTTCACAAGTTATTTTCGTTTTCACGTGGAGAAAATAGTCGGCCCGATCGATGGCTTTATGTTTAATTGTCAATGTCATTTTGACGTTTATATATTTATGGTTTCTCTGTATTGCGCAATCGCATGCGTTCAACTTATTTTTTTTTGAAAACATTATGAGTCATGTTTTTGCAATGCCTTGGGCAAGAAGAAAAATTTATAACATTTCAGTAAATACTTTGAGTTTAAATTTAAATCACTGGCATTATCCTCAAATTATGAATACTTAAGTTAGATACTTTAATGGAGGTCAGTCAGGTACACAGTGAGAAGACTGTTTTAATTTCTGTCTACCTTCTGTCTGTAACCCTATGAAACCTTTTTAATTTTTATAAATATTATTTTGACAAAATGTTTGTCAGTTAATGAGAAATGTCCGTCAGACCCATGACAATTTGTATTACACACAGCCCACAGGCCTCCTCAAAATCTATAAAATATGTAATGTGCATATGAATAAATTAATTTAGTAGTTTTTAAAAAAACAAAATAAAATGTTTCCACAGCGGCTTTGGCGGGGCAATGCATAAATTAAATAACCTGCATTCCCTGGTAGTAACCAATAAGGCTTCAACATTTTCAAACGATTCAATCCAAAACTTGAGGCAGGCGGTTCTCGCGCCCATGATCTACAGGCCAAATATTCAACAAACTTTACAAAGAATAAACTTTACATTTCACAGAACTTGCAGCATTTCTAATTTGATACGGGTAATAGTCTTGAACTGCGTTTGATCTTCCATGAGAGATTATGTAGATTAATATGTTAAACAGAAATGTATTAGTAACTTTTATACAGGAATGTAATGTAACCGAAGGGCAGACACTGCTCATATTTTGGGGCTCTCGAAGTTCGGACAGCAGGGTTACTATAAGCATGTCTGCTTCGAGCTGTTCTTCACTTCATATGCCCGTAAGTACAATGATGAAATGTTTCACCAAATTATACGTCTACATGATTGACAGTAAGCAGGTTTCTTAGTCGGCAAGAGCGATTGTCTCTATCATTAACATGTATCACGAAGACTCCTCCATTTTTGTCCTCCATTTATCGCATTTCGTATTACACTAGAGTCCCGGAGTTAGAGAAAACAAAGGCGCTCGGTAGAGCAGCCATGAAGGGGGCGCAGTTTCACACGCATCGTGGTTTCGTAAAACCATACAATGCTTACAAATTATATAAAATCCTAATAAAAAGTAAAGAACACAACCATCAGCTTAATATCACAAGAAATATTTGAACAAATCAGTTACCGAAAAAAATTGTGGTGCTAGTAAACGTACTAAGGTTTAAGTAGGTTGTACTAACCACCAACCGTTAGGGTACCTAGGTAAGATTTAAACGAACAATTAAGCAAATTTCTTTATTTATGCACAACTACACTAGGCAGGCGTTTTTTACTTATTGCATGTCTATAGGGATATTGAACTTAGCGGTTTAACTATACTGCACCGTATTAGTTATAATATAGCAGTTATTTTTTTACAGCCAAACCCAAATGTTCCTCATTCAACCATTCACCGTGAAAAAGAGTTGCATTCTACCGCGCAGCAAACTGATATCAGCTGCCGTTCACTGGACATAGGCTCACCAGGTTTATTCTTATATATATATTTATTATTTTGATTTTATCATCATCATTATCAGCCTATTAAAGGCCCACTACAGGGCCAGGCCTCCCTCCTTATAGGAGAGGGGATATTATATTAATTTAAATCAATATAAATAGGTGCGTAGGTATAAAGCAAGCAATATATTATAAGGTAGATATTATATATTTTAATCTACTTAACATTTAACAATGAAAAAAACCGGTCAAGTGCGAGTCAGAATCGCGCACCGAGGGTTCCGTACAAACTTGTAGGTGTATAAGTAAGAGTATACCCATCATGACAATCGAGTCATAGTTTATAGTTATGGTATTTTTATTGCAAAATGAAATCCATAATATTACAATATGGAAAGTTGGAGGAGCATAAATTAAAGACAAAAATCTCGAGTTAAATATGCGGCTTATTTTTCTGTATCTTTTGATTGCGTTGACATAGAAATTTGATTTTTGTTACAGCTTAAAGGTCTTATACGAGTAATTTATGCTATATAATATTTCCAAGATCATAAGTTTACGAAAACTTCCTGTTAGGTTTTGATTGGTTTGCCCGTTTCGGAATTTACGGAACTTTTCGGCATAAACGGCCGTATCTTTTGTATGCCTTGGCCTAGAAATTTGATTTTATCACAACTCCAAGGGACAGTAGACTTGAGTATTTGACATAATTTTCAGCTTGTAACCTCGACGCGTTCCTGAGAAAAAGAGTCTTGACAGACAGACAGATGGGCAACAAAGTGATACTATAAGGGTTCCGTTTATTCCTTTTTACGTATGGAACCCTAAAAATGACAATTATATTAGAAATAAGTAATATCGTCTCCAAAACAAAATTAAAAGAAAATTTGAAATTCATGACCACGGTCGTCCGAGGAAGTTCTACCACCATGTTTATTTCTGCCGCGAAGCAGCATTGCTGTGTTGCGACTTCCGGTGAGAACGATGTAATCACCGGTGAGATTTAACACCTGGACCTCAGGACTCAGCACTTTGAAGAACGTGCTCCTTGCATGCCCTGGGAATTGCTGCTCTGTTTATAGGCATTCACTTAAAAGAGCCATCTGCTTATTCCGTCAATAATTTTCCTAAACAATCCTTATCTTTGTAATTTGCAGTGAATCTGACTGAAAGCGAAGAGCAGCGTATAATTCGCGAGCGCATCGCGGACTCCCTGACGTTCTCTTCGCCGGCGTCGTCGCTGCTACAGCCCACCCGGCGTTCTGTCTCTATATTGGGTTCGGTTTGCGCTCTGCTGCTGAAGAAACAGGTTCGTAGCATTTCTCTACATTAGTTCTCTATCTTACGCTGTAGCAGCAAAAGCTACTACAAATAGGTATTTTAATTTAGTAAAGAAATCTTATGTTCTTTAGCACTATTTATATGCAAGATGCTGCTTAATCGGCAAAGAAGAAGACAGATCACATTAGAAAAAGCACCACACATTATGTCCAACATAGTAAAAAAAAGTCTAAACGTCGTTGTCAAATTCCACGGTTATTAGGCTTCCAGTGCCAAGGAGGCGCTGAGCGTCACCGGCAGCCAACGCTCGGATAACATCTGCCGCATCTGCTTCGGCGGCGAGTCGGCAGAGCGGCTGGTGCGACCCTGCTCCTGCCGCGGCACCATTGCGGCCGTGCACCGAGGCTGCCTGGAGCGCTGGCTGCTGCAGGCCGCCACCTCGTACTGCGAGTTGTGCCGGCATCACTACGTCGTCACGCGCACACACAAGTATGCGTATCTTCCTCATCTGCTTCGCCCTCTTTCTAGGAGATTTTCTTGCTCGCTGTTGGGAGCGCTCCGTGGGCACATGGTGCTCTTGTTGTCTTCGAGTTGTAGATATTCAAGGAGGCAGGAGGCGGATTTGCCAGCGGTCAGCAAACCAATTGATACTTAGTCTATATCGACCAAACTCAATCGGATGTGACTTTTTCTTAACCATTTTGGATACGTAAGAGAACTTGCATGTGGGGCAAGGGTGAGCGGGACGTGCCATACAAATAAGCAGGTTATGATATGAGTTCCCATGTGCAGGTGGTCGTGGGCGCGCTCACTGCTGGAGTGGGCGCGCTCGGGGCGCGGGCGCGCACTGGCGGCGGACGCGTGGCGCGGTGCGGCGCTGGGCGCGGCGTCAGTGCTGGGCACGGCGCGCGCACTGCACGCGTGCGACGCGGCACTGCAGGCGGGCGCCCGGCGGGGCGGGGGCGCCGCACTCGCTGCTAATTTGTTCTCTTCGCTGCTCATTGGTATTATCGGTGGGAATACTTTGCTACGTTCTTTTTAACCTTGTGAATACATCTTGTTAAAGCAGGGCAAGCGCGCGCTGGCTTGATCTTAACCTTGCTATATGATCATAGTCAAGCGCGAGATATTTTTTTGCTTGGCATAAACATTTATTGGAATATATGGAAAAGTTGAGAGGAGGTTCTTACTAACGAGCTACAATAACATATGTGCTATTAATTGGAAATTCCCATACCGTGTACACATACCCACGTATCTTATTGTAATATCCATAACTATATATCTAATTGTAATACAATGTTCACCATCTCACTGAGTTCGCATCTGTTTTCACTAATCTTACAGACTAATTATGCGTAGTTTTGTAACGTTTTTACCAACATAAATTTGTCAGCAGGTGCTTTAAACGGTTTACTGACGACGTGGATGCTGCTCAAGATCCAAGAGCACCAGCTGTCGTGGCGCGCGTGGCGCGACAGCACTCTGCACGTGCACGTGGCGCTGGGCGACACCACGCCCACGCAGAGCGCCGCCTCGCTGCCCACCGTCGTAGGCGACCCGTCCGACGCCACCACCGACCGCGCCACCAACATCGCTGACCCTTTTATGGTTGCTCTGCCCTACACGCTGCCCGAACCGTGACATTCGCATTTAAGCTATGCTAAAATATAAGCCCAAGATAAGTTTACTACAGCTGCCTATAATTTCAAGGTTAACATGAACAGGGAAGGGCAATAATTATAAAGAAAAAAAATAATTATAACAAATTTCTTCCTTAAAACTTTGTCGCAAACCTACAAAGCTTTATAAATAAATTAAAATAGATCTCTTGATTTAATCTAATAAAATAATCTACTTAGTTGTGCTTTGACTCATCTATGAAAACTTAAATAAATATCTGTATAAATTGTACCACAGGCACGTGAAGAGTTAGGGCAATACACAATAATATATTTATTATAAAGACTACGATTTTACTAGTTAGGTAATATTTTAAGCAGAAAAATATACCTAATTGGATTACAATGTCCCAAATCTACGTGTATCTTATGATTTTAACAAGTTCCTTCATATTGTTATTTTTCGCAATACTGTTCGCACAAAATCTTATTAGAACTGTTACAATATTTTGTTGAAATTTATTTTAGTTGTAAAGACTTCAAAAAGGTTTTGTACTAATCACAGAAAATAAAACATCGTTTAAAAACTGTTAATCATAATATTTAATTTCATTACAATAATATTATTAATATAAATTAGGCTTTTAAATTATAGTCAATAATAATAATATATTTCAATAAAATAGACAATAATTTCAAGCGTTTAAATGTAACTTATTGTCAAAATTGTAATAGAATATTGTTAGAAAAGTATCCTAACTAATGACGTTGAAACCGTATTCGGAATCAAATAAAACAAAATGCCTTAATATGTTAAAGCCGATTCAACGTTTATATTTAAGATATTATTAACACTAAAAATCGAAGGCAGGATGAAATAAAACCTTGAAATATGCTTTCTAGTGGCTACCTCCAATTTCAACGTCACTAAGTATACGTGGCTTGCACAAAGCGACACGAGGATGCATCTTGCTTATGTAGATAAATAAGTGAAGAAGATTCTCGCGAGAAGCTCTCGGTGCGTCGTTTTGACATTTATAGCGAATATACGTCACGTTAAAGAGCTATGATATACAAATACAGTTATCGTTCGAAATGTTAGCTGCGCACAGAGAAAACTGCAGATTAATACTTATTTTTACAAGAAAGAAAACAGATTTAAATACAGAAAAGAGAAAGAAAATATTTTACATTATTACTTGAAAGTGGTCAGCAAACTGTCATGTTGACAGTTGAAGTCCGTTCTACATTCTCTATGACATAAGCACTGCTCGAATTGCAATTTGTGACATTAAGATTGTCCTTAAAGTGTTCACATTAGAAATATCATAATCATCATAAATATCTATAGATTTCTCTGTGCAAAGTATAAACTGTTAGTAAAACTTACTCGCTAAATATAAAAAAAATCACATACATCTTGAGATTATAAATAAATAGGAGGAGTGTATACGAGACTGCGCGCGGAGCTACGACGAGTTGGGCGAACTGGATAAACATCTGACAACGTAACACAAACAATAACAATGCAACACAACACAACAACACCACGCGAAACTAGACGGAAGATGGTCGACAAACATGCGATATTCAGAGTAAATTATACACGATTTATAAATAAATTAAATTTTAAAAGAATTTAAACGACAATTTGTATAGAAAATTCATGTTTTGAAAAATTATTGTAAATGAAAAAGTTTTCTTGACATACAAGTCTATAATCTTTGAATGAAAATAGCACACGTATTTGTTATTTACGTTATCAACGTCATAAGGATTTAGTTTATGCTGTAGGTTCATCTTCGTTTGTCGAAGCTTCCGTTTATTTTCCCTTGTGTGTAACATTCGCTCTTTGGACTCACTATTCTTCCACGACATATATTTGTGACCTACACGATTCGACTACAGCACACTCTAGCTACTAGACGCTAAGACTAAGTGACCTTGAAAACGTATCACACGCATTTTCAACTATTTTGGCAGTTCAGCATTCAAATTCGATGTCGAATTATATCTATGAAACAAGTATTTTTTTATGGCTTTGGGATCTAGACCTTTGGAGCCTTGTGCTATGTTTTCAAGGTCACTAACAAATGTGAACGAGGACACGCTGCTTTAGTATTCTATTTCTACTCTAAGTAGACTTCATCGTAGTATCGAGACACGGGATACCAGCATTGGAATATGCAAAATTAGAACCTTGAAATTGTTGGAATACAATAAAGAAATATATTCAATGTGTAGCGTTTCATTTTACCTTAGACGAAAAGCTATGGTGATAAAGGATCTAATATTACATTTTAATTTGTAGAGTAGTAAAATGGTTTGTCCCAAAATCATCAAACCTAAACATAGATGTTCGTCCGCTGTTTTTGCTTTTAATTTAGATCAAAAGGCAACTAAGGCCCATAAGACCAGGTTTTACGAACACCAACTAGTCCAAAAATGGCTGTCTGGTTCAAAACTGGTACTTCGTGTTAATGAATAGAACAATTCGTTAGTTGAGGTTTGGTGCTAAGAGGACTTGTAAAGTAGCGTGTTCTCGTTCCATTGCGCGGCGACGCGGCGGCGGTCAGCGCTCGTCCTTGAAGCGGCGGTAGATGGACTGCACGTACGTGAACACGCACTTCCAGTCCGGCTTGCGCATCGCTACCATGTCGTCCACGTCCAGCAGAGGGTAGATGCCCGCCTTCTCACTGGGAAATATTAATTAACGTTTATATTATGTAAAAATTGGTCAACCGGTGCCTAAGCGACTTGAGATTATGAAGTCCTCGGTTCGAATATTGAGTTGGTTCATGAAATGCTGAATTTTATTTGTCCCAAGAAATACTCATTAGCACTCCGGAGTTGGAAAGTTGCCACTTATTTACACGCTTCCGAGACAATATAAACCAAGAAAGTATTTTAATTATAATATTTTATAATTAAAATACTTAACAATACCTAATTATTTTGACCTATTGTCTCCTATAAAAATACTAGCTGACCCGGCAAACATTATTTTGCATCAAATATTAATTAAAAAAATTAGATGAAAATTAGATAGTAGCCGATTCTCAGATCTGCTGAATATGCATACAAAATTTGGTAAAAATCGGTAAAGCTGTTTCGGAGGAATGCGGTAACTAACATTGTGACAGGGAAATTTTATATATTAGATTAACGTATTGATAGTGATCCTTGCACTCAAACCCTTGTGATCTAAAATCAGTCATTGAAAAGCTGATGACTATGATGATAAGCAACAGTAACGGCGACAATTAAAGTTAAACCTTATAAAATTAGGTGTTATTTTAAACATACGAAAGTCAAAGAAAGGTGTAAGGAAAACAGTTATAAAATATAAGAGAGATAACCAGCAGACAACTCACTCGGCAACTTTGAAGGCGAGCGTGAAGTTGTGTCGGCGTTTGTCCGGCGAGAGCGCATTGTAGTCGAACGCGTCGGGCAGGAAGTGGTGCAGCAGCGCGCAGAACGCCAGCCCGTCCGCCCAGCTCGTCGAGAAGTTCTCCAGCTTCACATTCTACAACACGACGCGAGTCTCAACACAGCACCGAAGTATAGAGACCGAATTCAGCGGGAGTTTATGGTGGTCATACCTAAGTCCAACGAGGTTCAACATGCCACTATACCTGACCGAATACAGCGGAAGTCTGTGGGTATCAGACTCCAGCACATGTTTCTACCATTAGGTGTATATGGAATAATTCGGCTTTACAAATCCTTCGTCAGAAACTTCAAGGGTCTCTGGCGAAGAGTCGCCATGAAGTTTAGTGTCTGGCGATTGTGTCCATGGTTTTTCATATTATATTAAAATATAAAATAATACGCTTTATACTTGGAAGGTTTAAAATTATTTTTTATTATCTTTTGCTTTTCAAAGCCACTATGATCCAATCGCCATAGCTGCCTACTGTATTTACGTACCTATGGTAGAAGCATAGGTTGTTATAAAAATTTTTAAATAAAAATAGAACCGACTCAAAACGCACTAAAAAGTAAAAAATAACTGTGTCATTTAGTTGCTTTAAATTACTTAAGCATATCTATGAAGTCGGTGCCAGCCAAGTTTAAGGAACCTTTATTTTACGTAGTAAAGCATTTTGTGGGTTCTAGGTAACGTCTTTAAAGTAGAAACCTTGGCTGGCACCGACTCCTAGATATGCTTAAGTAATTTAAAGCAACTAAATGACACAGTTATTTTTAACCGACGAAAAAAAACGGAGGAGGTTCTCAATTCGACACGTATAATTTTTTTTTTTTTTTTTTTTTTTTTTTTATGTATGACCACGCATAACTTTTTACAGTGTTGTCCGATTTTGATAATTCTTTTTTTATTAGAAATTAGGATCTGCTGATGATATCCTGGGGAAATTGAAGGAACTCTTCAAATTTTGGAGGCACGCTTACAGCGATTTCGGTTTTTGACTCGGTATCGGTAGCTTTTTGGCTACTAGTGCTATATAATATACTATGACAGTATAGTACGAGTACGCTACGTGGCGATAAATCACTAAAAAGTAAGAAATAAAAATTTTTAACAAAAAATAGAACCGACTCCAAACGCTCTAAAAAGTAAAAAATAACTGTGTAATTTAGTTGCTTTAATTTACTGAAGCATATCTAGGAGTCGGTGCCAGCCAAGGTTTCTACTTTCAAGGACGTTACCTAGAACCCACAAACTGCTTTACTACGTAAAATAAATGTTCCTTAAACTTGGCTGGCACCGACTTCATAGATATGCTTCAGTAAATTAAAGCAACTAAATTACACAGTTATTTTTTACTTTTTAGTGCGTTTGGAGTCGGTTCTATTTTTTGTTAAAAATTTTTTTACTTTTTAGTGCGTTTTGAGTCGGTTCTATTTTTATTTAAAAATTTTTATTTCTTACTTTTTAGTGATTTATCGCCACGTATCGTACTCGTACTATACTGTCATAGTATATTATATGCCACTAGTAGCCAAAAAGCTACCGATACCGAGACAAAAACCGAAATCGCTGTAAGCGTGCCTCCAAAATTTGAAGAGTTCCTTCAATTTCCCCAGGATATCCTCATCAGATCCTAACATGGTGACAATGGGACCACCTTGGAAGTATACCCTTTCTAATAAAAAAAGAATTATCAAAATCGGACAACTCTGTAAAAAGTTATGCGTGGTCATACATATAAAAAAAAAAAAAAAAAATATACGTGTCGAATTGAGAACCTCCTCCGTTTTTTTTCGTCGGTTAAAAATTGCTATTAAACAATGCCGAACGTAGGTCTGACCATCCGAGGCTCATAGAATAAAAAGTCGGAAATTCCCATCTACAGATGTGCCACCTTGTAACATACTCTCTAATTCGAGTAGATCCAAACAACCCACAAATACCCCTCTACAAAGGTATCCTTAGAACAAAGTCTAAATCTCCTAAACATTATTGTAAAGTTATGGAGCAATTTAAAAAAGTCCTAACAAATTTGATTGATTGCTATAAATCACAAGTTAGCTCGGAGCTTTTTAATTTTTTATGTCTATGGTTTATATCAACAATCATTAACTTTTGTTGATATTAAATAATTACATTGTTTTAACACAATTTCTGACACGTTTTATTGGGAAGAAACCCAATTAATTAATGCAATATTCTTTATTGTAAACCAAATAAAAAAACTATAAAAAAACAATGTACAATTGGCGGTCATATCGCTAATGAGCGATCTCTTCCAGACAACCAACGTGTATTAATGTATGTCCATAAGAAAAGACAGCAATAGGTAAGAACCTAACTATTAATTACTGTTACTAGTATAGAAAATAGTAATTTTAATATAATAGACCAGAACCACAGAAGAGGAAAAGTTCTGTGATCACTATATCATTTTTTCTATGTGTCACGAAGTACATACTGTTCAAAATAGAGTTCACCAAGATTGGTTGTCACTAGTAAGATTGATTGTTGAGTAGGACTTGATAGAATAGAACTCATAGAATTGTATAATGTTGCCTGTTGGTTGTTGTCGTTTTTATCTAGGAAACTACTGTTGGTGTCTGTGATGTTGAATTTCTAATTATATTTAGTTACTGATTAGATACAAGATTTAAAGTAATGCACAACGTACTGACTATGTATACACAGGATGCCCTCGTGGCTTATTCTACATTATTTAAGGTACAATGTCCATTCTAAATAAATTAAAATAAAACGACTTATCACATATTTACAAACAGAAATAATGCCACTTATTTACAAACAGATAATTTAACAGTAAATTGAACATTTATCAATCTTCCCAAAAATTTTGGCTAATGTGGCCTTTGGAAACAAAACACACAAATCATGCACTGTACACAAAACAAAAATGATAATTAAACCCAATAAAACATGTTAATTATGGTATTTCAATCAGGTTCTGTTCCAGATGATTCCAAAATTATAAAAGGTAATCCTCAAGCGCGTCAAATAGTTAGTTCTTTATAAAACACCTAACTCTTCACTGATCATAGTGAGATTGTGTTTGAGAATGAGGAGAATTTATACATTTTAGTTCCGTTAGATAATGTAGCCCTTGACGTCAAATATTGATGCAATCTCAGTAACACTGAAACTCTTGGAGTCTTCCACTACTGATAATTTATACTGCGAATTAGTCAATCGTGGAAGAATGTTAGATCTATCATGTGTTGCATCAAAGTTTGACAGTTGATTCTCGAATGTAAGCTTTTGGAACAAACTTGCATGGATGATGACAAATAATGATGTCGAAAAAATGCTACAGAATCAATTTAGGATTAAGTAGTAGTAGTATTAAGTAAATCCAGCGAATAGTTTTTGAAAAGCTTTCATTCGTATAACGGCTATTAACCAAAGTAATACAATTTGGTCATATAATAAAATACATAATATAATTATAGCGTGTGTATGTACCGTTGCGCATATATACAGGATGTAGCGGGGTAATAAAGCGTCAAATAAGCGTGGAGTGTGAGTGCCGTGGCGTGGCGGCGAGTTATCGTGCGCGGGCGCATGCTACGCGGTCGACACGCCCCTCGCGGCGCCGTACTTCCGCCCACCCCACCGCTATTATAGCAGATGCACATTTTAGTTCTTTCATATAAACCTTTTAGATAACGAGTATGTGCATAATAATACCCTAATAATCAGTATCTTGGGTAAATTAATCGAGACATCTTTCCCAATATTTTATTATGTTTTGATGGAGTTACACCTGATGGGAAGCGTAACATACGCTAGAACAAAGAAGGCAATTGACTCTTGGCTTGAAGATATGCACATTATGAAGGAAAAACGAAGCTAAAAGGTCTTTCGAGACCATTGCAGTAAAGTCAGAAACCATCGAGTCAGAAACCATACTACTTAGTACTAAAGCTTACATAATTATAAAAGGCTATGTGGTGGTGCAGATTTCTGCGATGCGCGTCAATTCTAAGATGGAACCGGTAAACGAAAAATAATTGACATAAATTTTCGAGGAAATAACTTGTGCTGGTCTATATAGGATTTAGATGTATTTTCTATTTGCAAGACAGTCAGTGATAGAATAGGTACATTTAATTTCTAGAAGATAATGTGCATTTACTACTGTCCACAAACTAGACAACCCCAATGCGTCGCTATTTATAATCAGTTTATTAGTGACTTTAGTGATATAGTTTAAAATTACTTATTGTGTTTTCCGGTCACCATTTTAAGTTTAATAGTATCAAGGAATTTGATGAATACACGTAACTGCATATCTTAAACCTGTGAGATAGCCGTGGAACTTGCTTCCTTAGTCATCTGAATTTTAGTTTCCTGAGATATTAGAAGACCTAATTCACGAAAATTATTGCTGATTTCACCGACATCCCAAGCGATATAAGGAGCTATATTAAATAAACTGTTTCAATGACACTAGAACAGGAGAAAACTGTAGAAAACGGAGAGTATTGACTGACTGTTGTGGTAATTTCTATCTACTTTTGATGTTATTCTATTTGGATATGCAGTTAAGTGTATTGTCTTGTTTTTGACAAGGGGTGATTGTTATATACGCAGTGGGGGGTATCAAGGTAGTGGCGGGTGGCGGGCGGTGTGTAGGCTCGTGTCGGTCTCGCACGGCGCCGCTCGGCTCGTCGCTCAGTGTCCTTTTAGATACATTTACCTACATGACACGCGTAGAGACAGGTAGAGAGAGCTCTCCTCCTGTCAATACCAATATTATCCACTAACTCAATGTGGAATACTTAAATAAAAATGTCTACTAACATACTGAAATAAGAGAATATTCATCGGTATTTATTCGCAGTACAATATTTAATGCTCATGTCTATCAGTTTAAATTTGGGTTAACGTATCAAACGTTAACCAGTCAACTGAGCAACTTATTCAGTTTTCTTTATGCTATCTAAAACAATAAGCCCTTAGTTGAAGTCGTAAGATACTCTAATTAAAACTGTTAATACCTGATTTGATCAGATTTGATCAAATATTGATTTGATTAAATAGCTCAGTGAAGTCATGCAATTTTAGTGTCACGTATAAATGTATCAATTGGACACAGTGAAACTGTGAGCGGCAGCCGCGGTGCGAGCAGGTGTACCTCGTAATCCCGGGTCTTGTCGCGACACCACTGCAGCAAGCGCTCTTTTATAGTGACGGCGCTGGCTTGCAGCGCGGGGTCCGTGAACTTGAAGTAAGGCTGCGACGGAGAGCCCGGGCTCTGCGGGCTCTTGGGCGAGCTACAACCGGGGCGAGGGTTAATGCTTCTCTCATTCTCTCTCCGCATGTGCGCAGCGCAACTGTGCCACTATTTTCATTGGCATATTGGCATTTCAGTTCGTTGCTGCTTTATTTTCTCCCAAATTTCTATTTGCGTTGACAATGTCTTACCGCAGTATAATTTCAGCCGCAACCACATTAAAAACTTGTCCGTTCAATGAATTAAAATTTGTACATGTCCGATAGTTGTGACTATTTATTTTTAGACGATAGTTTTTTTTGACTTTTAATTCCCATCTCCAGTTTTTCAACATATTATATTTTTAAGGTCTGTCAATGTAGTTAGGAAATGTATTTACGAGGTAACGATAGATAATTTTCAGAAAATATAATTAATAATTTATCAGTTCTATTAAGTTGACAGTTCTGTTAATACAAACAGATGGAACTTTGAGCTTCTACTTAATAAAGTTGGGAGAAAATGAGGATGTGAATCTTTCGTATAAGGCAGTAAGACGTTGTCCCGCACCTCGCACTGTCGCTCGGAGCGTGGACAGTCAGTCTGAGGTTCGTCACGCATGAGGTGCGCACTCAGCCACACGATGTGCTATGTGCAGGTTACGGCTGTGAGGCGCAGGTTATGTTATGAGGTGTTTGTCGTCTGTGCGACGGTCGCACGTCGTGTGGAGGTCGAGTTTTCTGATATGATTCCTAAGAACGCACGGAGCCTTGTTCATTATAATAGGTGATTTCTATTGCAACCAAAATTTATTTAAAGCTATCTTCATTTAAAAATAAATTTAAAATAATTATAACACAATTTTATTACAAAATGCAAGGAAAACTTTACTTTCTATATTTTCCAACAAAATTTCTTACTTTATTAGGCGAATTGTTAAGATAGATAGTATTCTAAATATCACAGATATTATTTAATTGATCTTTGATTGTTAATAAATTTGCCTTTTTACATCAGTCTTCTTGACCTTTTAAAATACAGTTAGACAAATGTGGAATAGATAATTTAAAAAAGGTCTTAAAGAAAAGAAGTTGAAGCACATAATGAACGTTTTTCTAAATTTCGTGTATTTTATTACATTATGTTGTGTTATATATTATGTATAATATAAAAAAATTCGTTATTTTCAAGTAAATGTAGAAGTCATTTAGAAATCAATATGTTCTTTTTGTAAGCTCCGTAAGTGCTTAGGAAAGCGAATGCTATGATGCTTCTAGAATATCTATAGAGAAGCAGCTATAACTAATATAATATACATGTTACGTTAAATTATATTTGTTTACCTAATCCACATTCGTATCCAGAGATATAGCTGTCAAAATAAATATGCTGCATTAAATAAACTATGTTCTATGAAGCGAAGAGATATATTGTATCACTACTCATATTGGTTTATATTTTGAGAAAATTAAATGGAAAGTTAATATTTATAATATATGGCGCTCGATGCTAAACACAGAATAGGCTCTTACACATTGTAGGAAATTCTTAGTTTATATTTAATTTTTCGGCGTGTTACGAGTCATGCCAGGAACTGCACAGTCTAAAGAAGTTCCTAGAATATGAGTGAGCTCAAAGTATCAGTCGAATCATCGATAGTATGGGAATTTGTAGTAACTCTTGTTGTACGTATGTGTGTTTGCGTGAATATTCCGGAGTGTCGCAGAGGTTACTTCTTGGTACTTACTTGGGAGAGTTAGTAGAGTTTTGCTTTTCGAGCTGACGGAATTTGGCAAACGGCGAAACTGGTTTCGGCGCCGGCCTGGTCATGCTCTCTATCACTGAAAATATAAATAATACCAATAATAGTTCATCTACATTAACGAGCAATGATATATATTCAATGTAAGTTAATATACTCATTGAATTTCTAGAAAGTCTCGATACTTCCATTAATTTACTTTTCGTAGCAAAATTTAAAATTCTATTCTATCGTAAATATTGGTTTTAATAAATAATAGTTTAAAAAAACTAAAAACACGCTTTTTATAGAAACCCAAACTAAAAAATAGAAAATAAATTTTAATAAATTTATATTAAGAATAGTGTTAAAAATTTCATTAACTATAAATTAATAATAGTGTAAATAAAAAAAAAATATTTTATTTTAAAAAAAGCGTGGGGTGCTTTTTAAGATATTATCAAAATGATAATCACTCTACTCATATCTGTCAATAAAATATTTATAACTATATATTGACACCATGCACCCCACGCTTTTTTTAAAATAAAATATTTTTTTTTTATTTACACTATTATTAATTTATAGTTAATGAAATTTTAACACTATTCTTAATATAAATTTATTAAAATTTATTTTCTATTTTTTAGTTTGGGTTTCTATAAAAAGCGTGTTTTTAGTTTTTTTAAACTATTATTTATTTTTTACTTTTTAGTTTGGTTTATTTATAAAAGCGTGATTTTTTGGAACTTACGCATCAGCCTATTTTGGCCTAGACACGTGGGATTATTGAATCCCTCCTTATTTTGACTATTTACACTCTCATTACCTCTATAGCGGCTGTGGCCGACTTACAATCTGTACCCGCATTTGCCTGTGCCCCACCCTTAGCACAGTGACCAAGGAAACCACAGAAACCTGGCCAGAGTACAGTCGGCACGGGAGCGAGCCTTGGAAGTCGCAGAAAAACTGCGACTGCCAGGGCTCGAACCCACGCCTGAGCGACTGTTGTACGGGCAGTTTAGCACTTAAACCGCTCGGCCACACAGTCGCTAGTAATTTATTTATTAGTGAGAATAAAATAATTATTTATAAATATTATAAATACGGGGAATCAGAGTTCAATTTCGGAGAGGGAGCCTGAGAAACGGCTACCAGAACCAAGGAAGGCCGCAGGCGCGCAGATTACCCACGGAGAGTTACATACTGACATACTGACAAACTGACATACAAGTGAAGCTAATAATGCAACAACCAATGCCTATAACATTTGGAACAGTTCTTAAAATTTTCCCAGGATATCATCATCAGATCCTAACATGATGACAATGGGAACCTTGGAAGTATGCCCTTTCTTATAAAAAAAGAAGACGAAGAAGAAGAAGTCTGGCATAAACCAGTTAGATTTTAGCCTGGTATAGCAACCAGTTAGATTATAGTCTGGCATAAAAACCAGTTAGACTATACTCTGGTATAGCAAATCAGATCATAGTCTGGCATAAACCCAGTTAGATTATAGTCTGGTATAGCAACCAGTGACCATAGTCTGGCATAAACCAGTTAGATTAGTCTGGTATAGCAACCAGTTACATTATAGTCTGATATAAAAGACCAAAGCGAACGTTCCTGAACCAAATCCAGGACATTCTAGCAAAAGGCCAGGTGAGGAGTACCCTAATAATTATTTATAAATATTATAAATACGGGGAATCAGAGTTCAATTTCGGAGAGGGAGCCTGAGAAACGGCTACCAGAACCAAGGAAGGCCGCAGGCGCGCAGATTACCCACGGAGAGTTACATATTGACATACTGACAAACTGACATACAAGTGAAGCTAATAAAAAGCGTGTAAACATGTAATTTGTTAAAGTTACCGGATAAGAAAGAAAGAAAGACGTTTAGCGTGATTTCGAATTGCAAAAAATTAACAAAAGGCTTATCCATTAATTAGATATGTGAGGTTTTCAGGAGCTTCGGAAAATTATATAAAGGTATATTTAAACGTGGGTTCAACTAAGTGGAGAAACATCTATTAAAATATACTCACCTAAAATGGCTAAATTACTAGCTATAGAGTCAGCCAATTCTCACTGCTTGAGACTACCGAGCCGACGGCCGAGTGGCGCAGTGGGTAGTGAGGGGGAAGGGAGAAGGGGATCGAAAAGTCGCCATTATCACCTCGCAATTATTGGATGCTTTCTTAGATAAATTACTAGCTATTGGTTGTTTTGCATTCATCTTTACATATCTAGCAAGACATTTGTTGTCAGTTATAAAAGTAGGTATAAGGCGGTAAACGTAGTGGTGTTACCTTTTGTATTTTTGATGGTGGTGCTACTGCTAATTGTGTTCTCGGTCGAGTTTCTCCTCACGCTCGATGTTACAGTCGTTACTTCCTCTTCCTCTGCAAACGAAACAACACACCGTGAGAAGGTTGGCGCGGCGCTTGGCGTTGCAACACTTGCCAAACAACAGCGAGACCAGACACAGTATACTTAAGCTATTAGTCAAAATAACACGGTTACGGGATTCGGTGAAATGAACGTATGTTACAGCTATGTATGTACATCGACGTGAGGATGTCCGCGGGGGGGCGGGGGGCATGCGGCGACACAAGCAGGCGGCCCACACACACACGACTCACGCGCGTCTCGCTCGGCTCCTATCTAGTGGAATGTGCGCTACGCGAGCGCCGACACCAGGTCCTCGAATGCGTCGTCCGCGTTGCTCTCGTCCAGGAACTGCAGCTCCGTCACCGACGGCATGGTGCGGCTGCGGCCCAGCGCAAATTGCGTCTGCGCGCGCGGCGCCCGGCGTGCGGCGGGGGCTAACGTAGCAATCGGTCGGCTCGCCGGCTGCCCCGAGAAGTATGCCTCCACCGTCCGCTTCTTGTCCGGCAGCTCGTCGTGCGCGATCCCGCCCTCAAACAGCTTAGGTACGGCCAGCAGGTGCATCGACTTGGTGCGCGCTACCACTCTTCGCGGCGAGGAAGACTTGGGGCTGAAGTCGCCGAGCCGGTGCCAGGAGCCCGAACGCGCCAACGCCGCACCGGGGCTCGAACCACGGCTGCCGAGCGACTCGCCGGAGAGTAGTGACTCGCGGGACGTGGCGAGCGCGGGGCTGCGGAGTCCAGCCGGCGAGCGGGGCGCAGCGTCGAGCTCGAGGTGCGGCGGGCGGGGCGGAGAGGTGGCGTGCGAGGGGGGCGGGCCGGGGCGGGCGGGGTGCGGGGCCGGCGGCCGTACCTGATTCCACGCCGTCTCGCGTCTCTTCCTCTCAATTTGCGAGATGACGTCGTGCCGGGGCGAGAGCTTCGGAGGCCCGTCGGAGCCGCGCGTGCGCACGCCGGTTGTAATGGTGGCGGCGCCGCGCACCGGCCCGCGCATGACACGCGTTACCACGCTGCCGTGCTCGGTGGTCGCGCCCGAGTCATAGGGCGCGGCTGGCGCGTGTCCGTTGTGCAGCTCGGGGGGAAGTTTCGGCTTGGACGGACTTGCGGGTGCGACACGCTTCGTTGGCGAGGGGACGTAGTCGTAGCCGTTGTGCTCGTTCATGACGACGTCCGGGAGGTAATCTACTTTATGCGCCTTCGCTTTCTCGATGTCGGGGGTCTGCTGGAGGGGCACGAAAGTGGAGGTGACGTTCTGCGGTGTGTAGTCGACTATGGTGTATGCTGGCGGTGGCGGCGGCGGCTTGTGCGCCGGAATCTCCCGGCCGTCGTTGGCAGAGTTGCAGCGGGATTTTTCCCTGACTTGCCTCTCGTAGAACTCGATTTGGAGCTGCTGAGCATCCACTTTCGGCGGGAACCGTTCCGGGCCGGGGCGAGATTTCACTTCGCCAAGTTTTTTAACTAGCTCTGGTGCCGCCAGGGCGTTCTGGCTCGGAATCGGTTTTATCGGATAGTTAGTCTGCGGACGGACGTGAGTCGGCGGCGTGGGCTGCCGGTATCCGTAGGCTGGAGCCGGGGCCCGCTGCGATTCCACCGCGTTGTAATCGAACTTGGTCAGCCCGACGGTCCTATCGACGTCGGGCGGCGGGTGAGCGGGGGGCGCGTGCGGCGTGGGGCTGAGTGCATTTATGACGACCGGGTAGTCGGTCGATGGAGACACCGGAATGCTGGAAGATGGCGGACTCCATACGTTCGGGGGTGCCGTGGTGGGGGAGATTATCTTCGCGGGTGGCTTAAATGCGGACATAGGTGCGTGAGAAAATTGATTTACCGGTATGGGCTTTGCAACGAACGGTTTAGATATCTGTTTGATCGGTGAAACTGGCGGCTGCGAAAATGGCGGATGAATGTGCGAAGGCGGCGGGGGCTGGGGCGGCGCGGCCGCGTACGAGCGCGGCGGCTCCCGGCGCTGCGCTACCCACGGAGGTTTCACGATTTCAGGAGTGATGTCGGCCAGGAATTTCCTGGGCCTCGGGGCTGACGTCTGCGAGTTCACGTTTGCGTTTTGCCAAAACCGTTTGGCCGATGAGGCACCCGTAGATGTTCCGTTTTCCTGGCGATCTCGATTTTCAAAGTTATTTTTAATATTACCGAACCTGCTGCTCCAATTGGCCTGCTTGACCGCCGGACTGCGGACGGGATCCTCGTTCTTCTGCATGAACGCTAAAAACTTTCTGTCGTTTTCGGTTTGCGGTTGAAACTGAGGAACGCGGGGAGCGCGTGGAGCGCCGTTCTCCTCGTCTGTGTCGTCGTCAACCTTGTACCCGCCCAGCGGCCGCCCGATGTCTATCGTGTTAGCGCGCTTCATGCGTGCGCGTTTGTTGCTGTTAAACCGACTCAGAGGTTTTGAAAGGTCGTCGACCGTCGTCTGGGGGGCTGCGAAATTGTAACCCGGCGGGGGCGGTTTGTAGTACGACGGCCGCCTAGGGGCTTCCTCGGTCTTCTGTTTGACCAGGGCCGGCCGCTCGACCGGAACCCGTCGCATGGGCGGAGGGGGCTCTTTCTGTGCTTTGGAATCGAATTTGTTAGCGATAGCCGCTATGCTGCTTTTGGAATCCGAGGGCCAGCTCTTGGGTTGGTCGGGCACCGCGTCTGCTATCGAATGTCTAAAAAAGTCGGACTTGCGCGCTGCGGGCGCTCGTCGTTCCACGATGCAGGCGTCCCTGTGTATTTTGGGCGGCTCGTAGGTGACCTCGTGCGGCGTCGGCGCGGCTCGCTGGCGGGCCTCGACGGGCGCGTGGTAGCCAACGGGGTCGTCGACACTCGGCTTGCGCTCGGGGGTAGACGGCTCTTCGGTGCTGGGCGCGGAGTCGGCGGAAGAGGCGGGTGGCGTGGGCGGTGCGTCAGGCAGTAGCTGGCCGCGGTCCACCATGCGGCGCGCCTCTTCCAGCTCCTCGCGTGTGACACCCACAGTGTGGCGCGCGGCGCGGCTACGGCGGCGTGGGCGGCGTTTGCAGCCGTCTAGGCGGTCGGCGGCATCGAGCGCGTCCTCCAGGCGGTCGGCTAACGCCAGCAGCGCTCGCGCCTGTGGATGGTCGGCCGGCGGCGCCAGCGCCAGACGCAGGCGGCGCAACGAGCGGCGCACGTCGGCGACCACATCGTGCCCGGCGGCGCCCAGGCCGGCCAGCAGGCGCGAGCCGCCACCGTGCAGCAGGCCCTGCAGCAGGGGGAGAAGGAGAGACTCACCACGCTCGCCCGGCTCGTCCGCGCGTTCTCCGGCTGCCGCCAGCGCCGCCGTCACCGCGCTCGCGCACGCTGTAACAAGGGACGGATTAGCGTCGCTACTACACACGCACTGCTCGCACCCATGCGCGCTCGCATCTTACCTTCCTGCTCGGCCATGAGTGTGCGCAGGCGCGCGCGCAGCCGTCGCCGCTGTTCGTAGTCCGTGCACTCGTCTAACTGTAACGCGACGTTAACATATTAAATTAGTCTAAGATAAAAATTATACCACGATTTAGTTATATAATAAAATTAAATTTAGACGAGACTTTAAAAAACTATAGGTGTATATGTGTATATATATATAACATAATTAGGTGATTAAGAACGCTTTTTTGATGAAATGATGGAAGCTGGCTAACTTGTTAGGAGTAGGATAATATCCACACCCCTTCGGTTTCTACACGACGTCGTGTCGCAATGATAAATCGATTTGCAGAACGTCTTTGTTGATCACAGATCGAGACAGATAAGACATCTTAAGAAATACTACAAAGTTCTACAAAGTCATTAAGACCATTTTAATTAATTTAAAACCTAAGCAGGAAATCAATTCAATCAAGTAGCAAAGTAGCCATTAGTACACACGTGTTAATAAAACACTTCACTTGCTCTTAGAATACTACAAATAATACCTATTATATAAGTGGCTGTTGAATCGAAATTCAATATTTGTCTTACTCCATCCATCGACTGAAGGAGTGGATATTCAATGTCTGTGTTTGTTGACTAACTAATATTATTAGCTAGTTGAAGAGCGAACGAAACTCTTAATCTACCTGTTGCATTGCGACACTGATGTACTTATAAATTAATATTATCTAGCAACACTGCAGGCGTTTTGTACGCTCTCTTCCTCTCCAACCGCGGACCCGTGTGCATGTGTATCTATCAGTGAAATTAAATTATTAGTTAACCATTCGCAGTTTAATTTATCTCAAGTTGGTTAATTCAATAAATTAAAGGTTAAAAAAGAATAGTAAAATCTCAATGTGTTAATATAACTTCATTATATATGTATTAACGATTCATGTTTTCTCATTTAATAACACTAAACAAAAGCAACTTCGTCCTTAAAACTTTATTTCAGTCAAACGTAAAATATCTCTGGTATTCCACATGGATCGTATTTGGGCCCTTTGCTTTTTGTCATATTTATAAACGATATCACGTCAGTTATTACTAAAAAACATAAAATATTTTATTAATACCTTAATTTTATTGTGCATTTAATGGTGATGTTCTTTCACTTAAGGGTTGTGCTAAAGATCTAGGTATTACTTTTGACATGCAAACTTTAAACTACACATAAATAACATTATTAAGAGGGCAAATCAAATGACGTGTTTTATTTTTAAGAATAACCAAGTCCCTTAAGAATCCTTTAAGTATTTTACATCTTTACAAGAGTCTTCGTAGTATCCTTGAATATGGTTCCCCAGTTTGATCTCCTTACTAAAAGACTTAATATTAATCCTATTGAGTCGGCACAAAAAAGATTTTTAAGAATATTCTTGCACAAATTTAACAGAAAATGGATAAACTTGTCTTATGTTGGTAAACTTAAGCACTTTGCTCTGGATCACCTGTACAAACGACGTAACTTTTTACACAATTGCTTTATAAAATCATCAACGGTGAGGTTGAAATCTCACTAATCTCACTATTGTCAGTCTGTTTGCACGTACTACACCCTTATTACACCTTATTTATGTTACAAATCTTGGCATATAATTATTTTATATGTACTCGTATATATTTTTGTGTGTGCATAAATATTGTTGGCTTGTTATTAAATAAATAAATAAATTAGTATTAAGTCACAAACTAACAACTCTTTGAATAAGCTATTAACTTGAACCGCCAGCTCTTTAACTACAGCAGTTGTGTACCAAAAAAATACCAACTACTGCTGCAATGTTTATGGTTGAGAGAGATTGAGGTGAAATCGCAAGGTGTTGTTTAATTCATATTAACTTTTACTTCTCTAAATAAGAAGTAGCCGAGAATAATAATATTATGCCTATGATTGTTTTTTCCCATGGTGAAAACTATCCTTCTTATTCGTGTTCAATAGCCGAAGAGCTTAAATTTACAAATAGGAAGTCAATAAGGCAGTATAAATGCTACTTACTTACTGTACGTAACTAGTCTTAATTTTCAGTAATAAACATTAAGTCTTTGTCTTAAAATTTGATAAAACCTCTTTCTGTTTTCTTGCAAATTTTGACAAATTGGAAGGAAACTATTTAAATTGAAATCAACCGGATTCTATTTAACCAAGTTAATTTACTCCTAAAGTGAATTTCTGTTTAAACCTAAACGATAGAATTAAAAACATAATAAGAGCAGTTTGACAGAGCGCATTTACAACATGTGACAATGTACAGTAACAAACGTGCCACACGGAAGCACCGGAAACCGGAAGCGAGAGTCATGATGGCGGATCTTTGTTTAGAGTTTTGTTCATGCGTCGCTCCTGCGCGCTTCGCTCCGGCTAAGAGCAGTTGTTCACGGCTTGTAATCGCGCTAACTTTCTAGTCATGACTCATTTACGCGCTGTACGAGCACATTTTAATGTCCCGCGTTTTGCTTTTATCATTATAAGCTTATTTTAACGGCCTTATAGAAAAGAGCCTCCTTTCTTGGAGAGGGGATACGGAGCGTAGGCCTGGTAGATTGCTGACAGGCTTAGGATGATAATATAAATTCTTTAGCAATCACCAAATATTCAAATCACGCTTAAACAATCAGGTATTATTAATGTGGCCAGCATGTGTTCTCCGAAGCAAGGTACGTTGCTGAGAAGAAAGACGACCTCCGTGGCGCAGGTGTATGCGCGGTGGATTTATAAGATTGATTGATTGATTTTTCTTAATTTGTCTTGGTCTGGTTGGTGGGAGGCTTTCACCATGGCTAGTTACCAGCCTACTAACAAAGACGTACCGCCAAGCGATTTAGCGTTCCGGTATGATGTCGTGTAGAAACCGAAGGGGTGTGAATTTCATCCTACTCCTCACAAGTTAGCCCGCTTCCATCTTAGATTGCATCATTACTTAACATCAGGTGTGATAGCAGCCAAGGGCCAATTTGTAGTCGATAAAAAAAAGGAATGCTTAGTATTTTATAGTCCAACTCAGGATTTTTGATCCTACGATTTTGATGAAGGATTTGAAACTACGTGAGCTACCCACTGGACCTCATTAAATCAACCAGTAACGAAACTCACAAGTCTGCGCAGAACACGCTCGTCCCAACACTGCTCGATGTCGAACTCCTCGACGTGTCGACTTGTAGTGGTCTTACCGCCGCTGCTCTGTACTGTCTCCTAAAGCAAAACAGATCTATTGTTAGTATAGAATTATAGAGATTATGGTTAAAATCTAGTGCAGGTAGGGAAACTTGACAATTCTTCCACCTTGAGACATGGACACGTGATCAACGTCAGGTAGTCACATGCTATAAGGAACAAAGTTATACATATTCTTACTTCTTCATATCAGAATATATTCAGCAATAATGCTCATAACATGTTTTGCGACGTAAGATGTACACGTGTCAATATCTTCACTGTACCATTCAAACAGAAACACAACATTGACGCTTAGCTCGAGACGAAAGAATCGGAATATCACAAAGTCAACTTTTAATTCTTTATTGAATTTATTGAATCAATATAGTGCTCCCAATTACGTAAACGCATTTACATAAAAGTTTGTTTTGTAAAATATTGTTACCACTATTCATTTTTAGGGTTCCGTACCTAAAAAAGAAAAAACTGTCAAGTCTGTTGTCCCTTAGAGTCGTGAAAAAGTCAAGCTTCTAGGCCAAGGCAATCAAAAGATACAGCCGTTTATGCCAAAAATTTCCCAATTTTCGACACGGTCAAGTAAATCAAAACTTAACGGGTAGTTCCCGTAAGCTTAGGATCTTGAAATAAAGTAAGGTTATATAGTACAGATAATGGAAAAATTACGAAAACCGTAAATTTTTAGTTGCATCGTATAATAATGATGCTTATAATAATTCTAAGCTTTCCCCCTTTTCTCATAAACCCGTAAAGGTATTCAATTGAAATTTATATCTAATACTGAAATCTACTTTTATCATTAAGCTGTATCGAAATCAAACTTCTATGTCAACGCAATCAAAAGATACATCATAAGCCGCATATTTAACTCACTACTACTCGCAACTAGCCCTAGAATCTTGAAATTTCGTATGAAGCAATGCTTAGGAATAATTCCGAGAACCTTAAAATTTACGGAACCCTCGGTGCGCGAGTCCGACTCGCACTTGGCCGGTTTTTTTATTTATTTTTATGCTTTATTTAATGGAAGTTATAGTAGCACATAAAAATGGAACGAAACTCTATCACGGGTTTGCATTGGTTTTGTGTTCAAGAGTATTTGTTTATGAGTCATCAAAGTGAAATGGATTAGAAATAACTCTGACAGTGCGGTGCGGCCTCGCTCCCGACAAGGTTCAGACGTGGTTCTTTCTCGAGCTAATATTAACTGACTGAATGTTTGTCAAGGACTCGCATTCTTTGGTTAACAACTCTGTTATTTACAATGATAGCATGATAGCGATGTAGCTAGTGTCTCAGTCATTATAATCAAAATATTTTTGACGGCCACGGCATCTGTCCTTTTTAATAGAAAGGTTCTGTCTGATTAAGAAAACTATGAATACACCTATATTAACTGCCTATCGTTGGTAGCCAATCTTGTACCGGGCTTAGAAAACTTAAGCTATACTTTCTTTCAAAGAATAGTCCGTAAAAGTTTTTATTCCGGAGTTGATGTAACACCTCTTTGGCAACGTAAGTGATCGTTACAATGAGTTTACATTATTATAATTCTAACTCCCAACTGAAGTAGCCTGATAGGTCTCATTACCTTTATTTCCAGTAAAATTTTTCGACCCACGGCTTTCTATATCTTTTTCCAAATATTTATTGACTAACCATTTTTAGGTACCGTTGCCAAATGTCAAAAAGAGGAATATAGGTTCGTAAGTCTTACTTATACCATAATATAAATACTTACTTATATAAAAAACTTTTACGTACAAGTTTGTACGAAACCCTGTGCGCGGAGTCCGGTGGTCGATTATTTTTTTAATTAATTATAATGTTATTACCCTTTTCTTCAGGAACGCGTAAATATATATCAAGTTGAAACTCATATCAAATACTTATTCATATTAAAAACTTTTACCTACAGGTTTGTACGGAACCCTCAGTGCCCGAGTCCGACCAGCACCTGGCCGGTTTTTTCTGTTAAAATATTTCGAATGCCACAAAGAAACAATAAAATCAAGTTGCTGGGATATGTAAAAGCTAGATATTTTTCAGGAAGCTAAGAGCACTTACTTTTATTTTCATGAATTAATACGAAGCTTATGAAAGTTTACAACTGATACAACAATAATATAGTAGTATATATTTCACTTCAAGGCCCGCAGCTCGCGGGGACGTCTTTACGGCTTGTTATGACGATTCCAACCCACGCAGCAGTTCAAAAGAGTGCTCTAGTGTTCGTAAAACACAATTTTTCTCTTAATCTTGGCCTAAATGCTGCTATTTTCTCCATTACATCACTGTTTGATAAGTTTATGTGATAAAAAAATCGTTGTAATATTCAAACATTAAAATGTTTATGTACAACTATTTGTGGACTGTGGTTTTTATCGTGTAGACCTTGTTTCGGTAATTTTTTTTCCAAAAAATACTAGTTTCTTATTTTGCAGGCTATTATTTATCTTTTTAAAAATTTCATTGGTATTTAACTTAAAACAGAGACCCACGTACAATGCTACAATAGTTATAAGAGTATTAAGGGTAAGGGCATGTATATCAGATAACTTTTTTACAGTGCAAAATACATTCGGTTTTGGATTCCTCTTGTGGCGACCTCCTTTAATACTAAGAAGGTTTCAAGATCCATGCCTGTCTGAAAAAAAACCTGATAGGGATTTTGAAACCTTTTTTGTGTTAAAGGAGGTTGCCACACTTTATATTAAAATCTTTTGGTGGTATAGTGATTCACACATTCAATAACCACAATTGTCGTACTTTATTTAATGTTCCTTTAGTTCGTAGTAATTATGAGTAATTAAAATATATAATTGTTGTCATCAGATCGTCAATCGTCTCCAAGACAATGCCTTAATGTGACCGCTTCTTGTTAAGGTATTGGCGTAAGTTTTTGTCGAATTCACTTTTTGTTTATTTAAAGTCAACACGACGCTTTCGAACAAGACGTGAATCATTAATCTCTGTCTGTGAATGCAGTTCGTAATCAGCGGGCATGAAATTTAATGAAAAAGTCACAAAAACAATTTATATTAAAAGGTAATATAAAGTCTTGAAATCAGTCACTTCTGAATCTTTATAAATTTTTGTAAGTGAACACTCATGTTATTAGAAAATAGAAATGTAGTTAGAAAATTTTCAGATGTTAACAGAATGAGTCACCGTCCCCAAATAGTACAAACGAAGGGCGTTTAACATTGTGCAAAGTACGAATAGCAACCGAGACGCATTTCTCCGAAACCACAAAAAGAAATTGACTACGATGCGTCTCCTCTTACTTGTACATTTAACGCAGACTTTTGCTTACATCTACGAGTATAGCGGATCAAACTTATTATATACAAGATTACCTATTACGTATGTTCAACATATTGAGTCTGTGGTTCACCAGTCGCTGAGTTCTTTTAGTGCTAGATTCTCTCATACGTCGTGCAGAGGTAATAGCGCTTAGGCTGGCAAGCCGCTGTGAACGTACGGTGCAAGATTCCCTATTATTATTACTTAAATAATAAAATAAAATAGCCTTTATTCAGATAGATTTACAAAAACAAACAAGTACAAACAATAAAAAAAGATTAAATATTTAGTTCTAGTAGTGGTGTCTTCTTTAATTTTTGTAAATCTGTTTGCCAGTCGGCAAAGGCCTCCTCCAACCTTTTCTATTTATGTCTTTCCTTGCCTAATATCATCATCCAACCTTTTCAGTGGTCTTCCCCTTCTTCATTTTCCATCTCTTGGATACCATTCTGTCACAAACTTACTCCACTTGTCTTGTCCCCTTATCATGTGTCCTGCCCATTGCCATTTTAGTCTTTTGATTTTATGAGTTTCGTAATTATTATTACTTATTTATTCTTTATTTATACACCACAAGGAAGAAAAACAGAACAATGACATAAAATGCAATAAGTAGAGCTGGAACAAAAGGCGGCCTCTTCCAGGCAACGACACTAGAATGCAGGTGATGAATTATTACATAAACAATTACACAAAATCTTATCTTATTGTTGTTTGATGTAACTTAGTATTAAGATTAGTTTCCTGATATTTCGTATTTAAGACGACATTTCAGCGTAAGAATTACAGTAAAATAAAAAAATATAATATGGTTTTACTTAGACTTTTCTACCGGAAAGATACCATAGGAATTTTCCGTCTTCATCGGTAGGACACACACAAGTTATGTTATTTATGCGCAAAGGAACAACCTGGCTGTCCAACGTGGTAGTGCAGTCAATAGGTATTCTTGACTTCATTCTATGTAGCATGTTCATAATCGGTAAGATAAGTTAGTTTAAGTTTCATATTCTATTCAGTTACTACCAAAGTTTATTTATTACATTGGTGTAGGACACCGGACCCGTTAACAAAGCAAGGCCAAGTGTGGAACATATCTAGGTACTAGTATAGTAGATATCGGACGGTCGCAACTTTGTTCGCGGGAAAATCAATGTATTGCAAAACAACCCCAAAATTAAATTGTAGGTAAACATTTACCTATAAATAAGACTGAGCTTAGTAAGATATCCTTAATAGACAGATTATGCCTATGCGGCCTTTTTGTTTCATTATAACTCAAAGGGATTAGGCCCCGCATGAAAATCTGCGCTGCAGTTTTCGAGTTTATAGGAACAGACAATAGATAGACAAACGGAGAACGTTTGTGTTTGTGTGGAATCGTCAGAGAAATAACGTGAAATGTTTTGTACCAAGAACTCGAGACCCACCACGATGCATTTCTCCGGAACTACGACAAAAACAAACTGACCGCGATACATCCCGCCTCGCGACCACTTCGATATGGGCTCGTCGCGTGCGAAGAATACCGTAATTTTTTTATGAATTCGGCGAAAGAGTTTCTATTTTGTAAAAAAGAAAATCGAGAGGAAATTGATTTTTGCACATGGTGACATATAATTTAAATTTTATAAGTAAACTAGCAGTACCCGGCGAACGTTGTTTTGCCATGTATATTATTTCTAAAAAACATTTTTTTACATAGGGGTTGATCGGGTTGAGCGGGGTGAAAATTTAAGGTTGTATGTATTTTTTAATGCCACATTATAAAAAAATGTCCAAAAAATTAAAATACAATGTTAGGGTTGGACAACCCCTATCACTTAGGGGTACGAAAAGTAGATAGTAGCCGATTCTCAGACCTGCTGAATACGCATACATTGGTAAAAATCGGTAAAGCCGTTTCAGAGGAGTGCGGTAACTAACATTGTGACAGGGAAATTTTATATATTAGATTATTACAGATTACCTAGCATCTTATCAAAATCATATATAATGTAATATGTATAATTGTGTAGAGTCTATGAGTTGGGAAGTCTGTGTTGTTCTATTCCCGTGTCTCGAAGAACAAGATAGATAAAAACAATTTCTTGTACCGGCGTGATCGGTGTAAGCATTTATATCCTATAAGGAAAGAGGCGTGGCATTGTAATACGCTGATAAAATAGATTGAGAGTGATGGTGATGATGATGATGAATGAGTATTATTGGAACAATACTTGATCTTGCATTGAACAATAAATCAAACTAACAACTTAGTACGTTCATTCATGCGCAATTAAAAAAGCATAGTCGTTACGTAAAGGTGTAAACGAAGTCCTCCTTTCAAGGGGCATATGTCCAGTAGTGGACATCTATCTAGCTACCGTAACCTAAACTAAAAAAACAAAATAAAAAAGAGAAAACTTAGGCGTTATAGTATTCCTCCGAATCAGAGTCGAGTGGTAATAGTTAATAACAGATTAAAGACTACTCTACTAAAGGTTTGTTTGTTAAAAACGTTTAATTATAGTGATGATATCATTCTAACAAGATACCGTTTATTTCCTCAATTGGCAGAGCCAAAAATTGTTTTAACATTCAATTAACAAAGAGTGCTTATTAAATTGAATTATTGAAATGAAATGAAACAAATGAATGTTTGCCAAAAAATGAGCACAAACAAGATAGCTTTATCTTATTTAGAATAAGAATTCCTAAAACTCCTTACGATTAGAATGCATTAATAGACCAACTCCATGCTACCATATTCTAGCATCGTTACTGAGATGATAAGTACACTTTTGAGTCCAATCTAACGCTAAAATGTACTTCTAATTTTGCTTTGAACATTTTAGCCACAGTCACATAATTACAGGAAAAATTTTATAAAAGCTCGTAAGAACTTCTTCACAGATAAGAAGCGGAAACAAACAGCATCTAGGCAGTGTGTCGGTTCCTCGCATAAGATCACTGGGGCACATTTTTGGCAGGTCACCGCGAGCTATCGACCGCCCCCGAAATAGCGCCACAATGCCCCCCACCACAGCACTGGCTGTTAGATCATCCGATGCAAAAGTGCGCTCCGACATCAAGAACACGATTTATTGCCCGTCCGAATGATACACAGAAATGTCTTTATTCAGACAGACATGTTCGCCCCACAGATCGTATGTCATATACATCGAGGTCAGGTTGTGATTATTGGTAGTTAATAACTGGTAAGTGCTAACAAAATGATTTTAAGCATATTGAAAATCCGCTTGAAAGTCAAGGAGTCATAGTCTAGTCTAGAACAAAACTGCTTAACTCGATTTGAAAGAAAGATCACGGATAGTTAAAAGTAACCGTCAGGTTTGAGAAGCGCTACATTTATTCTCGATAAGCAAAAATTCAGTTTCAAAATAATTACGAGTTATGATTATTGTATAAGTATTTTTTATAAAAAAAGGCAGATTTAAATATTAAAAAACAGTAGCTATACGAAGTTACGATAACGTGTAATTTGGCTATCTGGTGAACGTGTTTTACTATCAAGTAAAAAGTCGGGGAGATTACGAAATGATTAGGTTGATAAGTATAAATGGAAGATAAGTTAAAAAATAGACCGCGAATTTTCTTTTGACCGACTAAACCAGCAGATAAGCTACTGACAAATAAATAAAAATGAATAAAATATCATTAATAAATTCAGCCAAAAAGAAATTACAATAAAAAGTAAAAACCAAAACAAAGTATTCCAGCTACATACAATATATCTAACGAGATACCAGTAACAGTACACTTGTAACCTATTCGGCTAAATGGGGCGCTGCCTGAGCTAAACGACCGATCGGTGAAATTGTCATCGCCTATAACAGAGTAACTCCTTGGAATTCGTCCTACAAAGAAACCTACAAAGTATAACTCTGCTACAGATAACCTGTGGCATAAGTATTAAGTCTAATTTGTCTGTAATAACACCTGCATATTCTCTAAGGACGGAAATACAACAATGTTATTTCATAAAGACAGAAACAATGCAATGCTGCTTGGAGGCAGAAATATTCTTCGGAAACGGGTAACGAACGGTTATTCGTAAATAACGGAAAATGTCACTGGTCATAAAAGTTTTATAGCTCTACAAAAGAGATTTCAATCTTTTATGTCCTCTTTGAGTGAGTAAATTAAGTCCTCACTTCCTCGTTGTAAAATCTCGCTAAACATTTTGGAACAAATGTTTTTTACCAGATAGAAGATGAAATATAAAATTTACGCCTGGTGTGAGTAGACAAAACTATTTGTTTCTTAAAATTCAACATCGTTGCAACATTACATTACAAGCTTTCTTAAAGTAAAGATAATTATGTATATTTTAAACCACACTACAGTGATAATAAATGAGTTTTTGAGAACAGTCTTTTCGTTTTGATGACTCTTGAAACACTGACAAAAGACTGATCCAAAAACAAAAACAGAGGTCAATTTATAATGACAATAGATAAAACTCTACCATAGATTTTAATGATATCGTAATAAATAAGCAAATCAAGTAGCTTTCGCTGGTGAGCCTATTCTAGATTTTTTTGCGAAATATAAGAATAAGCGAATATTATAAGAACTGAAAGAAGTAAAATAAAAGCGTGTGGATTGAATCTGAGTGACAAGAGTTTTTGATGAATTGATTAGATGGTTTGAGCATGTAGAGAGAAAGGATGAAAGAAGGTTAACAAAAGAGATTAATGAGGCGAGGGTGAATGTTGTGAAACGGTGAAACGTTAGAAGGGACAGGCTTAGGCGAATGTTCCTGGACAAATTCAGGACATTTTAAAAATATGGCCAGGTCAAAAGTATCTACCCTAAATTGACTGTATGAAATGATAAATGAGAGTGGAGGAAACTAAGTAAGTATGCAAGGACCGTGGCAAAAAGAAGGATGTAGTCTCTGCCTTCTCCAATGAAAATGAGGCGTGATGTTATGTATTTATGTATGTAATATAATGATGATAGAGTAATCAGATCTACCACAGTATAAATCAGAGGGTCATAAACAAATTGTTTTACAGATTTTAGGTGTCGCTGTACGCAGACATTCAAGAATAGGAAGAGCAGGTGATTTAGGTGACGGCTGGATTAGGCGCCTGGTGAATTAGGTGACAGGTGGATTACGTTGTTACATAGGGTACGGGATCGCCTGGCGCGCGGCCAGGTGTGTCGCTGGGATACTACGCATTTCTATTACAATAGAAGGTAGACTGCTGTTTTATGTGAAATATGGTATTAATGTGACAGGTTTACTACTACCCGGAGTTATTTTGCAAAGATTTTAGACCTACTTTATATTTTGAAGTTTGTACAAAACCCATATCATTTTAGGAGATATGGGTTTTGTACAATATTTTTAGGAATACAATCTAAACGACTTTGTCTGCCAATAAGTTTTCAGTAGAGTACTTATTTAGTACCTATTTTACAGAAAACTCGAGAACCGATACAAAAGAAGCAAGGAATCGTATGTTCAAAGCCAAGGTAAATTAAATAAATACTAATTAACAAGCACATCGAAAGTCACATTATTAAACTCATTGAGTTAAATGGAAATAGAGCAACAGCGAGAATACAAAATGGTGTCTGTATAATGCACCTTTTTTCTTACACTAATCCGGATATAATCACATTCACAGCTTTGCTCGCCTGGTGGAAATGATAACGGTCAACTGCGTCCGCGCACGCGACGACATCACAATCGGCCCCCTCTAACCATTGGATTAGAGATGTAGGTTTGTATATTAGGATAGATTTCAGATGTTTGTTTAAGCAAGGATACTATTCATCATCATCAATACCATTACCATACGTCTTTAGTAGGCTCCTAAGAGATTTGGTGGTCACACTCAACATTACGCTGCTCCGATGCGAGTTGGCGGGCTTAGGATGATTTCTAATAAAATAATAGGCTCGTCCTTTTCCTCTACTCATAACGTTCCCAATTGTTAATTATTATTATCTTTAACTATTTTATATTCTTGCTCCAACAGATTACCATTTTTATGGAAATTTGGACTTCTTGCAAAGGAAAAATTCAACTCCGATCAAAATATCTACCATCAACTATAATAGCGACTCAACTGTACACCAAAACCGACCAGTGTGGCTAGTGTAAGATTTTACCGCGTCGATATCGAGATCGGCAAACGCTAATTTTATATGACACTAAAACCCACCCATTTGAGTTTTCTATCGATACTGCCAGGAGCAGTTAAACTTTAACTTCAATTCCATATAAAATTTGCCTTTACGCGAATGTGAAGTTTTCGATTTGTTTTGGTAAAAGCTCACACTAGGCACTCAGCTGACGTTATTGCGTAATAATAAACTAAACTGCAATTCAGTTTAGATCTACAGTTGAGTCGGTATTATAGTTGATGGTAGGTATGCAGGCAGTAAAAAGCGCTTTCAAATATTTTATTGATTCCCATCCGAATGGTTTTTTTTAGTAAAGGTATTAATGAACTATTTTAAGATGGTAAGTGTATAGATAGCAATGGTAGATTCTTTAATTAAATAAATATATATATAAAAAAATTGACTACATGTTCCTCCCTTACAAAACGCCTAATATAAAATATTTTCCAAAAGGGCAAGTGCCAAGATTTTACCTGTTCTTCCAACAGTTAATAAGGGAATTCCATAACTAATTATTGTGTTATTAATTACTATATTCATATAAAAACCATTTATTAGAATTAGGTTCTCCTCTAAATCTAACGTTAACTAAATATCCAAAGAAAAGGGTTAATAATTATGATAGAGATGGGTAAGTATAGAGTAATTTATTTAGTAGACAGTGTTCTCAAACTTCTCAAGGGCCCTTTTATACGCGGGTATGGGTGAACTAATTTGTTAAGACAACATTTGCATCTTCACTTAAGATTCAGAAAGTACAACGTTAAATGGAGAATTTGGTTTGGTTGCCATGCCGTAATACATTGTTTAATAAATATTATACTCGATTATTCTAAGTGTAAGTGATTTTATAATGTCAAGTCTGTCTGAAACAGAAACATAGTTTTTTACTTGCTTTTGAACTCTAAATAAGCGTTATTGACAATAGTTGAATCGATACGATTTAAAATGCTACGACAATTCCTTCCCTTTTCGAAATCTATTTAACACATTTATAAATAATATTTTGAATACTAATTATTATTCAAGATAACATACGCTTCAAATATAACCATAATAGAAGTATATTTTACGAAGCCAATCATTGGTATGGCACTGTCTACAACCATTCCTTCCTTTTTCTTACTCTTTTAACATTTATTAATTTTGATTTCTAATTATTATTCAAGATGACATACTTTTTACGCAGCCAATCAATGTTATGGCAATGTTTATTGTTTACGTTTTACCAACAACATAGATGGATTTCTGCGCGGAAAAATATTAGGTATCGTTTATCAATCATTACTAGAACAAGTAATAGCAGAGTGAACCACGAGGAATCTATTTCAGAATCCTTTGTTTACTTTACTACGCACTTTGTTAGGAAAACTCAACCTTGGCCTTTTTGGAGCAAAAGCGTGCATGTCCAAATCGGGAGATGTGTCGGGATGTGTCGAGGAAGGGAGCCGGGGTCGTTAGCTCGGGTTGGCGGCGCACCAAACTTTCCTCGTCGGTGGGTACTTGCGGTAAATATAATATTAAAGTGTACCTACTACGTTACTAATTCTCTAATATGTTCTGTTCTCTTTTTTTTATTAAATAAAATATTTTTTTAAAATATCTTTACAGGTTTTTATCGCCATATCCAAAGAAAAGTCCTTTGGATATGGCGATAAAAGGTTGGTTTAACTAAAATTTTTAATGCAATTTGAAAGAATGAACTTTCGTGGTAGACAATGTAGTAGGTACAAAAAAGCCTGCTGCAAAACTCGCGCTTTAAGTGTAGGTACTTGTAATATTTAATTTTAATTCGAAACATAGGTACAGAAGAAAATTTATGATAATATTTCAAAATTATTTCATCAAGTACTCGTAGTTACTCAATAAATCAATATAGCTTTATGTCAAGTCTTCTGTTTATATTATTCTGAAACAAAAGTTTAAAAGAAGGGTGTTGTATCAGCTTCTATCACGTAACTATCTTACAAACTTTTAAACTTAGCTATTAAACATTTTTTAAATTTTTCGACATTGCTGTCATTTTTTTTTCATTTTTAAACTTGTATAACAAACGAAACAAAAATAATTAAATCGTACCCTTCTTAAATTTTAGAGACTAACAAGAATTAAATAATTCTCATGTAAAAAAAAATTAAGTTGTCTTTGATTCTTGTAGGTATTCGTATAGAGCACGGCACAGAGTTAGATGGCCCGGCGCACGGTCCGCTCTACGCACACAAATCTGTGGTTCTACGTCACGCGCGCGTATTTCTGGCGGCTCTCGACGAGACAAAAGCCGGCGATGATTTGCTGCCATTCGCAGTTGCGTCACCGGCGCGAGAATTTGTACAAAAGGAACAAAAGTTGGCCAAACACAACTAAGTGACTTGCAAACTACTCTGAAAGAAAGTGCTTTTCCTTTTCTGTATTAACATCTCTGAAATGATTTAAATCACATTGCTTTAAAATTACGCGCATATGGTGAACAAAAAAAAAAAGAAAATTCATTGGTTTAAGATTAACGGTCTTACGATAAAACATTGTAGAACATGTTTGTTTAGGGTTTTCACTCAGAACAGGTGGACTATAGGCTTGTTTCATTCATGAATAATATAAAATATCGAATACTGTTATATAGTGTGTGAAAAAAATGATCAAATTACTCTTACAAGAGTTAAGTAGAGATGACTGAATTTACTAATCCATATTGCATAATGGATGGAAAATTAGAAACCAATTGGTTTCCCCAAATTAATAAAGGATTTAACGAAGTTCAACAAGCGGGCTCTTCACCCAATAGTCTTCATAAATTTTCTATATCCTTCCATTTCAAGTGGTGCAAAGACCAGCTCACGTGGTAAATCAGCAGACGCAGCGCATAGAGAGCAATCGACCCAGTTACCCGATCATATATTTAGCACAATATCGGAGTATAATTAGACGGAAGTGAAGTGAACGCCCTGCAATGAGCTTTCGTGATTTATCATCACTTCACGGATCTATACTCTGCCGTCTATGTTATGGATATTTACTGCTACATTATGTTAAAAATTAAGGCTTTGGCCTTCTCTTGCGTGAATTTACCACCTACATGTTCTAGCCCAATTATTAACATTTTTTAATGCAGGTAATCATATGAAATAAAGCGAAAGTATTTTATATTGTGAGATATGACAAACATAATGTAAAAAATTAACCCAAAGAGAGACACCTGTTCAGGTGTTAGATGAAATAAGAAATTATGTCATAATGATGAAGATCTAAAGATAATAAAAAGTAGGTTTCAGAACAAGTTCTACAATAAGCATAGATATTACGAGACAAACAACTAAGAAACCATTTAAAAATCATCTGCCGCTTTCTCGGCATATATATAATATGGATAATCAAATAAGTTACATTAAAACCTAACATATATATATATATTATTAAAATGTATCTAATAATTATGGTGCAAGCAGTGACAAAACAAACCAGCAAGTCATGGGAAATAAACATAAGATGACGTCAAAATCCGCGCGTGTTGATACTCGTGTACGATTTTACGATATTTTGGCATGATCGAGGACGAACCACCAGATTTTTGTTTATAATTTGGCACTGGTATATACAACAGGGACGTCTAATGGGATTTTCTACAGAAATTGTGGGGAATAGTTGACTTTTGCTGGTTTGAGGAACGTATGCTGTAGGTGAAAGTCAAATGATTTGGGTTTAATCGATTTTCACTTTTCACTCAAATTTAAGATGAGTGTAATAATGTCACATGCGTTAGAAGTAGAGAGGAACAACTAAAAGAAAAATAATACAACATTAAGTGACCATGAACGGTGAACCGAAAATCTGAAATGCGTTTTCTCGAAGATAAGTGTGAAAATACAAATAGTAAGAGATTTCGCTTGGTAACATTGGTTTCCCTTGGACCCCCACCCCCCTAATGAAAAGTACACATAAGCCTGTGAGTTTGTATTGATTTGCCATATCGCACCACTTTCGATTCCCCGGGTACTGAGTTCCAAAATAACTTAAAACTTAATGCAGTGGCTGCTTTCTCTTTAACTTTTAAATTACTTCCAAATAAGTAAATAAGTAGTGATCGATGGATGTTACGTAGGCACATGTTAACAAGAAGTGGTTTATTGACAAAAAGTTTATGAATAATCAATTATTCAATTTTTTTTACAAATAATCGATTTCTCTGACCAAAGTTGAAATGTGAACTTTAAAATGTACGAGTACCTAAAACTACAAAGTCTGCAGATGGCGATATAAAATCCTATTAAAAAATAAATCCGGTCACCACGAGTAGTGCCGTAGGTTCGTAGTGCCAGAGAGACGCGGGTTCGAATCTTGTCGGTTTCGCAATTTTTGATATTACGTTTATTTTCAATTATAAATCATCCCAAAGTGTGGTTAACACTATTGAATAAAAAATTAAAAAAATTATAGAAATTATTTATCCAGGTGGAATGACAACAATCAATCCAATTAATCGAATACCTACTGAATTCCAAAAATGTAAATATATGCGTACTATATGTATAATGTGTTTGTTTGTTTGTTTGCGGCGCGCGACCGCAAAAACATCCGATCGAGCTGATCGCTTTACATTTATTCATAAACATTATACAGTTTTATGAGCGACTGAAATAACATCCCGATCTACAGCTAATTTATTGCGCATAGGTATGGTGTAGTGTTCGTACGGCTTACCACTTACAAGTAACTCTCTGTTGGTTCGGATCACGAGGTTCTGGTTCGCGTTTTAAGTCGGGCTTTGATAATATTTCTTTCAATATTTCAGTATTTGAATATTTTCTGTGTGCTTTACAAGCGCCATCGATCCGGGTAATTATCATTAAGGCCCCTATCCCACTAGCGTTTTGCGAACGTCAGCATTTCTAAAACGTCTGCGTAAACGAGACGTCAACTTTGCGTTTTCGCGTACAATCAGAGAAAAAATAAATTCCGGCAAGAAACACTACTGTTGGTTTTGCTACTTCGATGAAAATTACGTAAAAGAAAAAATTATCATCGTCAGTCTTGGGAAAATCTTATATGGTCCAATTGATTACAAGAAAGTGAATATTTTGCACTGTACTCTGTTAGTTCTAAAAATAACGAATCTGAATTTTATAAACATATGCAAATGTCGGAAACTACATTTGATGAACTTTTAAAATTGATTTAAAATGTCATACAGTATTTAGACACTAATATTAGAGTTTGTGTTTCCAGAGAGACTTGTTATAACTTTGAGATAAAAAGCTAAAAATATTACATTTAAAGTCATATATTTTGTTAAAAAATGTACGTGATTGTACTTGTTGTCAATAAACGACGACGTTAAAGAAACGCTGACGCTCGCAAAACGCTGGTGGAATAGGGGCCTAACATCTGATATTGATTGCAAAGAAATCCATCATTATCAACCTAAGGCCAATCCGCATAGAAGCAGAGCAATGGGCCTAAGCATCCTAAGCTTTCATTATACCTTATAAGAATATGTTTTACACCAATGTGTATAGAATTGTATCAGCAAATAAACAGTTTGAATTTACTTCATATCTCTTTTCTTGTAAAAAGGAGGACCTGGCCCTAGGCCCTTAAAAGGTTGATAATGAATTAATTATTTTTAATTACCAATAACAATGATAGTGTCACTGTTCAGTCACGTATCGTTTTAGGCACGGGAGTTTAACAGTACCGAATTTCAAGAAAAAAGAATCCTATATAGTAGTGAAAATCCGGGCGTCGAACCCAGGCCACATAGGCTAACAACTAAATCAACGAGGCAGTTTCATTTAATTACTATTTATTTCACTACATATTTTAATTATATAATATACGCATCAAGTATCGATTTAATAAACTCGCAATTTTTCAGAAGTCATCTTAATTAGAACATGTCACACTCGAATCTTTCTGTCATCGAGAGACGGTTCGGCGCGCAACCTTGTGTCACAACAAACACATCTGTCAACAATCAGTAGTTGTAACAACTAGAGCAACTAACTAGAATCTAAAACTCGAATAATCCATTAGAAAAGAATATGAATTAATATTAACACGAAGATTTTTCCGCTCTGAAACTTAGTCTTATTTCTATCCAATTAGTATCTAGTTACCCATGTGATGCCTAATTAAATATTTATTACTTAGCGGTTGCTCGCGATTTTCTTTAGCATTTTATTTATATTGATGTATTTATTTATTCGTCAGATGAAGCCAGATACTGTTAGTTTATGAAAAAGTAAGGTCATTGTTTCAGACACTAATGTAAAGCCAAATTTCTTATCCTATAATTTCAGCAATTTATTGAATTAGAAATAATTATCTCCTCAATTAGAATTATTTACTTTTATAAATTTGTTGGCACTAAACAAAATGTTCATTAATCATTCCCAAAAATAGAATACACAGTTGTATAATTGTTTATAAAAATTAAATACAAAAATTAAATCGCAATTAATGAAAATTCCGCTCTCAAAAGTATAAAAAATAAAATATTAACTAAATATTTAATATCGCATAGTTTGTAATGCAATTGAAAATTCATTAAAAATAGTTTTATGAAACTACAAAAGCGAATAAGAAATAGTTATTATTTATAATCGCAAACTAAATATTGTATTCTAATAAATTGTTACCTAATACTTAATCGGACAAAGCGCTCATATAAATTTCAGCCCACCAGGTCAGTGCATTCTTATGTATTTTTAGAATAATTAATTATAAACCAAATTATCAGAGCTTACCTAAGCGCGTGCGATGAAAAGCTCAAATCCTGAAGCAAGCTTCACTTTATACGTGGTAATTTTAAAAGTTAATTTTTTTGCGGTAGTTGCCTTTGATAAAAGATCGCGACACTGTATTTATTAATTCATTTAATTAACATCCCATAAAATGGTTACATGCGTGTAAATAATATCATACTGGCACGCGACCGTTGCGAGCGGTGGCCGAGGCAGAACTACGCGCGGGCAGTTGATTTACGTCAGCGCGTCAAATATAGACGCTGAAACTTTCCAAGCGACTTTCCACTAACCCCGAACGCTTTTTTGGATATATAAGGTTTAAATTCGCGTGCGGTGGGGTACGTTGTTTTACGTTTTACAGCGTGTCGGTCTGTGAAAAGTAGTTGCGGTGTTATTTTTGCCGGCGATTTTCCCGTTTCCCGCGCGTGGCTTAAAACGGCAAGGCGCTGCGCGTCGGAAGCTTTTGTTTACTAGCGGTAGTGGCGTTGCGAGTCGAGCTACTGCGTACCGTGCTGCCACCGTGCCATCCGTCGACACTGCGCGGGCGCATGACCGAGGAAGTCATACAACCCAAATACCTTTCAGAGCGCAAATCATGGAGCTATCTCTCGTCGATCATGACTCAAACGTTTAGATAAAGGCCGAACCACACTTGTAGAGCGCAACCTAATCTGATGTAACATTTAGATCTCCTCATATCGAGTAGTAGACAGTGTAAAGGTTGAGAGTATCCACAATAAATAAGATTTATTTTATCCTTCACGTGTTAGGTTATGGTTTGTAGAGAAGCTGTTAATTTACTATTTACTTATTACAGTAGCGTATGTTTAGGTATGTGTAATATTATTAACCACAAGAGTTATTTAACTTTGCTTTGTGGACACAAGAAGCTATATAAACTTACTCGTAAAATACATATTCATGACATCTTACATCTATTGTATAAATTAATTAGTTAGCATTATAATTCATTAAATATAAGTATTTTTTTACATTAATAAGCAATCTGCTACCAGTACTACCTATGTCCATTTTCTCCTCTTTACACGTGGTTCTAACGAACTGGAAGACGATATTTGTTTGAAGAGTAAGACCGCAGTTGGCAGAACCAATGTTTACACTGAGTTACATGCGGCCGGAGACGAGTGTTTGTGAGAAAACGTCGGAAATATCAACTGGACAAGCGCCAAGTAATAAGTGCACATGACTCTGTGCCCGCCAGTCTACTGCAGTGGTGTGCGTGGTCTAGGCACTCCGGGTCAATAGACCAACCCTGGCTCTAAATTATAAGCAAAACTCAAGTCAAGCCAGAAGGTTCACGGTTATATTAAGCCAGCGCCATTCGCCTAATAAGTAGAGATGACTTCGTGCCCTCCACTCTGTTGCACAGATGTGCTGTGTTTTTACCCTAGTATCACGAGTCAACTCTAGCTTTAAAATCTAACGAAGGTCGAAGCGAAATCCAGTTTGGCTGGTTTCTGGAAGCTAATTTTAAAAGGCTTGAGTTTGATTTGATCGCGTCTCGAAGAACCTCATACCCTCTGTTCCGGTCATATTTAGAAGTTATAGTTACGCATATTGCTAATCAGCAGAAAAATATCTTAAATGATATTAACTTCTCAGCATCAGTCCTATAAGCATCATATAAGCCGATAAACGTTCAAAGCTAGATCTGGTAGAGAACAGATATTTCCAAACATAAAGCGGTTCCTGTAAGTCTATCTCAAGAACGGACCAATACTGTACCTGGGCATGAATCCCTTATTAACATGCCGTAAATAAAGTCAACTCTTCATAGAATAATGGCTATAAAATAACGACATCCACTGACTTAACGTCTCTCTTTCCCTGTTAGTTGAGAGAAGTTCAGAAAGTGAAAAGCAAATTCGGAAGTATTATGAAGGTTAAGGTTAAGATTTAAAAGGTACAAATCCAAAAAATGTTGGCAAAACAGGGCTTCTATTGTGTTGGTGTTTTTGAACAGCGATATTTTCTTATCTAATCAGTAGAAAGTAGTTAATTAATATTACGCGTTTGCCTCGGATAGAAGTAAAAATCGTAAGAAAATCTATGAGTATATTAAACACGTGTCTGCGACGTAAAATTTAGCGGAAGAGTGGAGAGGTCGCGTTAGTTTATTTAACAAATTAATTGCGGACTGGGAGCGCGGCCAAGTGGCTGTGCAAGTGTAATTTTAGTCTGGACATTGACTTTCCTATTGCGATGCACATCTCCACATGGGGTTCCGGGAACATAAGACGTGCCGGATTTATCTGCAGAAAGTGGAAGGTAGAAAGCACTGGTTATATTTACATTGTATCACCTATGCTAAAGCCAAACTCGATTGAGAATGCTTGTCAACAAACAAATTTAAAATTTGTTGACCGAGCTGCTCTCCGGGATTTTTTAACAATTAATTTGTAAGAAGTAAAATCTAAGCGGTTATGTAACGCCAACTCTGAGATTTTATGAAACGCTGGTGTGCGTAATAAAAAGCTCTTATTTTCACAACATTTACTAGCATTGCAGATAGATAGATTGGAAGTCGTGATTGACTTTTAAAGGTAATGCGAATAATTTAACAACTCTTACACCACTCTAAAAGAAATTTTGGAGATATTTTAGAAACGATAACCGCAAAATGCAAATGTAAAAACCGCACCGACGTTTATTTGTGTTCAAATACTCTGAAAGAGAGGTGGCCGAATTCGTATAATTATGAATACCCGAAAATGAAACCACGGCGCACATATTTTACAATTTATACATTAATTTTGATAGGTACACTACCCAATAATCTTTGAGGCTAATATGCGTAATACCCCGTTGGTTTTGTGGTTAGACTATGTAGTTTCGATCACAAAGTTCTGGGTTCACGTTCTGGGTCGCTTTTTGGAATAAATCTGAGTTTTTCTTCTTAGAAATTTTCAGTAAATTTTAAGCTCGCAGTTGAGAAATTGGTGGTGTTACGCCCCATACCATCAACATCTATGAGTGATTGTTAATTAAATTACCATTATCATCCTAAACCCGCTAGAAGCTATATGAATGGTTTAACTGCTTGATGATTTCACGAGATATATCTTCGCCGCATGTTAAGCTCGTGATTCACAAAATGCAAAGTAACCTAACACCTTGTCAGAACCATCAAAAGTCTAAAGTATATGACTGACCTGCTTGATGACGACCTTTCCAGTGGGCTTCTCGGTGACGTAGCTTTGCATGCCCGCCATCAGCACCGTGGCGCCCAGGAACTTGTTGAGCAGCGCGCGCGCCTCCGTGTCCGCGCTGCTGTCGCCGTCTTCGATCACTGTAGAGAGAGGAATTTGGTTTTACAAAGATTGGGAACTACAGCAGCAGTGGTTAGTATGAATACATATTATATATACATTAACAGTACTGGTTGGTATGTATTTCTTTAGAATACCTTCCGCGGCCTGTACAAACAAATTTAAAATGAAGGTAGAAAGTGCAACTTATTTTATGCCTAATAAATTTCAAATTATTTTAAGATTTAGCATTCTGGTGCGGCAGAAACAGTCTTAGAATTCATTGCTATTGGAAAAGGGAAGTACTACCTATATCAGCATTCTTCATTCTCGTGAGGATGTCCTGTACGCCGGTGACCTTGGTGGAGCTGTCAAGGAAGGAGCGCTCTTGCAAGCGGCCCTGGGAGCGCGAGCTGGTGGTAGTGGTGGTGGTAGTGCGCACGCCGCCGTCCACGTGCTCCCTGGTGCTGGTGGTGGTGGTGACGCCGCCGTCCACCTGCTGTGTGGTGGTCACCACGTCCTCCACAGACGCCAGGCTGTGCTCGCTGTCCGTGCGGGCGAGACCTGAGAATGGAGTCCATTATCATCGTTATGCGTGTCTGGTGTTTTGGTTTGGAGGTCCTGATTAAAATTTACAATTTATGTTAAGTTGTTTTTGCTAAAATGGATCTGGTATATGAACTTTGTGTTCCGGTACGATGTCGTGTAGAAACCGCAAGGGGTGTGGATTTCCATCCTACTCCTAACAAGTTAGCCCGCTTCCATCTTAGATTGCATCGTTACTTAACATCAGGTGTGATAGCAGTCAAGGGCCAACTTGTAGTCAATAAAAAAAAGCCTAGCAAGTAAGTGCCTTGTTTCTATTAATTACAAATTAGCCCTTGACTGCAATCACGCGAGATGGTAAGTGACGATGCAATCTAAAATGAGAATGGGCTAACTTGTTAGGAGTAGGATGAAAATCCAGTCTCTATACGGTTTCTGCACGACATCGTACCGGAACGCTTAATCGCTTAGTGGTATTTGCAGGCAGGGTGGTAACTAGCTACGGCCTAAGTCTTCGACAAGCCAGACCAGGTCCAATTGAGAAAATCACCTTCGGCCCCGCTGGGAATCGTACCCAGGACCTCTCTCTTATAAATCCAAGGCCTTTTTCCCAAATTTTTTTAACAGAAGGTAAAAATATGAACAAGATCAATTTTCAACAACATTTTATAGATTTCAAAGACGATATTTTTGTAAAAAAAATTTCCTGCCGCTCGCTGAAATTGTAAAATCAAAAAGCTTACTTAAGGGCAAAAAGTACTTGCTTACTAAATGTATTAGCCTGACCAGAAGGTTGAAATAAGCAAACTAAATAATATAAATAAGCTAACCAGCATGCGTGGAAGAGTCGCTGGAGACACTGTCTTTCATTGTGGAAGTGCGCAGGATGAGCCCAGCCTTGGGGTACGGAGAACGTTCTGACTTCGATGGCTCACCTGCGAGAATATACAGACAATAATGTATCGCCATCAAGGATTTATTCGTTAATCAAATGCTAAAAGAAGACGACAATTTATTCTAAGCTAATATATTATTCATCCTCGACGAGATTATCTTTTTAATCTCTATATCTCGTTGAACAATGGACCGATTTGAATGTATCAAAAAAAAAAAAATAGAACCGAATCAAAACGCACTAAAAAGTAAAAAATAACTGTGTCATTTAGTTGCTTTAATTTACTTCAGCATATATATGAAGTCGGTGCCAGCCAAGTTTAAGGAACATTTCTTTTACGTAGTAAAGCAGTTTGTGGGTTCTAGGTAACGTCCTTAAAGTAGAAACCTTGCCTGGCACCGACTCCTAGATATGCTTAAGTAAATTAAAGCAACTAAATGACACAGTTATTTTTTATTTCTTAGTGCGTTTTGGGTCGGTTCTGTTTTTTGTTAAAAATTTTTATTTCTTACTTTTTTGTAATTTATCGCCACGTAACGTACTCGTACTATACTCCCATAGTATATTATACGACACAAGTAACCAAAAAGCTACCGATACCAAGAAAAAAACCGAAATCGCTGTAAGCGTGCCTCCAAAATTTGAAGAGTTCCATTAATTTCCCCAGGATATCATCATCGCATCCTAACATGACAATGGGACTACCTTGGAAGTGTGCCCTTTCTAATAAAAAAAGAATTATCGAAATCGGACAACTCTGTAAAAAGTTATGCGTGGTCATACATAAAAAAAACATACGTGTCGAATTGAGAACCTCCTCCGTTTTTTTTTCGTCGGTTAATAATCAATGAGTGAGTGACAGATCAGATAAGCTCTTTCGAATATTTTTCCATATTGGTGAAGAAAAATTAAAAATTTAAATCGATTTCGTACGGTTAGCTGAATTATTGACAGTTGAAGGATTTTTACTTTTCCTACTTTGACATGTAGTTTTGTTATTAACAACTCCACTCTCACCACTACCAATTCAACCGCAGTGATTAGTCTCCGAATGAACATGTTCGGATAAAAGATCTTTCTGTTAAAGACGATATGTATTGGTGCAACTGTGGTGAGCCAACATCTACAACAGTTGCCCACCCTCGCCCTACTACTGTACAACCTTGGCAAAATAATCTGAATCACAAACGTAATAACGTCCTAAAAACATTACCTACATTTATGTTAAAAAACGAAACAAATCAATAACTTTAACGCAAGTTTGCTCTAAATGTATTGTGGGTTGCGGGTATGAAAGCTATTGAATAAGTAATGATACGGAACGACCACGTAAAAAGCAGTTAATAGTGAATGTTGCATTGCATACAAAATAAAAAAGAGGTTATTTGATATTTTCGCGTGTTTTAAACTTGCTATTATTATTATTCAAGGTCTATTTGCCTTTATTCTGTGCTTTTTGTCTACATTTTTAATTTAGGGAAAAATTTCATGTTTACTAACGTGCGAAAAGCTCCGGGAATCTCAGCATAGTATCCAGTACCACTTATATGCATTTAGTGAAAAGCTGTTAATTTGAAATTACAAACAGACAATTCAATTTTGTTTATTTGTATTTAGGCTTTACTCACTTGCACTCTTTATATATTTCTCCGTAAGGGATTTCACAGAACTCTGCCTGACTGTTTTTCGTTCGTCCACTCGTTTTTCAGTTCTTTCCGAATTCTCGTTCCCTCTTCTTTTCACGGTCTCCATTTCTACTCTCCTATCAGATTTTTCCTGCACCTTTTTGGTTTGTTTGTTGTCTTTCGCGTCGATTTTCTTGTCTTTCAAGACACGTCTCTCGTAATCCTGCCCGTCTAGGGTGTTTTCAACCACTTCAGTGATACGTTCTGTTTTGTTCTGTGCATATGTATCTTCAAGATCTGGCTCGATTACGTCGATGTTGTCTTCCTGCGTGTAGTTCTGTTCTCTTCTACTGGCGCTGCTGGTGCCGCTGGTGATTCTGCTCTCGGTTATCCGACGGTTACTCTGTGTGAACTGATCTAGTGCGGCGCGTTCTTCTTTCTGTACAAATCGTTAGGAAAAGACGTTACTTTTTTAAAGCAACTGGAATGTAACACTACTTGCATGATTCAGAGTGGAAAAGCGACTGGCATTCTGTACGGAATGGTACTTGATACCATTTGAATATTAATTACCTTAACTTCTAATTAAAATGAGGAGTGAGATTTTGTTGTAAAATAGGTATATTTTATTGTTTTGATCCTAAGTTGAATTAAATAATTCATAATATTCTGGATTTTTAAAATAAAAATATAAAATAAAGGTGATCATGGATTAACTTTTAAGTATGAAAAACATGTGTTCATTGCATAATATTGTTTATTTACATTCCACGTTATTCATAATCTTATGAAAGACTAAATATTATTTCCTCTATAGTGAATTGTACATGAACTTTCAATTCATAGTAGGTATATTTCATTTTAATCTAAATAAATTTAGATAAGTATAAATTGAGAAGGCTGCAGCTTTGTACTTCACTTATTATGAGATATTTAATTATCTGATCATCAAAAAACACAAAACAGTAACTGTATTTTATAAATTCAAATATTGAAAAGTACATATGAAAATTGTCATGGCGTGACATTTTGCAATATCAAGCCTATTGTGATAACGATTAAAAAGTTCCAAATCTTCAAAAGATATTGCGAAATTACGGCAAAGGTCTAGATAATAAAATTTGCTAATAATATAAAATCAGGCACTCACGTTATTAACTGCGCTTAGAGTGGTACCAGTCTCACCGCCGAATTTCTTCGTAGTAGTGATTGCCGCCAAGCCGTGCAGGAACCTTGAGGGCTTTTCCCCCTGAGTCTGGAGGAGTTTCTCTAAGTCCTGAGGTTCCGTGGAGTACGCAGTCACCGACACGGTGCCTTCGGGCTCGCTTCCGTTCCGTGAGTGGAACTCTTGGCGAATGACAGTGCCTTTCACTGTCGGATTAGTAACGAAAATGTTAGCCAACCGTTTATATAAAAGGTATTGTTATAACACTGTTCACAACAACAACTGCTTCTAAAAGTACTGGAAAAACTAATTATTTTTCTTTCATCAAAATTGACACGGTTACGTTAGTTAACTCAATAATTAAGTAAACATTAATTTCGTTCAATAATCATGGCAATCCGTAAGAAATTGACTTCTTTACCGAGCTAGTTGACATTTTCAACTTAATCTTTATACGCGAGCTGAAGCCGGCACGACAGCTGTACAAATATGTAAAGAGTATGATGATTCATGTTACAAGTAATATAAGATAACACACATCTTTGTGCGTATTTTTGACCTAGTGGCTGCTAATAAAAGTTTCTTTGAAGAAAAAACAAATAACGTATTTTATTGGCTCCATTTGATTGAAAACCCCATCACTCGAATGTTGTGCCTTACTTAGTTTATGACACTTTCTACGAGATATATCAAAATTAATTTAGTTAGCAATTATACAAAAAAAGACTAACCTTGGTAATTTGATGCTCCATTTCTTAGAGCCTTGATACCAAACAAGGGTCTGCCGTCTGCATCCAAAGGCCCGGGCCCGTAGCTGGACGTTATAACATCGAGAGGCTTCGATATAACTTTAGAGGGACTCGTAGAACGATATTTAGGTTTTTCAGGTTCCATTTTCTTAGAGCTGAAAGTGCGCGTCTCAGAAGTTATCTTTTTTAAGTTCCTGTTCGTAACCCATGAAGGTTTCTCCTCTTGTTTTTGTTTTGGAGGTATCTTTTTCTCGATTTCATACACAGTTTTTATAATAGTCTCCTTTTTGGGTTTAGTTGTGTCCGATTTCTGGCGGTTAAGTTCGGGGCGATCAAGGTTTCGTGACCCAGCAGGGCTTTGTATTCTTTGGTCGGGGCTTTGAACGTTGCGTTCAGGACTTTGAGCTTTGCGACCTGGACTGTGGGCTTTACGATCTGGACTGTGGGCATTGCGATCTGGACTGTGGGCTTTGCGATCTGGACTTTGGGCTTTGCGATCTGGGCTGTGAACTTTGTGATCAGGACTATAAGCTCTACGCCCAGGACTCTGAGCCTTATGATCTGGTCTGTGAGTATGTGTTTCCGTGATGTGTGGTTTTCTATCGGGACTCTTTGTTTTTTGAAGAGAACTGTACTTATTTTCATCTAAGTCAGTCTTTTTTTGGGAAAACGGATTTTGACTTTCAGGTATATTCCTATGAGGTGATAATGTTCTCTTACCATTTATGTGGACAGTTTCAATAGTATCCTTTGAAGATGTGCGTTCTGTTACATTTTTGGATACTGTTTTGGAATGCGTAGTTTCAGCGGTATGATGGGTTTCCGTTTTTTTCAGTTTCTGCTGTTCAACAGATATCTTTTTCACTTTTAAATCTGAAGTATTATTTTTGTCGTTTTCATTAAGTCCAACTTTTTTCATGTAAGCGGAAGCATACTCGCTAAATCTATTTGATTTTGGTTTTGGCGTTGTCGTTTTTGTAGGTGACACAGGTCTTGCTTTTTTATCCAGACTAGACGGCTGAAGTGGAGCTTTTGATTTAAGAGGCGTTTTTGATGCTAATTTAGAAGGACTATGGGATCTAATATCCTTATCGTGCAATGTCTCTGTAGGTTCCTTAGCATGTCCATTTAACATCGGCTTATCATCTTTTGGATGAGTATAGTCTGATGTTATAGGCGCTATTGGCGGCTGTTTTCCGCTATAGTCTGGAGTAGCTACCTTATGTGGGATTTGCTTCACCAGTCTTTCAGGGGAATGTGGTTTTTGATGTGCAGACTTGCGGTCTGGTGACTTGTGTTGGCTTTGACGTTCAGGTGACCGAGTTTTTGTGGTTTTAGTTATAGTTTGCTTAGTTTTTGTAACAGTAGCTGTATTAACATGTTCGTTCTCTATTTTCTTTTTTGCAACACGGATTTGTGCTCTTATGCGTCTTCTCTGCTCGTAGCCCACGACCTTTTCCAACTGAAATATAAAAGTTAATTTATTTACACATGATTACATTTTAAAGTAAATGATGATTATAGTAATATATAAATATTCATACTAACCATTTGTTCCAGGAGGTCTAGGTCGAAAATATCTTCAATGCAGGGTTGATAGTGCTCGACACTACTGCGTCGGCGCTCAGTGCTGGCTGTCGATCTCTCTATACTTGTTCTGCGCAGTTCGATACCGAACTTTCCGCTACCACGTCTACTACTTACATCGCTTTCCTCTAAAACCTTAGTTTCTTCCTTTAGTTGACTAGTTTTTGTAGGTCTTTGATATCCTGGCACCTTATCTTGATGGTTTTCAAATTTTTCAGGATGTGAACGCCCTTGGAATGGTACGTCAGCTGAACCAGTGATCGTGGTTACTGTAGATGAAGATTTTTCCTTTGCTTTATATAAGGGGGATCTTGGTCTACTATTTTCGGGTGACTGTGGTCTCTTATTTTGATGCTTCACTTCTTGGTAAGTCCCCATGTCCTGAATTTCTGTAGATTCTTTTGAAATGACCTTTTCTGAAGTAATATGTTTTAGATCTTCATATTTCTGAACGTCGTTTTCAGAAGAAGGTTGCCGAGCGTTTAAGGAATGAGTTTTTGGAGTTTTCTTTATAGAATTTGAATCTAGTGTTTTTGGAGTTTTACTTTGTGGTACGTCTTTTACTTTAGAAGTTGTAGTAGAGGCAATATTTTCAAATAAAGCTTTGGCTTTTTTGACTGCATCACTGCTACGTAAAGTAGTAACTTTTACGGTGGATGTTTTTTCAGTTGGTTTTATATCAGGGTTGACCGCGTCCTTTGTTTTTGCAGAAGATGAAGCGGTGTCTTTTGCAAACGAATTTTGTCTTAAGTTTATATTAGTTTTAGCTTGAAGTGTATCATCAATATCTTTGTCGTAGTCCTCATTTTTCATATTATCGTCCTGATTGTCTACAATTTTTCGCATAATTTTTTCATGTTGTTCTCTTATTCTTTTTTCCTTCTCTTCGCTTTCGATAGTTTCATTTAAAAACTGTTCTGCAGTTTTAACAAATTTATTAACCTTGTCTGAAACACTGAGCAAACAATCATCGCTTTTTAAAGCATCATCTACGCCGCTTAAGTCAGGACGCTCAATCTTTTGAGCAGGTTTTGTTTTTGTGGTTTTTATATTTTCGGCTGTTTCGATAAATAAATGAGCTTTATCATTGACGCTTAATTTTGTGTAGTCATCCTGGAAAGTAGAATGTTTGTCATATTCTTCCACGATGTTACGTGAGGGACTTCTATCTTTTGAATTAATTGGTCCTTTAGCAAATTTATTTACTTTTTCTGAGACTGATAGCAAGCATTGGTCTGATTTCAAACTTTCATCAGTATCTGAATGTATTTTTCTTTCGGTCTCTTTAAGTCGAGTGGACATGTCTTTTGTTTTGGTATCTTTACCTATTTTAGTGTTAAATTTAGATATTTTATCATTCAAAGTACAAAAACTTTCATCAGTATTTCTCAAATCGTCTGTAGTTGTTCTTTTAACAAAAAGTTCATCATCCTCACATATTTCTACAATATCATCAACTATGGACTCCGTTTCATGTATTGTCTGATGTGTTCGGCTATGTAATTCATCGTCAGGCTCATTAACTTCATCAGGGAATCTGGGTATACCAACATCATCTAAAAATCCGACAGGTGTTGGACATATGCGATCTGGTGAATTTTCTCGAGATGATTTTGCTTGCTGAACATCGATTATTACATCATCTTCGTCAATGGATGTATTAAGAGCAGTAGCTGATTTGGGTTTGCTAGTTGGTAATTTTGTATGCGAATCTTTAGGAGATATTTTATTATATTTGTTTGTTAAAGGTGGTTGTTTAGTTGCTTTATCGTTGACTTGAATTTCAGGTTTAGATCTTATCCTTTGAGGCGATGATTTTTTAGGTTTCAATATAGTGTCACTAATTGTTCGTGTTACTTTTATTTCCACGTCTTTTTTTACATTATCTTTAGAGATTTTTAGTGGAGCTGTCTTTTTAGGCTCGTGATCCAAAACTTTGTTGAAACTTCCATGTGTAATTTTATTCGTTGAAATTTTATTTGATGATGTTTTTATTAAACTAGATTGTTTTGTTGTAGCGTTAAGTTTCTTCACATCAGTGGTAGAAGTTTTGTCTATTTTTGGCGGTGATGGCGCATTCGATGGAGGTTTACGAATATTAGAAGAAACCTGCTCTCTAGGTTTTAATCCACTCATTTTGCCTACCTGTGGAGACTGTGGTCTCTCAATTTGTGATTGAGGTTTTTTGGGAGATATACTTCTAGATGGTGCTGGAGACACATTGGATACCTTTTTTGTGGGTGAAACGTTTCTCGATGGGGGTCTACTATTTATTTTCTGATCTTTTACTTTATCATTTTTTTCAATAAGTGCTATATCATTATTTTCTATTTTGATTTCCTTAGTTGTTTCACTTACTTCTTCATTCGATAAACTCGCCGATTTTATTGGATGCTTTTCTTTAATTGGAGATTTTTCACAGCGGTCTGGAGACAATTTTCTCGGTAATTTTTGTTCTCTATCTAATTCTTCTGTCATTTTTTCAGACACGATAAATTCAGTGTTATATTCGGTGTTCTTAGTCACCACTGTGTTGTTATAAACCTTTGTTTCAGTATTTTTTATAGGACTAGATTTTCCAACGGGGATATTGCATGATGATTTTACTGTATTTGCCATTGGCACATAATCTGTTTCGTCTTCAATACCAATATTAATATTTTCTATACTGGGTTCATGATCAGTTTTAGTGATATCACATTTTATACCAGAAACATCGGGTTTTATTTTTTTTGTAGGACTAGTTGACCGAGTTGACTTGGGTGCAATAATTGTTGAGTTATCATATATTTCGTGTGTTGTAGAAACTGTATTATTAAAGCGTTCTTGTGATTGTTTTATTGGGAGTTCAGATTTAGTATTAATAGGTTGAGATTTCTTAGTAGGTTTTATAGGTTGTCGATCTTCAGGTTCACTTGTGAATGAGCGCGGAATAGATTTATTTCCACCAATATTACTGTTAGGGCTAACACCTGATGTAGGTGTTTTTTTATCTGAGTCAGAAGGATCATGGAAAGGTTTGTTTTGAATTACTTCACACGACAGTGTACATTTCCTACTGTCTTTAGTGTCGGCTTTATTTAAGAAATTATCAGTATTATATTTGTCATCATAAGACGTTGTTATATCTTGCAGTTTTGTAGGAGATGAATCTCTCGATGGAGACTTGGTTTTCTTTGAAGTATCAGTGATGATGCTTAAGCTAACAATCGTTTTATCGGTTTCGATTTTAGATTCATTAATTAGTGATTTGCTAGTGTTGGTTGTTTCAGTAATGTTTATTTTAGAATCTTGCCCTGGCGAAGGACTTCTGCAAGGTGAAACACTTGGTGAACTAACAGTATTTTCGAAATTTTTAGTATTTGATAAATTTTTCTTTGTCACAGATTCCGTTTCCGTAGTATCAGTGTCAATCATGCCTAAGATTTTTCGACATCTTTCTTCGTATGTTTCACGTCGTTCAAAAGGTGGTTTAATTTTCACTGGTTTGTCTTTTTCTTTATCAGTATGGTCTTTTATTTGAACTTTATGTTCAGTGAATTCTTTAGTTTCAATACTTGGAGATATCATAAAATTCGAAGGAGGTTTTTCTGTAGGTGATATTTGAGTTATCGAAGATTTTTTTAAAGAACTTTTTCGAGGAAGTGTCTCTTTCGTTGAACGCTTTTCTGGCGACGGCGATCTACATGGTATTTTTGAAGACGATGAATCGTTATTTATGTCGTCGTCTTTGGCTTGTTCATTGGTCGTAACTTTTTTTGATTCAATGTTAAAATCTTGTTCATCTAAGTCTGTTACTAATGTTTTATTATCTACCGATGACCGATAGTAAACGAAACCACTAACAGAAGTTGTTGGTGAACTTTGTCCAGATGATGGAGGCTGTTCAATATTTTTAGGTTTCCTGGTCGGACTAGTGGATGGAGTGACTAGTTGTCTTGGTCGTTCTTTTATAGTGTTTTTAATTATTTCTTCACTAGTTTTTTCTGCACTTATAAAATCAGTCATCTGCTTGTACTTCGTATCTTCTTTAGACGTTTTGATTGGCGAAGTACTACTTCTTGGAGATTTACTTCTGAGTGTCTCAGATGGAGTACGTCTTGTTTTAGGAGAAGCAGGATGCGCTTCAGTATTTAATTTTTCAGTTATTTTATCAGTAGTGGTTACAGTGTGTTCAATTTCATCTTTATAAGTCCTTTGTTTTACATCATAGGTTCCAAATCTAGATGGCGATGGTTCTTTGTCAGGTTGTGTGTTTTTCTGTTTAGATGGATATTTAAAACCAGGAATAGTTTCAGTTGAACACATTTCATTGTCATTGACAGATCTATCTTTAGGTTCAAATTCATCAGTGTAGGGTGATCTTTCTGGTTTCTTGTCCTTATTTTCTATTAAAACAGATTGTTCACCTTTTGAGGGGCTATATCGCTTTGATGAAGGTACTTTAGGTGACTTAATCGTATACGGACTATTTTGTGGGTAAATTTTCTGTGGAGAATCGTCTCTATCAGGGCTTTTATATTTCGGTGAAGTTTTACTGATTGGTGATTTTTTAGATTCAGGCAAACCTTCATTTAAATCTACTTCTTTTACTGAACTTGGTTTTATCGGAGAAATTTCATCAGTAGTCTGATTTTCGATAACATGAACTACCTGTTTGTCGTTGCGAGTATACGTTTTAGTTTCTTCATCAATGAATTTGTAATGTTGGTCTGAGACCTTATTTATGGTTTGAGAAGATTTTCGTTCGGGGCTTTTAGACGGTATGTGTTTCGTAGGGGATGTTCTATTGGATATGTTAGTATTGTCATTAATTCTTGGTTTGCTTGTAGCGGTTGGTTTCATATAACCAGGTTCATTGTCAATTGGTTCTTCTGGCTCCTGGCTTATTTTTTTAATAGGCGATGGACTCTTAGAATATTTTTTGATCGGCTCAGTTGAGCTTCTGGTTGGAGATTTAGACTGTTTATGATCTGGACTTGAGGCTCTATGTAGATCATAATTTGGCTTTGTGTGTTGGGTATCAAGTTTTATTTGGTCAGGGCTGTGATGTTTGGGCGATGTTGAACGTGGTGCGGATGTGGTACCTACTGGTTTTCCATCTAGTGGACTAGAGTTCCATCTCTGGGGTGATGTTTTGTCATTAATTTTGGTGGGGGACTTGGCCCTGTCAGAAATAATTTTATTATCAGGTTTTTTATCTGGACTAGAACTTGGCCTGGAATGTTGTGATGGTTTTTCTGGACTCTTACTTAGTCTTGGCCGGTTATCTTGTAGACGCTCTTCAGAATTATTGTAAGTGTTTGACCTTGTTTCGGTGATTGATTGAGTACTAGAATATTTATCGGACACAAAACTACGAGTAGAAGAATGCCTCTCGATTTTGCTCGGGCTTCCATCTCGACTCGATGGTTTTCTGTAAAATTTATCTGGACTAGTCTCTCGGCTTGATGGTTTTCTATAAATTTTATCAGTGCTTTCACTTCGACTAGATGGTTGTCCGAACTGTTTACCAGGACTTGTCTCTCGGCTTGATGGTTTTCTTTGAATTTTATCAGGGCTTTCACCTCGACTTGACGGTCCTTTGTAAATTTTATCCGGACTTGATTCTCGGTTTGAGGGTTTTTTGTAGATTTCATCAGGACTTTGACCTCGACTAGACGGTTTCCTGTAAGTTTTATCAGGACTTTCACCTCGATTAGACGGTTTCCTGTAAGTTTTATCAGGACTTTCACCTCGACTAGACGGTTTCCTGCAAATTTTATCAGGACTTTCGCCTCGACTAGACGGTTTTCGGTAGGTTTTATCAGGACTTTCACCTCGACTTGACGGCTTTCTGTAAACTTTATCAGGGCTTACGCTACTCCTTAATGATGATGTGCTTGATTTGAATGTTTTACTTCCAGGGGAAGAAGCTCTTGTTGAAGGTCTCGTTGGTGTATCTGAACGCAAAGTACTCGCCCATGCTTGGTGAGCAGGACTTAGATCATTACTTATTTTTCTTTGAGTAAAATCTGTCTGGTACGTCGAGTGATATTGATCGGTATTAGTTATCTTTTCTACGACTATATTTTCACGAGTCACGCGTTCGTCACCAGTTTTTTTCAAATGAGTCTTATTGATATCACGATGATTAATAACGTCTTCGTCATCGTTTGTAGTAACTATTTCTCTGCGATTAGTTTCATTATAATTACTATCATGTTTCCTTTGTTCTTTGTACTGATTTGTGATTTGTTCATAATCATCATTTTTATTTATCAAATTATCCTTATTTGTTGTGTTATCATAATTATCAACAGTCATGTGGGTGTCTACTCTTCTTTGATTTTTATATTGATCAGTGTTTTGATTATAATCATCGACTTTGTTTTCAGAATAAATTTGATTGCGTTTGAAATCATAGTCATCAATAATCTTTTGGGAGTCTACAATATTGCTTCTATCAGTTTTTGATTCTCGAATAGTTTTTGAAGTAGTCTCATTAACGTGCGATCGTTTTTGCGACGTTTCATAAGATTTATTCTCCGTTCTTGTTTGATGGGAATGTTGTTCTGAACGGCTCGTTTGAACCGAAGGAGCTCGGAACTCTCGACGCGTGCTAGTTACTCTGGTACCGTCCGGCAAACACCTAGTTTCTACAATAACTTTTGTATTATCATCAGGATATTCAATTTTCCTTGAAACCAGCTCCCCTTGATTAAAATCATTCCTTAAATTTTGTTCATACTCACTAGTACTCTGTTTTGTAAATTTCTGAGAAGTGAAATCATCCTTGCGATTGGTATCGTAACATTTTTGTATAGAAGAATCGTGATCGTTATTAGATAGATATGGCACTGCTTCACGAGTAGAAGAAACCTGCTCGAATTTAGATGTTGAGGTGGAAGAACTTGTCGTTGATGAAGAATGCACTCCATCTTTTGTCTTTCGCACGACTTGTTCGTGAGCAGCGGTGTTGGAAACGTTCTCATTGCGTTTGAGACTAGTTTTTCCGTCGTCGTAATCGGTAGTGGCTTGTTTGTTGTAGTCTATGGCGGCGAACTGTCCTTGCCCGCCGTCGACGTCGTATCTGCCCTCTATGTTAGCATGAACCGACTTCACTTGAGTGTGGCCATCGTCAGTTGTTCTGTTCTCTGATTCTACATTCCAGCCAGCGTTGGAGAGGTCCTTGAGATCTGAAAATGAATATTGAACATTTAATAACGATTATATATGAGCATTTTATCGGTTACTGGTTAATACGTTAGTTTGGTTAGACTAGTGTCTGGGAGGCAGTAGGCACCTTGGCCGCGGTAAGTGAACTCCTTGGTCGGGGAGCTCGCATCGCGGACCTCCTTGCTTTTCATCGATTGGAAGTTCTGGTCGGCAAACGATTTCACGTGGCCTTGTGTTGTAAACTCACAACCTGTAGAAAGGGGTCAACAGAACTGACTTTTTAAACACATAGAAAGATTTTAGAACATAGAATAAATACAGTAATTTATTGGAATGTTTGTAAAAATAGTACGAGTTCACTAGAGTTTACTAGTCGCGAGATAAGGAGAGTTTCAGAAATGGTTTATTTAGAAAAAACGATTTTTGTATAATTTAAATCGTTAGACGTCTATTTTTAATAAACGTAAATGAACAAGTTGAATAGGAGTTCGAGACAATTAGGGACACTAAGATATAAAAATAAAGGCTGGATCATGTGATACGACAGTACCTTTCCCGTCGGCGCCGGGCTCGGGCGAGTAGAGGTTGCGCAGTCGCTCTTCGCGCAGCCGGTACATGTGCGCGCGGATTTCCTTCTTGCGGGAAAAGTCCTCCGTGGCCTGCCACTGGTAAAACAAACCAATTTTTCATTTATTTGACTTACTAATTTAAGTATAAGTAATAGAAGGAAACATGTGATATTCAGAAGTCTTATCTTCCCGTAACCTTTAATAGAGACTACGGGATCTTATAAAATCTTCAATATCTGCAATACTACCACAGCAGCCTGTGCCGTAATAAGTCAGCTGTGTTACACCCTCGTGCTTTGTGAAGCACTTCATACGGTCGATCCTGTCTATTTTTATTAAGATCTTGATACCTACCATCAACTATAGTAGCGACTCAACTGTAGACCAAAACCAACGTTATTGCGTACAGCGACAGCTGACGTTATTGCGTAATAATAACCTAAACTGCAATTCAGTTTAGATCTACAGTTGAGTCGCTATTATAGTTGATGGTAGGTATGCTGATAGTGATCTTTATAAAGTCAAAAGATGATTGAAATTGAAATATATCGTTAGCAACTGATTTTAATGGCTTACTGCAGACCTAAGGGGTTATTCTGTATGTTTTTATTACTCGACTGAGTGATTAACGAATTCTTCTCTATGTTTCTCAGTTTCACGCAATACTATAGCTATACAGGTATAGAGACAAATTCGAAACTCACAATCACAACTAATAAAATGAGACGTACTCACGCTGCTCCAGTGAGATTTGACGCTTAGGGTAACACATTATTACTATCCCACATCTCAATATAACCTATACATATAACGATATATCCCAATTTATATCAGACTAGAAGCAAAATTGAACAAATTGTTTAATAAAATAAATACAAATAAATAAAACATACCATGCGCCGCAACACGTCCTCGTCCCGGATGAGAGACACGTCTCCCTCAGACATGCTGCGAACAAACAAACATACTCTATCATTACACCTTTCTTTAGTGCATACTAAAATTTAAAATAAAATTTCTTTATTTGGCTTCTTTTGATTACTTCATTTAATTACTTTTTATGTAAGTACCTACAATTTTGATTTTTAATTAATTTATTGATATTGGTATTTAGGTTTGTGATGATTTAAGTAATATTTTTTGACATATTATAGTTTTTTGTAAAAATCAGCGCCGCGCATTATACTTTTATATAATTCACGGCATAATTATGCTGAGCTTTCCACCCATTCTTTGTGTTACAGGCAGGCATAGGGTACAAAATAAGATAAAAAACGATTTTTTATTTTGTCGATATTTTGGTCCAGTTATATGGACGATGGTCACGACGGGACCATACCGTACCTACTACCGTATTTACCGCAGTACGAGTACGTATTTACTCGTTGAAATATATTATTATATCGAACAACCACGAAATTAGTTTAAAATCATATGGTACAAATAGTAAGACGAAAAATGTCTGTACCACTAATTTTTGAATAAACGCGTTTTCTTTCTTCTTTTTACTTTATTAAGAATCACTACATGTAATTTTGGATACAGAAAACCGTATACATCATTTTTCCAAAGATATTCTTTGAGACCGAAGAAGAAGATACATATTTCCTTGGTTCCAACTTCGCAAATCTCTGATTGAAAGCTATAGCCTGGGTAGTAGTGTAGTAAGTAGGTAGTAGGTAGAATAAACTGACTTGATTGTCCTAATTGATACAATTTGATGTCAGACGCCTCTGATTTACTCGCTCCGTTAATAAAGATGCAATTAATACTGCTTCTGTGCGCACTGTGGTTACGTGTGTGTGTACTTACGTGCGCACTGTGGGTACAATTCATTCAAAGTGATTTCTGATATTATATTCACAAGAATGCCTATAATAACTCTATACAAATAAGAGAAGGCAGGTCCAATATTTGACCTGGCTTCTTCTGAGAACAGTTTGGGCAAGGAATTTCAGTCTCATTGAATATTTTACGAGTCCCGGGAATCAAGATTGGTTTCGTGATTCCGGAGAAAGGCGATATTTTCAAAACTACGTATTTCATCTCTAAAATAATGAATAAAGCGAGAGATCTTGGGTTAAACCTACCACGCTTCTCAAAGGGTCAAAGAATCTGTCAATTGTTTTCGGGTAAATAATATTCATTCAATGTAACATTTAAAATCTGTAAGAGTATTCTTTAGTACAGAAATGTAGTCGTAATAATGATACGCAGAACGAACCTCGATTAGGTAGATATGCTTTTTAACCGACGAAAAAAAACGGAGGAGGTTCTCAATTCGACACGTATATATATATATATTTTAATGTATGACCACGCATAACTTTTTACAGAGTTGTCCGATTTCGATAATTCTTTTTTTATTAGAAAGGGTATACTTCTAAGGTAGTCCCATTGTTATCATGTTAGGATCTGATGATGATATCCTGGGGAAGTTGAAGGAACTGTTCAAATTTTGAAGGCACGCTTACAGCGATTTCGGTTTTTGTCTCGGTATCGAAAGCTTTTTGGCTACTAGTGCCGTATAATACTATGACAGTATAGTACGAGTACGTTACGTGGCGATAAATCACTAAAAGGTAAGAAATAAAAATTTTTAGCAAAAAATAGAACCGACTCAAAACGCACTAAAAAGTAAAAAATAACTGTGTCATTTAGTTGCTTTGATTTACTTAATCATATCTAGGAGTCGGTGCCAGCCAAGGTTTCTACTTTAAAGACGTTACCTAGGACCCACAAACTGCTTTACTACGTAAAATAAATGTTCCTTAAACTAGGCTGGCACCGACTTCATAGATATGCTTAAGTTTATCAAAGCAACTAAATGACACAGTTATTTTTTACTTTTTAGTGCGTTTTGAGTCGGTTCTATTTTTTGTTAAAAAATTTTTTCAGTCCTAAAGAGTGGTGTCAATAAAGTGTTATTGATAAGTCACATTCTATGCCTTTCTAGGCTCTAGCGGGGCACCATATGGTGCGCCATACATGCGCCGCCCCGCCGCCCTTGCCCTGCAAAATAGAGCCTTAAATGGCAATGTTCTCAGCGCGGACGGCCGACCGTCCGGCAAGGATTCGGAACAGATGTCTTTTTAATTTCGAAAGTGTTGCTATTTTTAACAGAAGTAGTAATTTTCATGTCAGAAAACAACTGCCGCCATTTTTATTTCGCTCGTCAAGGAGGGTTGTTCTGGTCTGAATTGGCATAGTTTTTACTATTTTATCTATTAAGTGATGAGTAATCTAAAATGGAAGCGGGCTAACGTGTTTGGAGTTGGATGAAATCCACACCCCTTTGGTTTCTATCCGCTATCGTACAAAGGATCGCCGTCTTTATAAATTCAAGGCCGTCAAATTAAAAAGGAAAACATAGAAATCTATATTTCATTCTTTTGCATCTTCCTTTGGGTTTAATTAATTTTCGTATAGTGTGGACAGCCTGTTGAATACGGACCTCATTTTAAGAAGTTTGTAAAAAGGCAACTCTCAATGACCCTTCTAAAGTGAGGTGACTCATCGGTCAAGCATTAACCGACTGGTATACAAATGTTACAAAACAAAAGAAAGCGACTCATTAGGAAAATCACCTTTAAGGTTTTAACATCATGTTATTTATGTTTGTTTTATTGTTTTAAATGATCTCACGTGACGAATGACGAAGCTTAGCTTAGCTTGTATGTCATGACTAAAAGAGCAATTTCAAGGGATAATGTTTACTATTTATTTAAACATTAACTGCCTTGTTAGTGGTAGTTTCGGATCACAATTTTTTTTTATCGACTACAAGTTGGCCCTTGAATGCTATCACACCTGATGATGCAGTCTAAGATGGAAGCGGGCTAACTTGTTAGGAGTGGGACAAAAATCCACACCCGTTTCGGTTTCTACACGACATCGTACCGGAACGCTGAATCGCTTGGCGATACGTCTTTGCCGGTAGGGTGGTAACTAGCCACGGCGAAAGCCTCCCACCAGCCAGACGTAGACAAATTAAGAAAAATCTCTTTCTGCCCCGCCGGGAATCGAACCCAGGACCTCCGTCTTATAAAACCACCGCGCATACCACTGCGCCACGGAGGTCGTCAATTCTTGGTTTGAACCCTGCATCGAGCCATGATGTATTGTCTTCAAGTGATATTGTATACCTCGGAAAGCAAGTAAGCCATCGTAATCAATAACATTTGATAGAGGCCATTGCATTAAAATTATGCGTTATTAAGCCCGCCAATTCACATCGAAGCAGCATGATGAGTCTAAGCTTCACATCAGCAACTCGAGATTTGATTTGGGTTTCAGTATTCGGGCGAGATTAGTAGATTCCTTAGATTCTAATGATTTATTATTTAAAATATGACCATATCTAGTGGAAGAATGTGCCTCCCTGCCTACCCCAAGAATAATTAAGCGTAAAAATATGTTATACTCGTAGTACCTACGTAGGTATGTACCTACACGTATATATATAATATCTTAATATATATAAATCTCCTGTCACGATGTTTGTCCGCGATGGACTCCTAAACCGCTTAACAGATTTCGTTCAAATTTGCACGCAATAAGCAGTTTGGTCCAACTTGAGAGATAAGATAGCTTAGATCTTTAATTATAGTCGCAATTTTCTTTTATTGCAAGTTATTTGTCTATAATTAATTGACAGTCACAATTATCTGTTAACTGGAGTAAGTTGAGTAAGCAATCAATAGATGGCACTGCTATGGTAAATTGACATAATATATGAAAAAATTAAATTGAGAGGGGTAGCGGGGAAAGAGCACACTTTATATGAAAGTCTGTCTTTGAAATTAAAAGATTACCTAAAAAAGCTTAAATAATTAAATTAAATCAAAACCGTCCTAATCGATTAGTATTCCAACGAGTCATGTCAGTTGATGGTGAATGGTGAATGAACAATCAATGGTTGACACGACCGCTTTCACTCTCTGCATGAGCTTATTGACTAGTTTCACCACTCGGCGTCGCTCGTTTCAATTTATATTAAGGTAAGTTTTATCCAAGTAATTAAATGGCTATTCTTTATTTTTTAGTAAATAAACATAATATCAAAACAGATTTAAACGGACATGTTTATCTTTGTGCAGGGAACTATCATCGTAAAAAATGAATGAATGAATGAAAAAAAAACGTTAAAATCTGCTGCTTTTAAAAAAGTAATTATGTTGTACTCATATATTCTACAAAATTTAATTTGATAACTTTAATTTATTTATCATTTATAAACGATGGCGCAGCTATTTTCAGACGCGACAAGTAATTTCTATAAATCTGTGGTTTTCCATATTATGTTTAGGTCAAATTGACAGTACTAGAACAAGGTTCAGCAAATTTGACATAACTGTTGCCCATTTATAGCTTTACTGGACGAGTGGAAAAGGTCTTGCTTTTTGGACATTATACATTGCCACAAACAGACATTCCATGACGTATACTAAAAATAAGAATTAAAAAAAAACGCACAAAAAAATAACTACGTCATTTAGTTTCTGTGATTTACTTAAGCATACTATGAAGTCGGTGCCAACCATGTTTAAGGAACGTTTATTTAACGAAGTACCAAAGCACTTTTTGGGTTCTAGGTAGCGTCCAGAAAGTAGAAACCCTATATGGCACCGACTTCATAGTATGCTTAAGCTTAAGTAATACCATACATACGGAATTGGTAACCTCCTTTTTTTGAAGTCGGTTAAAAAAGAAAGTGAAAATGGAAAATAAACAAACATCCACCCACATCCTAACAATGTGAAAGTAACATTTATAATATTAGTAGGGTGTGCGGACGCAGCCCCGTTTACAAAATAAGGTCTTGATGTGGTCTGGCCGTTCACACGTACCTACTGCGACTTAGTATTCCTCACATGATCACGTTTACACCATGTCGGCGCGCTCTCCGGATATGGGATTCAGAGCAACCATGGAAAACATCCACAAACGTGAAGAAATCTGATGAGTACATAAGGATGTTCATCCTATACTTAGCTTTCGCTTTCTATGTAGTACGCCTAGTTGGTATAGAGCTCTTTATTATATTGGATATAATAAGAACAAGAGATTTGAAACGTCTAAGGTTAACAAGCGCAGTGTAACAGATGGTAGGATGTGTTTTACATGAATTTGCACTTAAAAATTAGTTGTAGGTCTGCTTGTTACGTCATCACCATTATTAACCTACTGGCGGCTCACTACAGGGCCAGGCCTCTCTCCTTGTTGCAGAGGAGATGTGGAGCGTAGACCCACCACGCTGCTCCAATGTAGATTGGCGAGTTTATTAACGATCACTAGTAGATGTTAATGATAGTGATCGGAACCGATCTACGGAGTCACGGAGTCATTCCGTAGATCGGTCGATCGTATATATATTAGGTAGTGAAACATGGGACCTCAGAGCAGAACATAGGCTACATTTTGCCGCAAAAATAAAATAGAACCGGGTTAAATATGGGTAGATTGTTCATGAAAAACATATATTTCTCATTTTCATAAAAATTGATAAACGTAACTTAACGTATAGGTTAAAATGTAAATTAATTGCTTCAAGTCTTTTGAAAATTTCACCCAGCAATTTGTCACGGGGTCAAAAAGAGAACGGGTACAATACAAATTTTATCACGGACAAAGTCGATGGGGCCCGCTAGTAATGTTATAGTTTCGATATAAAGATTATATAAATACCTGGATCCTGTCAACTGATTTATAAGCGACAATCCTAAACCTTTTTAGATTTCACCTCATCCCACTGGCATGAGCCACTCTAAAACGCCATAAATCACTTTAAATTTACGCGCTGCGCAGGAGTTGATAAAGGATAGAACAAAAACGGCTCGTAAACACCTACGACGCAAATATGGCCGTATGCTATATAGCACTGGACCGTAAATCCTCGCTGAATTACGTCAGCTGGACAGACAAACAGATTATGATATTAAATAAGAATAGTGAGTGATATCATTTACCTAGATCATGATCGTGCTCGACTCATTTGTCTATCCATTTTACATGTACTCGGAGGATATCTATGAGTGGACTATAAATAGATATGTGCATGGAATATTGCAGTCACCTCTTTGATGGATCCGCCAAATACCAGCTGGCTGTTTTGGATGCTATGTACCGCCGAGCCAGAAGACTTATTAGCTCTAAACCACTTCTGGTAAATCTCCAGAGCCTTGATCATCGTCGATTAGTTGCAAGTTTGGCAGTATCTTACAGGATATATTTCGGAGAGTGCTCTCAGGAGTTGTTTGACCTCATACCTCCTTCACCCTTTTATCACCGCACTGCAAGACACCGGCTGGGATTTCATCCCTATGTCGTTGATGTTCCCAGAACTCGTACAAAGCGTTTTGCGTCATCATTTATTATACACATTGCAAAGGTATGGAATGCCCTTGCGATATCAGTTTTTCCTTATTCATACAACTTGGGTATCTTTAAAACAAGAGTGAATAGGCATTTTCTAAGCAAACGCGCCCCACCTTAGACCGCATCTACACTTACCATCAGGTGAGATCGTGGTCAAGCGCGAGCTTATTGCAGATAAAAAAAAAGAATTTAATTTTATATTCTTTTCTTACCTAACTCATCTCGAACTACAATTTATTATATTTATATAGAAATTCATGATATAATAAATGTTTTGGTATTTAACATCGCGCTTGCATGCATACGAGTATGTCTGTCGTGTGGCAATGCAATATTATGATGACATGGAATGATCTGATGCTGAAATGGAAAGTGGCTGGGAACTCTGCAATAAAACAACACAACCCCATTCGTTTGGACTACTTTGGTTTGTTTTCAAGATAACTTTGATAAAAGCTTGTTTTTCGCGAATAGGTAAGTATATACTTTTTAATGCAGCAAAATAACATAGATCTGATAAAATGTTATTACATATCAACGTTAGTTTTACCACATGGTCTATATTCAATTCTAGTTATTTAACTCATCTTTATTTTAATTAAAAATGAAACAAAACCAGTATAAAATATGCTAAAATAATTAGAACAAAATTAAAACCAAATTAAATTAAATCTGTTTTAGATTTCTCGACTCCACCGCAATGAGGCATAGTGCCCAGGATACTGGCAGCATTTCCCCTTTGGATCGCAAAACTAATCCGTTGGGCAAGGTAGCTGCCAGCTCTTTGGTCACCCGTAGACTCGATAACTCTTTTAGAGATATCGTCAAAAAGAGCACGAGCCTCTAGTCCCCATGGCCCTAAAGTCTCTACACCAAAAGTCAGAAACACGAAATTACCTTTTATATTTTCGTATTTGCGCGTCTTGGCCTGTTCAGCGTTCTTCGCCGCAGCACCCGCCATAGTAGAGGTAATTATTTAACTATGTTAAATATCTGTAAATATTCCAACCTGTGAAATATTTATTCACAAAAAAGTTCTGATATTTCTGACAGTAAGGAAAGACAATACTTTTAGATGGTGCTGTTATTATATAAATTGCGTTATTAGTGGATTGACTGATTATGTATTCGAAAACAACAAAAATCTTCGTATACAAAAAAACTGCACAACTTTGTGCCTTTATGTAGTTCGAGAACTATACCAGATCCAATATCCATTTACGGTGATGTCTTACGTCAGTTTCCCGTCTCGTACGACAAAATAAACATAAAACATATAAGCGATAAGCTCATATTGCGGAAGTTTAGCTTAAAACGCGTCTATGACCTCAGGCTACTGTGAACACGACTGTGCGAAACAACGATCGCATATCATAAGTATATCGTATTGATATGAAAATAAAATTAATTTCAATGCTGTTTTCATTATTTATTTAAATGCTTGTTTAAAATATGAAGAAGGCAATCATATTTTTTTCTCACAGGATAGCGTCTGGACAGGATCTGTTACAAACACAGCATCGCCTAGACCAGCGTTAGGTCTAGGCGATGCTGTGTTTGTAACAGATCCAAACAACCAACCAAAATACAACTATGCTTCTTAGCTGCAGAAATAGTCACAGCTGTCCTAAACGTGATCTATCACAAATCATAATATTTCCTCATTAAAAATCAACATTTTATATTTTCACCGAAGCACCATTTCGTCTACATTGCAATCTGCAGATGAACGACCTAGTCATAACTTATAAGCATTAGAGAAAAACCTTCGCTAATCACATCATGCGGTTTTAAAATATTAAAAACAATATTTAAATGGAGAGATTTACGATGCATTGCAGATATTTATAGCCCATGTCCGCAAGACACGCGGCGTCCTGCGGGCACGGACTTATATCCACTTACGTGCAACCAATGGAAACTGGTTCCTTTTGCAAGGAGATGTCTTGCAGGGTTGCGAACATTATGCTTTACTTTAAATTGTGATCATTTTCAATTTACCTTATTATGCTGCTATGAATAATGATCTGAATAAATAACGACAGCGGACATACCAGTACCGCCCAATAACTAATGCAAAGCTAAAAATGAAATTCCTTTTATCGTAATTTTCATAAATTTTTATTTAATATTTTGTGTTAAACCTGATAGGTTTCCGTTTAGCGTCGAAAAGATTCAAGATTTCATTAACAAATCGTATAAAAGAATTTAATCTTACTGTACGTACCCTACAGGTTCACCGTAGTCATCTTTTTGTTATTATGGACTATTATATATCTCTCTGTCAAGTTATATATAGTTAGTTATTTAGATCCATTCAGCTTTTCTGACGTGATTGAGTAATAATCACCTATCCCGCATTTATAATTAATTTAAATAAATAACATTTGTCAACCCTACTTGTTGATTGATAAACAATAACTTATAGCTATTCTACGCCTGTGGTTAGATGTAAACAGCTTGTAACTTGCAATCGCTTAGCTTTGAAATGAGTAAGTTATATTTTTACCAATGATTCAGCCCTACACCGGTCGGTCGAGTCCGCCAGCCTCCCGCTCCATACGTAATATCAATAAAGTACGATGCCTCCAACGAACATTTAACCATTCTACAGCATATTATATAAATTTACTAGCGGTCTGACTTTGTACTGTCCAAATCCATTTTCCCGTGAAAAATGGTTGTAGTTCAATAATTTTTTTTAAGTTGTACTATTTAATAGAGTTTCGAAATGTCATCAAGATTTGTATGTTATTTTCGGAGTTTATGCCTCAGGACACGAAAATTATTTAAAATTAAAAAGAAAGTAATACTATTTAAACTACGTAGTAATACGGTTTAAACTATTAAAATATGTACATTATTATCATTATATTTATGATTACAACCACAAATCGAACCTGTCAATGAATGAATGATTACGTTTTATATGAGTTATCTAATTATGAAAAAGTAATTGAACACAAATATAGCAAATTTTTGTAAAATGTCCCAAATATTATAAAAGAAATAAGTTTCCAAAATGCAATGACGCTCGGCCATCCTAATAATTCCAAATGAGAAAAGCTATTGCGTTGAAATCTTTTGCTCTGCGCAAAAACTCTCTACAAGGATGGACTACTCTAAACAATATGAACTAGTTTTCAATAACTTGAATATAGAGAGAATATCTTTCTGTTCATTGATTAATATGTATCTTAATGTTTACATTTTGTTTGGTACAAATTATGCATTTCCATTTTCCCTTTATCTTTACTGGCAATTCAGTTGCTGCTGACGTTCTGATAAGACGCCGTTGTCTTTGTTTGCAAATTTAAAACATTACTATGGTCTGTCTAGAACTAAGTTCTATATTAAGATTATTAAAGCTACTGTAACGCAACAATACAACCTTCCTTACAAGAAACCTATTACCAATTTCAAGCAGTGCATAGCTGATGATTATTATTAATAATACGGGGCAGAAATATAGATCATAACTTTGTTCTTGCCGAGGGTCACATCGGCTATGAAATTACATTGAACTTTGCAATTATATGACTTCATGTGCAAGTAAGCCTAAAGCCATATTTTAAAATCACATGAAAATATAGATGATAGATTAAAAAGGCGCCATCCGTTATGTGGTGAAAAACGCTTTTTTTCAATATAAATTGAACTTACCTAAGTATGGTTAACGCAGTTGGTTTTAACGCAGTGACTCGGTACAAACCTGCACTAGGTTTGTAGGTAGGTAAGCTGCTAAGTAAGCTAATTTTAAGTGACACAGCCTAAAATTGTTTTGGTGTTTTTTAATATACTGCAGATAGCAGTAAAATCCTAACTTGTCGCATAAACAAACACAATACTGCCACATAAAAGAGAAATGAAATAACATAGACATAAACGGCGGTAAAACGTGCGAATAGAGAAGTGTATCATATATGTAATGTTCTTATTCAGAGACCTTCATGGTTGGCGAGCCTGCGAAGGGACGGGGCCGGTTTACTTGTCTCGTTGTCTTGCGTTTGTGTACGAGGCGTGAGGTTATGTCATACTGCCAGTACAGGTCAGTTACAGGTTAGAGTATAGCAAAAAGTCTTGACAGTCTCTTACGACGGACGAAATAGACGTGAGCAAAGGATTCTTACATAATGTCCCTTTCCTCTCACCAATAATATGAAAATAGTTACAGAGCTTAAAGATTTACACATTGAAAAAAAATTAGAGATGTCATTCCTTAATCTAGTGAAAAATTGCATTGCGGTCCAGTAATCTTGGAACATTGAACATACGGTGAACAGTGGATAAGGAATTGAAATTTTCAATTCACCATGATCTAATACCTTCTTCACCATGATATCAGGCTCTTTCCGATCTATATATTAGACCAGATTTTTCTCTACAATTTTGTAGTTAGTTTACTGGAAATTAAATATGGATAGTACAAAGCTTATAGCTTATATGATAGTAGGAACAATGCTTCATATAAATAGTACTATAGTTCCTTAAAAAATATCTACTATAAATCCATTGTTGGGTTAGAGAAAGTCAAGTTTATATTCAATTCTTTTCTATCCCTCAAGCATCAAATGTACGTGAAAAATCAATCGCGGGCAACCGTCAATCGTGTGCCTCTCGAGTTCTGACTCAATTATAGATAGTGTATGTTTAGACCCAATGTTTTATTTGTGTATGTCTGTATGTACACTGTCAGACACAGTGGTGACTAATCTATTGACCACAGTATACAATATACATATTAGTAATAGGTGCTAATGTGCTAGCCGGCGACTTGTGAGAAACACTTCGCTTAATTTACTTCATAAGTAGTAATGATGGATGTGTCAATTACTGAGCCAGCGGTTTATATTATAGTAAATAATGTAGAGACAATTATGCTTTTACATTGTATGGCTAGGCTTAACAGCTTTTGATTCCCACGAAAACTACGCAGATAAAACTGCGGGGTACCGCTAGTAAAGTTATGATTTTGTCCTTCACACTGAAAAACAGCAATGCTGCTTGATGCTATGAATAAGCATGACTTACATGTAGTTCCCTGGGTAAGATTTGTCTTAAAAGTTCTTCAACTACAAAATGAAAATATCCATCTGTTGATATGATTCTAATAGTGGTGACATTAGGACTTAAGGATGAAGAGCAGTGTGGTATAACAGAAGATTTATTGATAAACTTAAGAAAGGTACGGCTGGTAGAGAAAATGAAGGAAGATTAACAAAAGATCTTTGTAGTGTCAATGGATAAATGGACATGTAATGTAATGTACATAATACATATAATCCTACAATAAATGGTAAGGTAGTAAGTAGCTGCACATGCTATATACACAGTCGTGTAAATAATTCAAAATTGGTGTCAAGGCGCCGATTTGCGAGTCGATTTTAATTTTATTTATTTTCGCGAATGACATCATGTTCCGATAAACACTTACTCGGAAAGTGGAGTCATTACCAACGGTAATAGTAATATCAATACCATTACAAGGAGCCGTGGGTGTCTGTATATAGCTATACTATATAGTATAATACATACTGCTTATTGCGACAGTTTTATGTTATTCAGGTAAACAGGAGTCGTCATATTTATATTATAATGTAAACTAGAATTTAATTAAACTTCATAATTCTTTTCAGGTATATACCTACTTCATAATTTCGGACTCGTTTATCCGTTGGCTTTCAAATTTCCCGGGAAATGTAATGCTTAAGTGATTATAAATAAAATTATCAATTGATCAGTCTTATAAATTACTTATAGCCTAGACACTGGATACAAGAAATATTAATAAGGAACCCACTTTATCTTTAGCAACACTGTAAACAATAATTTGTGGGACGGAGACTACAGGCAAGTTAAAAGTAAGGAACACTGTAGAGTGTGCCTAACTGAGACACACATAAATACATTTTTGAAAATCATAAAAATTGTTACAACAAGTCAGACATAAATTGGTAAAAGATTTTTTACTCACAAGTCACAACTGTCAGGGCGAAGTGCGCACTGTCACACGCGAACGATACAGCGATGCGCGCGCGCAGGCAGTGAGCTAGAGTTCGCGTGAGCGAGTGCGGGTGGAGGATACGAGCGATGTTGCTCGCCCACGCGACTGCGGTTGGCTCACATGGCGAACACTCCGTATCTCATGTTCGCATTTTATTGATATTTTCTAATAAGTATTTTTTTTTATTTTTATTATAAACTTGAAATTTTTTTATGTTGGCCTGCCTTAGCAAAACCATAACTAACATTGGCTGCGGACCATTATAATAATTTAATACAGAGTAATTAATAATTTAATATAAATTTACTTAGGCGTTTCCACTCGTTTGTGATGAGATTAAGATTCGCCAAACGTAGGAAAAGGAATACTCTCAAAGGTGAACTGTTTGATCTTGCCTCAGAGCGATACTTAGCGAAAGAAATGGATGAATAATGACAAAGAAATTAAAACACTTAACAATACCGGAAAGTTTTCTTCACCCGAGTGCCAAAATTCTATTTGAAGAAGGAGCTCGATAAAAATGATGATGTGTATAACATACAGGTCGTCCCACAGCGATGCCACATGGAGGGAAAGTACCTTAATTATTGTAGATAGAACATTTTACTGAAAGAAGACTTTATTTTATTTTTAAAAACAATTTAAACTGCATTCAAACATTTTTAAATAATTACCTGGTTGATCCAGGATTTGACCAGGATTGAACCCGGTACCTTCACGAGAAAACCACACTGTAGTTTTATCATACCGATTGGAAGGCTATATCTTAAAGATCATTTTTTGCTAAATAACATAGCATGAGAAATAAAAGGAAGACCATGAATATTAACATTTTTATTACAAAATTAATCATGCTCAAAATGAGTCCCATTCTGTTGATTATTTCACTTAATAAAACGTATGATGATAAAACTACAGTGTGATTTTTCTGGTGTAGGTACCGGGTTCGACCAGGCAATTATTCAAAAATGTTTGAATGCAGTTTAAATTGTTTTTAAAAATAAAATAATGTCTTCATTCAGTAAAATGTTCTATATACAATAATTAAGGTTCTTTCCTCCATGTGGCACCGCCGTGGGACATCCTGTATATAGCAATCATAAGAGCAGGCAGGAGTTTTTTGGAACATACAACATACAAACTTATTACTTTTATTGATATGCAGTGCACGAAAAAGGAGTTCATTATAAACTGTAATCAAATTAACGAAGAGCTTCATTCAAGAGCACATAAAATGTACAATTTAGTTAATATAATGATCTTTTGTTTAATATTTTTATGCTCAGTTTATTAAATAGATCGCGTAAATTTAGTATTTAAAAGATGTTAATTTATTTATATATGCGCATGGGAATGACCGGATGTGTGTAGCTCGGGAACAGGTAGGTGAACCTAAACAAATTCCTCATTCCTCAACTGTCATTGGCAGAGGGTAGTCGTGTCAATTAATAACTGCAAAATTGATTAATTTAATTTAATTGTCTAATTGTGTATAAAGTTATAAATGGCGAAATGCACACAATGTTCAAAACTTATATCAAAAAAATCTCCGGGACTCGAGTGTAATAAGTGCAACGTTATAGTACACGCCTCAATCACTTGCGCAGGCCTTACAAACAAACAGCTAAACTCCCTGCGCACAGCTGAAAATCTGGAGTGGACCTGTAATAAGTGCTCACAATCCCCAAGAAGGAGCTCTTTCATTATACCTGATGATGATATCGACGACGAAGAAGATGCGTCATCATGTAATCATTATTCGTTAGATATGAAAAAATTGTTGAAAGATCTTACTGAAGAGATAAATAAAATTATTAAAAAGGAGTTGAAAGAAACGAATACCGCCTTGCAATACTGTAGTGATAAAGTTGATGATTGTTTGGAATGCATGGAAGCTTTCAAGGAAAAAATTATAGTTTTAGAGAAGAAAAATATGGAATTGGAGAACAAAAACAAGTCGATCTCAAACAAGATGGATGCCCTACAGCAACGCGTCAACGAACTCGAGCAGAAGGACATTCGCTGCAACATCGAAATTGCTGGTATCCCAAACCTGGATAAGGAAAATATCGGGGAAATAACCGAAAAAATATCCAGCAAGCTCCATACAGGAACCACAGGCATTAAAAGTATAAAACGGATTTCATCAATGCAAGGTAAACTCGGAATTATTAGAATTGAGATGCAAGACGAAGAAACAAAACTTAAGTGGATTAAAGAGGCCAAATCGAAAATCATAACCGTGGATAGCGTAGTTAAAGGAACGGATATAAATACTGCGAAAGAAAGAGTCTACATACGAGAAGAACTAACACAATACTATAAGAATCTTCTATGGAAAACAAAACAATCATGTAAAGATAAGTATAAATATATTTGGTTCAAGGAAGGAAAAATATTAGTCCGCAAATCAGAAAACGAGAAGGTATTTACCATAAGAAGCGAAGAAGATATTCAAAAACTTTTAAATAATTAGTGTTAAGCATTTTAACTAATCTAGGTATCATATTTGTTATTAGTTATATTTTTATCTTAATATGGCTAGCCTAATAATACCAACAAATATAACGGAACTATTTGATTGTGTAGATGTAGCCGATTTCCTTTCATATATACCCCAGAATTCAAACAACCTATCATGTATTCATATAAACATACGCTCCATAATTAAAAACTTCTCATATATAGAATTATTAGTATCCAGCACGAATACACTTATCGATGTCATAATATTGTCAGAAGTAGGTATTACCGATCACCTCAGGTCATTGTTTAACTTGAATGGTTATAGTATGTATTCGAAGCTACGTACGGAACGTAAGGGCGGCGGTATAATTATGTACGTAAATAATAAACATAAGTTTCACGAAACTACGCATACTACTAAATTCTGTGAATGTCTAACTGGAAATCTAATAACACCGGGTAATCTATCCGTATATTTATGTGCTATCTATAGGCCACCATCACTCAACATACCTTATTTCTTCCGTGAATTACATACTCTTATCATACGAGCAGGTAGTAGTGATTTACTGTTACTGGGTGACATAAATATTAATCTTAGATCACAAAACAACATCAGTAATCAGTACAAAGACTTGATGTCAGGGAATGGGCTCGAGTGTGGGATCACAGACTACACTCGAATCGAAACTGTTAACGGATACACTTCTAAGTCATGTATCGACCACATATTTCTTAGATCGCGCACACGCGAAGCGTTCTCTGCCGCGGTCGGAACTGTACTAGCCGATCATCGACTAACTATTGTTACTTGCATTGGGGCACAAAGTATGCAGGTTGCTCCTAAGTACATTACAAAGTTTAATCAAACCATAATACGGAGTGAGCTTGATAAAATAAAATGGGATGATCTTTCGGCTGAACAATGCCCTATGAAGCTTTACGAGAACTTAATAAGTAAAATATACTCATGCTATGAGTTAGGAAAATATACAGTGCGAGTTAAAACCTCGAAAAGGTCTTACGAAAAATGGTTAAATAATGAGATTATATGTTTATGTAGATTAAAAGACCTGAAATATATGCAATGGAAAAATGACCCAAGCGATAAAATACTAAAATTAGACTATATAAAAATTAGAAATAGGTGTAACACAAAAATACAAAAATTGAAAAATAAAACCACACAAAGTGAAATAGAACAATCTAAAAATGAACCAAAAAAGTTATGGCACTTACTAGACCGAATAACAGGCAGAACTAAAGAATCTCTTGATAACATAATAATGAAATCGTTTAAAAATATATCGAGCACAAAATCATTAACAAACAATTTTGCTTCTAACTTTGATAAAAACGTTAAAGACGTTATTCCCACATGTAAAATTCAACTTTTAAACAAAAGTGAATACGTAAAATCTGCCAACATATCAATGAGATTTAAAAAAGCTAATCCGTTAGACATTCACAAAATAATTAGTAAATTACATAATAACAAATCACCGGGGATTGACAAAATTAAACCTATAGATATCAAAAACATATCAATTAAAATTTCGAGTGTGCTTGCGAGATTAATTAACATATCTGTAACATCCGGATCATATCCCAAAGACTTAAAATTTGGAGTTGTAAGACCTATATTCAAAAAGGGTGGTAGGCAAGACTATAACAACTATCGGCCTATTACTATTTTACCCGTAGTAGATAAAATTGTTGAAAAATATATTAGTAATCAAATTCATGAATTTTACAAAAGTAATAACATTTTAGCTGGTGAACAATATGGATTTCAACAAAATAAAAGTACTACACTTTTGCTGTCTAATCTTACAGACTATATAAATGCGTGTCTAAATGAGAAAAAACATGTCCTGATGGTTTTCATAGACTACAGTAAGGCATTTGATATCCTGCAGCACAAGACAATAATTGAGAAATTGGATGCAACTGGTATTCGAGGGCCACTTTTACATTGGTGTGAAAATTATTTGTTAGACAGGGCTTATGTAGTCCAAATAGGCGGGGAGAAGAGTGACAGGGTACAGTGCACAGAAGGAACAGCGCAGGGCTCTGTGCTAGGACCTTTACACTATTTGGCCTATGTAAATGACGCAAAAAACATTATTAAAAAGTGTAAACTATTTCAGTATGCGGATGATACATGTATTATAGCAACTGGGCGAGATATAATCACAACTATGGAAGACCTACAAAACGACTATAATATGTTATGCAAGTGGTCGCATGATGTTGGTCTTGTATTGAATCCACAAAAAACCAAGTTTCTACACATACGATCCAGTCACAATATAAGCGCTAATGAGCCGGAACTTACGTCCCATACCCATGACTGCATGCACTCCAACATTCCCGGATGCAAATGTCCCAAGATTGAAAACGTTTCCGAACACACATATTTAGGGCTAATAATTGATAATCGGTTTAACTGGGACAAACATATCAACCTTGTATGTAATAAACTACGCTTAGTTCTTGCTAAACTGGTAATTGTCAAAAATAAGGTACGTTTCGGAACGTTAATACAATTATATACAGCTCTCATGGATAGTGTCATAACTTATGGTCTAAGTAGTTATGGTCGTACCTTTAAAACCAACTTAAATAAAATATACAACTTACAACTAAGGGCCCTTAAAGCTTTCCTACCACCCAAAATACGATGTGATTATCGCAATAAAAAGGATGAAGAAATATTTAAATACTGTAAAGTTCTACCTATTCACCTAAAAATCAAACTCGCCTTACTTACACAAAACTTTTTTGATCATAATAAAAACTATGTAAATCAAATTATTACAACAAGGAGAACGCATGAACACAAACTTATAACCCCCATGGCAAATAACTATTACGGAAAGCGTACGACAAAATATCTCGTCCCTAGACTAATGAATCTGATACCCAACGATGTAAGAAGCACAATAAATATATATAACATCAAAAATAAATTAAAAGACTTTATTACTAGCAACTCAAATATTTTTTAATAGTGGAACAACCTGTATATAAGTGTTACAAAAACGTTTTCTCGGGCGCAACGGCTAGTATGTCTTCGCGCGATGTTTTTTATTACATTACCCACATATTACTTTTTATAGATTTAGTTTTTTCTTATTTTTTTTTATTTTTTATTGCTAGTATAACTTTTTCGTTTATAATAATATTTACTCACTGAATTGTTTTCTTCGTCTTTAAGCTAATATTTGTATGTAAATTAGACATAAGTTAGATTAAGAGAGGAATGTGCAGTGCTCAGAAAAGCCGACAAGAGCTTACGAGCACCAAGCTGTATTTATAAGATTGTATGTGTATAAATAAATAAAATAAAAAAATAAAAAAAATAAAAAACACGGCGCGTTAGCAGGTTCGATGCCCGGTGTAACACCTGATGCCAATGTAAATGTGGCCCAATTTGTAATGCAACAGTGACACAAAACAAGATTTTTTCTGAATGACCGAAACATATATTAATTGTAGAACCTAGAACCGAACACTCTTATAGGTACATTGTTTTAGTTTCTTGAACACAATTTTTAAAATTTTTATTTCAGAGCTTATTTTACTGGATTACCAGAGATTGAACTTTTGGAATAAATGTTGTTTTTTTTTTTAGGTCTATTTATTACACCACTTTCTGTAACATTTAATAATAATGAATATGAATGTTGAGTCGACGATTATTGTTCCTATAGTCGTTTCAGTCAATGGTCTTATTGCGAAAAGCTTCGACTAACACCTTAAGAAGCTTTCGCTTGACTGGATCAAGGGTCGGATACAGAAGGCGGTGATTCTTGAGACGGCGTGTATTGTGAGGAGATTCCTCACTCTGGAGTCCTGACCATAGGTTGCTTGGGCCCTCAAAGGCCCCGCAAGTGGAGGAGCAAATTTTTTTTATAAATTTTTAATAGTGTTTTATATGACATTGTTAAAAATTAAAAAAAAATTGTAAATAAATAAATGATAGAGAAATGAATATGTATCTATACTAAAGCCAAACTCGATTGAGACTGCTTGTCAACAAACAAATTAAAAATGAAGGTAGAAATCACTAGTCATTTTACACCTATTTTTTTTAATTAACTAGTTAATGACAAATTCATGACAATAAATTAGATGATTAAGCTTAAAACTAATTAATATATTCAATAGCATTTAAATAAGATTTTTTAAAATAACAAAACATAACTTTAAAAGTAGGCATAAAACATGTTAAATTTTCTACCTTCATTATAAATTTGTTTGTTGACAAGCATTCTCAATCGAGTTTGGCTTTAGTATAGACCTTAGTAATTCTATGTGCTAAAGGATGTAAGGAGGAAAGTATGTTCTAAAGGACGCCAGCAGTCACACTCACTTGGTTTTCGTTCCCGTGGGAATTTCGGGATAAAATGTGGCCTATTTGTTAGTCTGATATGTAAGCTATATTATTGTGAAATTTCAATTGAAGTCCATTCATTTTTCCGTGAAAGAGTAACAGACATCGATCCACATATACAAACTTTTGTCTTTCTATATTATTGAAAAGGTCACGACTGATTCAGTTCTACACTTCTGAACATGTTTTTTTCTTTGCAGTTTCATTTTACGCAGTCGGGTTTTTATTTTTTAAATTCGTTCAGTGGTTTGGAAGATGTGAGATAATAAAGCATATTACACACATACAAAATATAAACATACAAGATACGCGCGTAAAACATAACCCTTCTTGGCAGTCGGGTAAACATAGCACAGTTATTTGCTTTTTGTTTCACTGTTATTATTTATTTCCTTTTTCAATTAGTTTAACGTATCAACACATAAATCTAAATTATGCGAAACTATTCAATATTGATAGTGGTGATTTTTTATGATAAAAACAAATTTAAATAACGATGAACGAATATGACACCACTGGTGTCGACCTAAAAGGCATGATTTATTTGCATATCTCATAATGGCTACTTCGAATACAACCGGTTTTTACTATATAGAAAAAAATATTACATAAAATTTTATATACTTTATAGTGCTGCAGGCGGGAACAAACGTAGTTTTAGTAGATCTTTCTTTGCCCGTAGTAAAAAGTACTCGTATTGTTTGTACCCGCCTGCAGCACCATAAAGTATATAAAATTTTATGTAGATAGTGATACTTGTTTTTCTCTTTGCAGTTAATTACTTCGTCGGGTTTTTGTTTTTATAATAATATTTTTTTGAGACTTTAGTTTTAGTTTGTGGTATAGAAATGAGACGGTACACTTTCTGACTTTTTTTGTTAAAATAGTAATATAAGCATGATATGACATTTATATTTATGAAATAGTCTTTTCATGACCTATCATATGATATCCACATTGTTAAGATAAGAAAAAAAATATACACATCCCCCTCTTTTTTCCCGACTTGCAGCCACCATTTTAAAAATTTATATAGCCTATGACATTACCACAATTCTAACAAATTCAACGGCACCTCATGTGTCAAAATCCGTCCAGCCGCTTAGGCTGTAGCGCGTGCCAAAGAAATGGACATACATACATACATACATACATACGCTCGAAAAACATTACCCTCCTTCTGACGCAGTCGGGTAAAAAAAAAGTGTTAACAAACAGCCAGAAGGGAATAAAACTTAAAACACCAAAAGACAAACTTAATCGGAACAATTTATTTACAAAGACATAAAATATGATCAAAACGAAACATTTTTACAGTAATCACTTAATTAAACATTACGCGCACAGATTCTTACGATAGTTAAACAGAATGACTGCACAAGACTCGGACACTAAGGTGAATAATATCGATTTTCCACATGGGCACCTCTTATAGCCTACACCGCGCCATTTTTGTACGACGACTACAGTCTTTAGTTTATGCTTGCCACGGGGTACCACAACACAGCAAATATGGCCACTCTATTGTCTATAGTCTTTTTTTACACAGAGTACACAATGCTGCCAACAATAGTAGTCTTATATAAGCGCATTAAAGCTTATGTGAGGATGAACGAGGTGGAATTGGAATGGATATTTATAATTGACTTTAAATGTCGAGATCAGTTGGGAATGAGTCAGCAAGTTGAAATCAATTCTTGTGAATTAAATGCAATTGCGTAGCGTTATATTTTGATTGTTTTTCTTTGGTAATTGATATGCTCAGGTGGTTTGGTCATGTAGAATGAATTAAAGCAGACTTACGACAGGGATTTAAAGGCGAGAGAGAATGGTGGAAGGGGAAGACCAAGGAGAACGGTTCTGGATCAAATCTAGGACATTCTGATACCCTAAACCAAAGTACTTGTATTAAAGGTTTAATGAAATTTGATGAAGCGAGAGAGATATGCAGATATGCAAGGATCATGGCAAGTGGAAGGACGTGGTCTCTGCCTACCTATGAAAATGAGGCGTGATGATATGTATGTATGTTTTATTTTGCGCTGAATTTTTTTTAACAATGTTAATCAAGTAAGCATTTTTGCAAAGAATGGATTTGTCTAGTCCTGATATAGACGGACAATTCTTCTATATATTATTTTGTTATATCTCGAAGGACTATGTTATTTCAATTAAGGCTCCCAGGCGCGCTACTTTTCCTACTATTAAATTTTAAAGTTATATACTAAAACCTTCCTCAGGAATCACTCTTAAAATCTGTTCAGTAGTTTTTATTTCGTGAACAGATAGACGGCTATCTGTCTGTCTGCACGCGGCGGGGGACTTAAGTTTGTAAAATGTAGTGATTAGCAACCGCAAATGCTACAAATTTACTGTATATTTGTGTAAAACTCTAAATATAAAAAGTACACTCTCGATTTCATATAATATGGCGTTCCGTATAACAAATAGTATTCTTAAAAATTTAGGAAGCCCCTACCCTTAATGACAATACTGAATCAAGGAATAATGAATAATACTTATGATGATTACAATTGTATTATATAATATTCTTATATAAAATATTGAAAACTTGAAACGGCAACATGTAACCGTGGCGGCCGTAAACCTGACCACGGCAATGTCAGCGTAACTGCGAATGACGTCACTCCCGATATATATCGTATCTATCACCTACATTATTCTTCCTTCTATCTAAGTAATAAACCTGTATATATTTAGGTATATGCTTAGGATATATGTTAATAAGCTCCATGTGACTGCAATCGGTAGCTGTTATAAGCGCTGGTTGACTGCCTCGTTGGTCTAGTAGTTTATGTGGCCTTCGCGATTCAAGTGTTGGATTCGAATCCTGGGGTGGAATAATTCTAAATTTTGCTTTCTTATAAGAAATTTTCAGTAGGTAAGAATTCTAAGGCCGGAGTCAGAAAGGTGGTGGTGTTACACCCCCGTACCTTGGAGAGCACGTAACATGTCAGTCCCAGACAGTATCATTGTATTATTATGTATCTGTGCTATCATTATCATTATGATAGTGATCGTTACACTATGACCCATGCCCGCTCACCCTCATTTGAAAAGTGTTTTCAAATGAGGTTCTAAGCTCTATATTGGTTCTAAGCTCTATATTCTGTAGGGAGGCGTGGCCCTGTAGTAGGCCGTTAATAGGTTGATAATGATGGAAATATTTGCCATAAATTATAAGTGATGGTTTTTTACCTTACATTAAGTATATATTATTCTGGTTCCGTAAATTTAAACTAATATTATAAAGAGGTAAAGTTTGTAAGTTTGCAAATAAAGATATGTTGAGGCTAATCTTCGGAACTACTGATCCGATTTAAAAAAATCTTTCACCGCAGAATGCTACGTTATCGGTGAATGTTATAGGCTATATTTTATATTTCTATTGTATATATTACCCGGGTTATCACAGTTTTTGTTGCGCGACTCTGTTAGTAATAAATGAAAACAATAGTATCGCGTACAGAGAAATATAATTATATAAGTTGCAAACTACTACCTACTACTACTACTAAATCCTAGTTTTTCCCAAGAAGCTACTGAAATTCGAGCTTGGTGTCGTAATATAGGATATGATTTCCGCAGCGCACATGTTGCAAAGGTTAGAACTCAGATGGCAATCACTTCGTTTAAAACCTATTAATCTTCCAATCTAGGCTGCCGTAATAATCAGACCTCAGTTATATAGAGAGGAAAACGGTAAATGGCTGAATTACAAACAAATGGTCTAAATCTAAATCATTGTTATGAGGCATTTAACTGTTTTTACCCGACTGCGTCAGAAGGAGGGTAATGTTTTAAGGAAAAGGTTCGAGCGTAACGTGACTAGTGACATAGGCTATATTAATTTCCAAAAGTAAGTGGGGAAAAAAGAGAGGGGATGTGTATATTTTTTTTCTGATCTTTCAACAACAACGTCGAACAAACGTAGTTTTAGTAGATCTTTTTTGCCCGTAGTAAAAAGTATTGTTTGTCCCCGCCTGCAGCACCATAAAGTATATAAAATTTTATATAGATAGTGATACTTGTTTATCTCTTTTCAGTTCATTACTTGTGAGCAGTCGGGTTTATGTTTTCATAATAATATTTTTTACAATGTTACGCACACTAAATGACAAGAGCTAATTTTTCTTTAACCGACACTTAATCGGCAAGAACTTGCGAAAGGTAAACTTTCGTTACTTTGAAGCTCATAATTTTATGATGATCATAAAATCATCATAAAATGAAAATCATTAAAAAAAACCATGGCATAACCATTTATATATACTTGTAAACTCCACTATGTAAATTCCACTACTATAGAGACTGTGGTACGTCTTAGACGGTAGGGCAGTAAGTACATAGCAAAACGCTAACTGGCTAATTCTTAATTTCTTGTTGGTAATTTACCTTACCAGTAAGACTAAGATGCTCTCGGAAGAGAAATGTTAAGTAGAGAAATCGAGAAACGTCGACCAATAGCAGCGGAATCGGAAATACAGCTGTTTCTCTTGCTCCAATACAACAAGAGCGAGCAAGACTTTTGATTGCGCGCTCTTGGACGTCCAAGTTTCTCATTTTCTCTATTCGACATTCTTGCGCAATCTTAGACCGCAAGGATTTAGATTGTGGTAGGTAAATGATCGAATTAGGAGTTGTCTTTGACATTGGAGTGTCTCAGTCGATCTAAATTTAGTTCTGACGAATAAATTCAATAGAATAATTTTGGGACAATTGGCCGCGATGGCCAATTTGAACCTATTGCAATCTGCACTTGTTATTAAAGCGAAGGCGGAAGTACATTAATTTCGTATCTAAATATATTAAACATTCCCTAAAATTGGCAAAACAAATAATGTACATAGAAAACAGAACTACCACATAACAATGTTACTTTATAATATGCAAAAGAACTAACTGGTAACTAAAACTAAAATTTAACTTAAATTCTAATTTTCAGGTCAACAGAAGCGTGTAACAGTTACAAAATTAGCGATTCGGTGATGAGAGCTAATGGATGAATTAAATTAAATTACGGCTTGTTAAATGAAGTCAGCTCTCGCAGTGTAGAAATGTTATCAACCTGCTTAGGCACGGGCATAGGCGCCGCCAAATGGGCTTTGTCTTCTCTGCCGAGCTCCTTTCAGCTTCGCAGCCAGTTGTAACGCGATATACAATAGATGGACGAAAAAATAGGCGCCTTTACCTTTTAAGCTTCAGTAAACTTCATGATTAGTACTTATAATCTCTTCTTAAGTAAAGTTAGTTTTAAGTTCCATATCTGCTTGCGATATTCTCTCGTCTATCTTTTTGGTTTCTTCTACACGACACAAATTAAGGGAATAAAAAAAGTATGGAATGCCATTGTTTTAATTTTGATCGCATTTTCAGTTTCGCGCTTACGTAGGCCACCCGATAGAAGCACTAAAAGGAAAGTATGATATTTTGTAGAGATTAAGGAATTTAATAATTTTAATATACACAAACCAATTACCCAAAAATAACGCGTCTAAATCGGGCAGATTTAGCCGCAATTTTTGGGTTTCTGTTTGGGAGATAAGATGCAGTAGATAAACACACAAAAACATAGATTCATCAGACACACAGATTAAAACGGTAATGTTATAGGTTTACCGCCTCTTTTACTTCAAAAACATCTACCAAAATATTATAGGGTTTACTTACTTTTTTTTTAATTCAGGAATCATTTCATTTTATTGCTATAGGATCCACTTCACTGCTGCTATTTACGATCAACGCTAGAACGATGGAGATGTAGTTTTAAACCAGAGATAAACCTGCTTTATATCAGTGTGGGCGTGATATTATGATAAGATGTATATCAGCGATATAATGGTGCTATTACACGCTGCCACCGCAGCTATTATACAACCATTATAGATATGATTTGTGTTGGCCGTGGAACGTGATAGCTCTACCACTCGCGGCGGATGCGCGGTGGATTGGCGGAGGTAGGTATGTTTTGAGTTAGCAACCATGTATACAAACACACTATGTCAATGTTAATACATTTTTACATACTCGTACGCACAGCAACGATGTTATGTGTAATATTTGGGTATTCGACCCTAGATCCTAATTCTTACCTATATCATCCTTATCATTGGAATGGTAGTTTTACCACTCACGAGTTAGGCCATCATGGTCATGACATGATTTGGACTCAATTATACAGGTTGGACGTTGGGGGCCCAAGGTGCTAGTGTGCCGATCCCGCACCGGAAAGTAGTGTTGGTCGGCTCTCCACTGGGTGGACTTACGACATCAAACGTGTCGCAGGGAGCCGTTGGCCAGAGGCGGCTCGGGATCGTGTTTGGAAGACCTTAAAAAGGCCAATGTACGTCCATCGACTTAAAATGATGATAATGACGATATTGGTCAGACTACGAAAATAAAAGAAGGACAATTTTTTCAAACTTTACAAATGTACAAACAAAAAATAAATGAAAGAAATATATGAAAAATAACCAATTTCGTACGAGGATTTCTCTATTTGGGAAAAAAGAAAGGTAAAAAGCAGGATACAAGAAAATTAAGGTGTATTTTCGCATTTGAAAATATTTAGTTGAGACAAGATTTTAACTGACATAACTTACATCAAAGTAAAGCTACTTAAGGTTTGCTCTCAGAAACAGGTCTGCGAATATTTAGAGCACGTCCATGTAGGGGCCCTTGCATCAACCCCAGTAGCCACAGAAGGCTCGATTGCTATAAAAGTGAAAACTTGTCATGTGAGTCCGCGCGTCGGGTTACTGCAGGTTGCGGCCACTTACCGCAAGGTGGGAAATCGACCGCGCGATAGGTGTTTAGACGGTGGTTACTGTCACTTTCGTTATATTAGCTGAAGATCATAATATAAGGAAAACATCTTTCATCATTGCTGATAGAACAATCAATGGTCTATTTGTCCGTCATCTCGGTGCGTTGTAATCTTACAGCCCTAGAAGGGGAAGAGTGTGATGTAAGGGACAAGGATGAATAGTAAATAATTTAGGTACAGGTAGGCAAGAAAGCAGCTCGGGAAACAAGACAAAAACAAATACCTACTGGGTTCGCATTTTTTTTTCTGAGTTTGTACTTAATTATTGTAAGATCAAACTGAACATACAAGGTCCGTCAGCGCCAAACGAAAACAGTAAAGCTCGACAGCTAGACTCACTTTGCTGAGTAAAGATAAGGAAGGGGGTGAACGATGCTCTTAGAAATTCCTAATTCTTGATTTTAAGTAAAGTTATTGTGATTTGTTATAAATAATTAGAGAAATAGGAAGGAAACTAGCAGATGCCAAAGCTGCCTCAGTCTTTCGATGACTAGAGCATATGTTTATATTTTCTTCGTAATAACATTATGGGAATTCATTTCCCCACTTGCTAAATATTTAGCTTCTGGAATCTCGTTTGATATTTTGCCGTTTAAATCTTTGAAAATACCTTAAAAGGCTCCAAGCAAAGTCACGATACTAAATATTTATCATACTTCACTTTCATAAAATTACCAAGCTGTAGAATCGCAGGCCCTCGCTCTATGAATGTGACCTTCAAATAGGATGCTGATGACGATCTTCTGACATTGCGGGTGATAAATTTCCCAGCAAGTTCCGCGGATGTTGCGGAGGAGGCAAACAAACTGACACCCACACCGCCACCGACGCAGTCTGCTGAACTATTATTTAATCCAACACACTCACAAGGTCAATAACTATCGCTGTCTATACATTAACATTTCATCCATTGTCTACACTGTCTGTCTACATTTAAAACTTGCATGAGTAATGGTGCGCGATTTATTTTGAAAGCATACAAGTAGATACGCCAATTTTGTTTTATTTTCTACAAGTAAGCTCTTGACTGCAATCACACGTAGTGGTGATGATGCAATATAAGATGGAAGAGGGCTAACTTGGTAAAAGTAGGATGAAAATCCTAACCCCTGTTGGTTTCCACATAACATCGTACCGGAACGCTAATCGCTTGGCGGCACGTACACTTTTGCTTTAGGGTGGTAACTAGCCACGGCCGATGCCTCCCACCAGCCAGACCAAGACAAATTAAGAAAAATCTCAATCTGCCCCGCCGGGAATCGAACCCAGGACCTCCGTCTTATAAATCCACCGCGCATACCACTGCGCTACGAAGGCCGAGGCTATACTGGACTTATGATAATGAGATATTGTCAACAATCTTAATACATTAATTTAGATGTAGCTAGCAACATCCTTCCGTGACAGTTTTACCCGAGAGGAGACATAAAAGGCGCTCACTCATTAGGCATTCAGCGAGCGCTGGTTTCTGTCCGTGTTTCTAATTAAACATTAATTAAACAATGAACGTCTTACTGCAGGGCACTAATTCTGCATAATTAAACTATATAAAATATCCTTACTGGTCTAGGAAATTAGTATTTTGTGGTGTCTACTAGGAGATATTGTAAGTACGTTTTCTTATTTTCTTATTGATTGAGTAGGTTAGGTAGTACTTCGATCCTTTGACGGGCTTTTAAATGTAAAGTTTTTATTATTCTAAGACATTTTTAGTTACGTACCTAGTCGGGAGTTAGGAAATTGGTGGTGCTACAGCCTGGTGATTCGGAGCGAATGTTAAATTGTCTGCCCTAGTACCATGCTCATCAACCCGCATAAAACCCGCGAGGTAGCTTTGGATTCTAGCAGCATTGTGAATTTAGATCCATGATGCTGCTAGAATCCAAATTTTCGCAAGGACAAATTTAAAACACATGAATCTGGGACCTTTCGCATAAGTGTTTAACCCGTGAACCGTATAAGATCTTCTTGTACCAGTTATCATTACAAGTTAAACAAACAGTCTTCATAATATTTACATGCGATACGAGGCGACGGTAAACTTAATAAATACGCAGTAGGGAATGTCTGTTGGAGACATTATCTTTCATGGCAGATGACTGATCTATGCCTGTTATTCTCAAGATCAACATTTACCATGAGGGCTCCAGGATGGGAACCTAACTTGCAAAGTGGTTGGCTTGGGGGCGTCACAGGATTATAAAGACAAAGCCAGGAGTCAGGACATATTCACACAACGAGTAATTAAATATTATTAAATAAATATTATAGGACAATTACACACATCGCTATATAGCCCCAAAGTAAGCGTACTCGTAAGTAGCTTGTGTTATGGGTGCTATGATAACTGATGAATATTTTTATATATATTATACGTAAATACTTATAATATATAGATAAACACCCAGACACTGTAAAACATCCATGCTCATCACATAAACATTTTCCAGATGTGGGAATCGAACCCACAGCCTTGGGCGCAGAAGCCAGGTCACTACCTACTGCGCCACTCGGCCGTCAAATTAGAACAAATGCGAAAATGATGTCGCATGTTGATACTGAAATAAAACTAAGCCTATTGGTAATAATGAATTTTGAATTTAAATAAGATTACGTAATGTCCCGTGAACATGGAATCCACATTTACCTAAGAAATCAGGGAACTCGTCTTTAACAGCTAAGACTATGCGCAAAGCTTGACTGTTGGCGAGAGGGCTAGGGACGGCTGGCTGAACAAATTACCTATTGTGTGATAATTAATACGATTTACACAAACAATGCATTCTAAGTTCAATACGTCTTGGAATAATCGGTATACGTTGCTTTCAAGATTTTTTCGTAATGACTATTAGAACTTCCTCAATATTGGATCACCTATGTGCAAATACAGTCCAAAAAAATTTGTTTCATCTTCATCATCATTATCAGCCTATTAACGGCCCACTACAGGGCCAGGCCTTTTGGAGAGGGGATATGGAGCGTAGATCCACCACGCTCCTCCAATGCCAGTTGGCGGGCTTAGGGTGATAATGTTTCATGTATTAACGATCACCATGTTGATGACAGTGACCGGGACCGACGGCTTAACGTGCTCTCCGAAGCACGGGGTGTAACACCACCAACTTCCCGACTCCGAGCTTGGAATATACTAAGAATTTCATAGAAAATTGAAAAACTCAGAATTATTCCGTGACCGACAAGATCCAGGATTCGAACCCAGGACAAAAAAATTGCTTATATTTTCTTATTTAGAATCTATTTTTTCCGATCAATTCGTTTATCGTATCTTTTGTTAATTGATAGTGTAGTATGAACAATCTTTTAAAAATGAATTATAGAAATTGAAAAAAGTATTATAGAATTAGCAATCAAACGAGCAACCTATAACAAGTAGCAATGTAAACAAGCATTTCAATGGAAAGAATGTCAGCTGATATAAGAGATGAACAATAAAGCATACAAATACCAAAGAACAAGTGAACAAACACTCGTAATGCAGTCGTTAGAACATTGCCGATAACACGACGCGTGTCAACGCCGACTTGCGGCTATCAGTGACGCAACTCAATATTTCGTGTAGAAAGTTGGTTAAACATTACTCAAACTTTAGTTGAACACTTAAAACTATTTAAAATAGTAGAATTCATGCTTTATCTAGCACTTTGTTCGGTATAGATTCAAATTTCAAAATAAAGTACTTTCTTAGCTAAACAGTAAACATCCAACGTTATTATTTTACTATTGTATTTATCGAATGATTAATTATGTTATGTATAATTTAATTAGCGTGTGTAATTTTTTTAGAATCTGGTTTTACAAAATTTTCATTATCCGACTAGCAGCAGTTTTCTTCTGCGAAGCCGTGTTGGAGAGCGAGCCGACCCAGGTCAGAGGCATCGCGACCCCAGGACGATAACAGCTTGTAATGGCACAAGCTGCTATATCTACATACTTTTTATTATTGGGGAATGACCCCTAAACGAGCACAGAGGAAGACTGCAATGGAGGCACTGTTCAAGTGTTCATTGAGGTCCCGGTGGCATTTAATTTGTAGTGAGGGCAGCCACCGAGGGCGTTTTGGTGGTAAAGTTTCACAATCCCTCTTCTCCCCCTAGTAGGCAGGTATCTTCGAATAGACAACTTCTTTGATACCAAAAATAAAATAGATCTAGAGATTAGCGGCGTGCTAAAACAAACAAACTCTTCCGTTTTTTAATTATAAGGAGGTATAATTCTCATGAACAGTACTACATTCCTCTAAGTTTAACACTTTAAACGAACAAGTTCATAATATTGAAACCATGGAGAGATTCGAAAAACGACTTTCAGAAATCGAATACAATCATTTAAAGCCATAATTATGTATTTACTTTATTAAAGTAGGAATTTATGTTAACTACTCTAGTAAATATTTTTGAGCTACAGAAGTTAATTTATGGAAAAACCTTGAAAGTACCGTTATTCGATAATACCTAAAGACAATATTTAAAAAAAAGCAATACATTACCCAATTAATTTGATAATTTCCAAGACGGTAGGTATGTGTAGGTACAAGCAACGGTAATTTTTCGATTAATTGTATCGGTAACCTAGAATAGCGTCCTTGCCGAAATGTGTCAATATTTACTTTTTAATTAAATATAAGTATTTTCGTTTGGTTTGCGAGTTGCATATTTGAAACAGTGCTTTCGAATTTTTTTGTTTGGGGTCATAAATAACTCTGCAGCGACAATTGAGACGTTAAAATGTAAATAATCGGGACCGAAAGCTTAATGACATCTCCGAAGCGCGGAAGACACCAATAATTACCCAAATCTAGACTGCTATGGAAAACTTCCAACCTCGAAACCCAGGCATCGAACCCAGAACCTCGTAATACTAAGTATAGAAAAGCAAGAGTTCTTTTACTATAGTCAATCTATTCCGGAAAGTTCGTTTGGCTTTGGATGTAAGTAGTTGGAAAACGTTCATACAAAATCATTTTAACAATCGCGTTGGTGTGCGCACTGAGTTGACGTTCCTTATAGTAGGCACAAAAAGCGATAGAGCTGTCAACTTATCACCAAGTACATCCAGCCAAACAGACTTCCGAGAATGGATTGACTATAATAAATTAAATAATACCATAAAATTCAGAAGCGGGATTGTATTTACAAAACACGTATCGTCAGCGCACCGGGCGCATGTCACCCGACCCCTCACGGCCGCGCTGCCCGGTACACTCCAGTCTACATGTACAAGCTACCTACCTGCCGCTACATGTACATGACAAACAATGGCGCCGCGGAGCGTGACAGGCGAGTCACAGCCACTAATTACTAGAATGCAACTTGATTTCATTTGTAACTTGCTAACTATCCTTTCTATATCTTAGAAACTATTTATCATACAACAATGAGTCGAGTTCGATTTGTAGCGAGTTTCGAGCTAACCAGCATTTAAGAAGTATTAAGGATCTAAACTTAAATGTCTTCCTGTGAGAACTAAAGGCCCGGCTGAATTCTAATAATGAGGACAGCTAAATGTGACTTGATTGTTGGAACAAAGTTCCTTACCGTGCGTTGTGAAAGAAGGCTAGACGGAAAGAATTCTCACTAAAAGTTGTAACGACATTTTTTGCTATAGTAAGCTGTTGTATCGCTTGGGAAGGAAAAGCCACCTGCGTTGCGCTACTGCTCTGTGCTGTCGTCGGCTCGACAGCACTTCAGTGCGTGATCTAACCCATACGCTGTTGTGTATACGAAGTCGAGAGAGTATATATATATTTATGACTTCGTTCCACCCGGGTGTCCCTTGACACTCCCAACTTTTTGTTATTAATGCAAGAAATACATCGTTCATAAAATGGCAACCAATGTTAAATTAACATTGGTTTCGCTCCGCCCAGCAAGTTCAACGTCAAAAATAATTTAACAGTAGCAGTTGTTGATACACGTTTATTCATCTTAGTCAGATAATGCCAAAAAATCATCAGAAAATCCAGTAAAACAACGGCTAAATGTATCGGCAGACAACTTTACACACAAGGACACAGTTGGTTAAATTGATCAGTAAATCTCAGATGATCTACCGATATGGAGAAGGTAACAGCCGATCACTGTAGCGGCCCTAGGGTTGCCAACTGTAACCCGGACGTTATACACATAGTCCAACACCATAGTATGTACACATCATCAATTCATTTGAGCACAAGTCTCCTCTCAGAAGGAGAAGGCTCTTTTCTTCTTTTCACCAAGTGTATTAGCTTTTACTATCTTTTAATCTATGTAATCAAAGTACTGCTAATTCAAAAATCGTTTATTACTTACTGACCCAAAAGTGGTGTAGTGAATAAGCTAATAAGTATAACCTAAAATATTTTTAATTTGAATTACGTTTCTGATTAACTCAAAAAGGTGGCAACCTTAAGCCCGGAGCAAGAACAAAAGGTTCACGGGGTCGGCGTTACAGAACAAGATATCGATTCGGAGAACCGATATACGATAAGCGACTGTGTTGCTTAATCCTCTACGTTACAGAGAGCGTTTTATAAGCTAACTCATTACTGACATCCATGTGAGTCCTGAATACATACATACATAACATCACGCCTTATTCCTACAGGGATAGGCATAGACCACATTCTTCCACTTGCCACGGTCCTTGCATATTTCCTTAGCTTCTTCCATTCTCATTAATCCTTTCATACAAGTTCGTCGGTTTAGGGTACTCTTGCCATCCCCCGAGCATTTACTAACTCTTCTCGATCCGAGTCAGTAATATTCTCTTTACCTCACTTATTCCTTCTAATTTGTCTCTTTAATCCTTTCTTTCCGTTAATTCCTTTCTCCTACCAATTCTCTGCCAGTCCAAGGTTGCCGTGCCGAGGGACTCATGGCTAGGGGCATGCCTAGCTATGGCCCTAGGACCGGGCGAATCCAGGAAAAAGGTTAGCCTTACTCTACGCGGGGCTCAGCCAGAATGGACTCAGTTTTTCCCTAACTACTCGTGGGAACGCAATGCCAAATAAAATTCCATGTAAGTCTTGAAGGCAGTTATTATCCCAGTAAAATTAGGTCTGAAATCAAAATTTTAGATACAACTTTGTATTTTGGATAGAATGTAGTTTTAAAGAAACTAAAACAATGTATACCTAAAGGTTTTAATGTTCGCAATTCGCGGCTCTGGCAAATACAGAAAAAATAATTAAAGTGTCTTTTCGAAATTACTTGAAAACGGTAAAAGTTAGACAAAAACGTATCAATTAAAATTTTGTACAGCATCATACACAAGAAAGATCTCTTAACTTTTACCCTCTAATAAAAATTAACTGAGTCAAAGAGTTTTTAAATTGTACTAGTTATTAATGATAGCGACCGGGACCAACGACTCTCCGAGGTACGGGGGTGTAACAAAACCAACATCCCCACTCCGAATTATAATAAAAACTTCATAGAAGAAAGAAAAACTCATAGAATTATTTTACAACCCGACCCAGAATTCACGCCCAGGACCTCATGGTCGAAGCCACATAGACTAACCACAAAACCGACGAGCCAGTAATTACAGCCATCATTAATAAATGGTCATCTTTTTAACGGGCACTAAATAAGAGCATAATATATCACCGAGAGCAGTGTGCGGTCAAAACCGTCGAAAAATTCATTAGTACCGTTAGATAATACATTCATTTTAGCTTTCCATACAATAGCTTCAAGTATTTCTCACAATACAATTATGCGAGCGTTTTGTACGAAGCGGCAGACATCTTTCTTGCATTCGTTCGTCATCGCTAAATTCTTTGAATGATTTATAATTAATAACATAACACGTATATTCTGAAAGCAAAATACTGACTGTGCCAATTTTAAGTCCAAATAATTAATAGGCCCTAACTCTATCGCGTGGTTTTGCACGCATAGTTCCTGTGAGAACATCTGGGTATAAAGTAGCCTTTGAGCATTCTTTATTTATTCAGGCTGTCATTACTCAAGTGTTAACTAAACTTTTCGAGTGCTAGAGTTAAAAGACTTATAGCAAAAATTCAAACTCAAAATCAATTATTTCAATTAGGTTTAGATTAGTCCAGGAGCACTAGGATTAGGTCTGATAAATCAAAAGAGAGCATTACTCAACATTTTGTAGTTCTATCACAGAATATATACGTAAGTTATATTTAAGAACATACATAATATCAAAAATTGGGGAACCGACGGGATTCAAACACGCGTCTCTCTGGCAATCCGGGCACTCAGAGCGCTTTACCGCTAGGCCACGATCCCGATGTCATCGGTGCCGAAATTTTTAATATTATGTTTATTCTTAATTATAAATAATGCCTTAAGTGTGGGTAACACTTTTCAATAAAAACTAGAAAAGAATAATATAGGTAAGTTACTATTTCAAACAAGTTTTGTCAACAATAACTCTACTATTATTATAGCTTTTCAAAAACACGATGTGGCATTTTGTGATTCAAATGGTTCATATTATCAAACTGAGTAAGTAGTCCGGAATTTCTATTCTGAACATTCTTCAGAATTATTTAAAGTGGTCTGGTGACGAATTATAAATAATGGTCAAACAATGCAATGTTGTTATACCTGTGCATACAAGCACTGGCTCGTATGCGACGACCGGGGCCCGTATCTGCACACAATACTCCTTGTTAACACTGCCAAGCTATGACGTCACGACCGCGTACTTACTAATAGGGTTAAATCATTCCATTCTTGCTCAGCCCAATTTTACCGTTTTTATATGAAATAGACTAGACGATGTTACCTATAAAATGTGGGCATGAGATGTCTATTCGCCCTGGCCTAAAAGAATTGAAAACAAAAAGCGCTTGTATACTTCATGATACTTGGACTTTTACAACAAGATGCTTTTTTCCGCGATTGTCTCTTAAGCCACAATAATATTCAAGACTTCAGAGATGAACTGCTGTCGTAACCAGAACAGCAACCATTACTGACTGATCTATTAAACCTCAAACCACTGAACGGATTGCGTTGAAAGGACATTGCCAAAATTTGCCCCAGGCTGTCCAAACTTATGCTCATATTTAACTGTTTTAATACACAATGAATTTTAAACAACTGTCTATGTTTCATAGCTATCACTTGAAAATATATCAAAAAAATAAAAATTTCAATGGATTTTTTGTGTTCTGAATCACGTGACCGTCGTCGTAGTATGAAAAGTCAACTTTTTCAACCTCCATAACTTTTTCCTGCGACTGCATAGCTACATACAACTTTGTTTTTCTGTAAATAGAAAATCTGTACTATTTAATGACATATATATCATTACTGGGCAGCCTGGGGTACACTTCCATACAATTTTTGGCAATGTCCTTTGGCACACATATGGCTTAGCTCCAAAAGTACTGAACGGGATTTGAAGCATACACCAAACAGACGATGTCGCTAGCGTCGTCGTCATGGCGTTAACATATAACCTACCCTCAGAGTAATGTTTCTATTATATTATGATGAAACAAAATCGCTTTCACAGTAAATGATATCAATAAGCCTAGATACAGCCGAAACTGAGGGCAAGCATTAGTTAAGCCATTACTTCAGTAGGATACATCGTAGGTACGTATGACAGAACAAAGCAGCTTAGTTGCCCAACGTCTGATAAGAGCCTGTTTACAAATATTAGTGGACATATTTTGATGATGTCATGTCTCCATTGCTTACAATTCAAGGAATTTTATCTAACTAGCTAGTACGTACTGCTACCAAACGTAATGTTCTTACCGATTCATCTCTCTAATTCTAAAGAACTATGACGACCTCCGTGGCAGTGGTATGCGCGGTGGATATATAAGACGGAGGTCCTGGGTTCGATTCCCGGCGGGGCAGATTGAGGTTTTTCTTAATTTGTCTAGGTCTGGCTGGTGGGAGGCATTCGCCGTGGCTAGTTACCACCCTGCCGACAAAGACGTACCGCCAAGCGATTTAGCGTTCCGGTACGGTGTCGTGTAGAAACCGAAAGGTGTGTGGATTTTTGTCCCACTCCTCACAAGTTAGCCCGCTTCCATCTTACACTGCATCATCACTTAACATAAGGTGTGATAGCAGTCAAGGGCCAACTTGTAGTCGATAAAAAAAAACACTAGCGGACCCGCCACTACGACTGTGTAAAATTCTGTTTTATGATAGTTCAAAAAAAGTAGTCCTTTCTCAGGCTGTAGACTCTATGCCAGATTTGATTTAAAGGGGTTCATTAGTTTAAGCGTGATTGAATAACAAACAGAATTACTTTCGAGTTTATAATATTAGTGTGGATTATAAGACAATTATGAGGACAGTTAAAATTGGAGGAAACATCAATGTCTTCCTGCGTCCGACAAATCACAAAGCTCAACCGGTCGACCGGCGGATGCAAATTCGCAAAACGTCGCAGCTACACTTCCGAAAATAATTAAATAATTTCGAAATTAGGTACCTACTCACATTTAATAGATAAAGAATATAAGGTAAATTATTTGTATTCCAGTAAATCGTTTCTAAATTCAGGAGTTCTATAGTAAAAGGTCTGTTCCGTTGGCCAAAACTAATTTTGGTTAAACTTTGGTTTAGGAGACTTGTCTAGATTTCCCAACTCGTAAGTTCAAAAAATGTATTGAAACTCATCTATTTAGTCGAAGTTAATTACCATTAATGAGTTTCTTGATGATACTTGGAGGGAGTAAGATCAACTATCATCTGTATTAAATGCTAGAAAGGCTTAAGATTATAGTATTTTTGTTTTTATTTATTATTCTTCGTATTGTGATAAATTTCAAACAACTGTATTACAATAATTAATTATAAATTTGTTAATAGCTACAAAAAATAATGACTTCAGTACAAGAAAGTAGGGACCAAAAGTGTCAGTACTCTCTACACTGTAAGAACACATTGATACCAATTAGAAACATTCCCTTTTATACAATTCGCTACCAGTTGTAAAGTGCGGTGTATAATCTAATTGCGTTTGTTGTTAACGCTCAATTTCCATGTTTCCCATAACATTCAACGGCATCTAATAACAATAAATTCCAAGATATATCGATAAAGAAACAATCTGATTTCCGGTTTCTTTGTTGATATTTCTCCGGCAAAAGAACTGCTAGTAACAGTTCACAACTTAACGCCAACTCAAATTAGGTACGTACCAACTTTTAATTAAGGTAAGTTCTCAAATAGTAAGGGAATAAAAGGGGATCATTTTTGGGTAATATTATACCTAAGATCTAATTAACATCAAAATAATAGAAGTCTTTAAATTAACGAAAGTTTTGGGTTAATTGCAAACAAAATATATCATTCACGGAACGAGATAGTCAGGCATACCTATATCACCGTCGACGATGAAGAATTAATTTGTAATAAGCATGAAATATTTGCTATTAAATATCCATAACCATAAACAATGTCTAGGAACTGAAGCTCTCATAAAATACTAAATCTAAAGAAGATAAAGTACATATCAAAATGTGTAACTACCCTCAAAACAAAAAAAAATAGAGGCTTGCTTTAATTCGGAGCTTTTCCATATAATATTTTATAAACGTTTTTATTTATAACATAATTATAAAAGAAATCGCTGCATTAATTTCGCAAAATTAATCCCATCGTTGTCTGTGCTAACTTAGATCAAATTTAATTTATGCATTTTAAATTTTATACTATTTTACAGCTAAGTAAATACGAGTAACTTGAGTTATTTGCCAAGCGGGTAGCTCTAAACACTGCTGAGTACTACAGGTTACCTATTATACTGTTATAACCATAGTTACAATTCAAAACAATATTCACAATAAAAAAAATCCTCAATGACAACGGATTACGATGAATACATAAATCATGCGGCGGCTGGTAACAGTAGCAGCCGAATTCCATAACTCGACGCGACCCGCGAATTATTTAAACTTTAAACAAAAAGGTGACTCACCTGACGCCGGTCCTGTGCCTAACACATTTAACTGGGCGCTCTGTGTCACTTCGCAGTCCTTAGATTATCACCTTATATGTTAATTCGCTAATTAATGAAGCTCACATATGTTATAGCAAAGCGGTTAGTTCGATATTAATATTAATTTTAAGTTATGCGCGGTATGGTCGCGGATTCGTTTCGTTCGTGTCGGCCGCTCTCGTGCACTTTTTGGGGTCACTCGGGGTCAGGTGGGTGTTTTGTTTGTGAGCAAGCGGTACGTACGACGCGGTCGGCGTCCGAGCGATCACTGCGCCTGCGGCTGCGCAGCGCGAGGCACGAGGTTACGGCGGGATGCGCGCGCGCAACCTCCCCTGTCCCGCAGGCTTTCGTGCCCCCGAGATAAAACTTAGCGTTCTCAGAAACCGGCGCGGGCCGCGACGCGATAGTGATGTGCCCACACAGATTGTGGTAAGTCGAATCGACAGAAAGGCCAAGGTTGCACTTTATTTGCTTATTTATTATAGCTATTGCGTAATGTGATGAATAATTTGCTTTTTATTTGCATATTGGCCGCGCTCGCGATTTTGTCAACATGGGATTCGTTTGTTTTGGTAAAAAGTATAGAAATCCCATTGAGCTTCTTTATCATTAGGACCACAACGTGTTCTCTGGGGCACGGTAGTATAACACAGCCCACTACCCAACTTCAGGCTGAATTTATTTCGGAAGAAATAGCTCATATTTCATAACCTCAACACACGACTCAAACTCTAAAACTTGTGAACTGAGACCACATAAGCTAACAACCGAACCAACGGGGCATTATACGGATTCAAGACTTGGATAGTCTAAAAAATATTATGCAAATCTATTTATTCAGATGAAATACACGTACACATCTATCAAAATAGTGGTATGATAAAATAATAATCAAATGTTTAACATGAATTTTTTTGTCTAGATGATTGACAAATGACAATATCAATCCATCTTTTCTGACACCTCTTCTTAAGTACCTAATTAATCCATCTAACTATCTTAAATGTGTTTATTAGAAATTGTACTCGTATACTAGTATTTCAAAATGAAACTTATCATCGCCTCGAATTTTTCGTCCTCTCAAATAATAATATTTTAATTCGATTATGTTCATATCAAACCAGTTTCATAAGATAAGCGCACATATCTCAGACCATCAATAACACTGTCAGAGAGCGCGCTAACAATGGAGACTTGAGAGAGATTTATCGAACAGTTGAATTTGGCGACTTCGGTACAGATGGAGACATTTCTGCATACACAGAGTTATGACGCATAGAGACGAAGTCAGTGAAAGCTAGACTTATTAATGAATCACCTTGGAATGTACACTATGTAGCTATTTGGATACGCTTATGCATAATTGTCCAGTCTCATGTACTAGTAATTTCACTTGTAATCATACCCTTCAATTCGAACCATAACTATGAGTATGTTGTAGGCTAAAACAAGTATAGTGATAGGTAATGTTGCCTGAACGATCTCTTTTACAAAGAACTAAGAAAAATGGTAATATTGATATAGGGTAAAGTCGCCAAATATCGTCCCCTTTTTGTAAAACGGGTTTAGAAAATAAAATAGGACAAGTAAAGGTATAAATGAAACGTCAAAATAGAGGTAGAACATTCCTTTATTATTAAACATATTCAAAATTTCGTTAATTATGTCATCTTTTCTGCAAAATACAAAACAAAACTTTTTTCTAATCTGTTTGAATCTAAGCACTGATCATTGAATTTAACTGTATATTACTTCATGCAGTCGCATATAGTAATAACTTAATAATTCAGATAATCAATCAAAAAATTAACCTTGAACAGTTTTTTATCTTTTTAAATATTTTGACATAGGAGTGACGTATCGACTCCAATTTTTTGCAAAGGCCTACTGGCGTAAGTAACTTTAATTTGTATACATTGAAATTAGGAGGCGCTACGAGTAGTTGGAAACAAAACAAACCGACGGGGACGATATTTGGCGACTATACCCTAATACTGGAGGATATTCTTTCAGATATTTTTCTTTTGTTATTATACGTACAAGCAATTGTATTTTATTTCATAATATATCATTGCGTAGCAGGTAAATGTTAGACTTGCGAAATGGCGCAGTAGGTTAGTTATGTAATAGTTAGGCTTCAAAACACTTGGTTCAAAACGCTTAGTTATCATTTCATGTGTAGGTATCTACGTATATTGCGTTTCTATGCGTGATAAATGTTTGGCTACATCTCGAAAGGATTAAGATAAAGCCATTGGAAGATGGTGACAACTTTCACTTTAATATTGAAGCTTTAAGCAAAGAGATCTCCTGTAAGGTTCATACCTAAACCCGTTTTAAGTCAACAAACAAAAGATTATAATATATAGGGTTTATTATAGGGGTTTTCATTATTAGAAAGTCGAGGAGATAATTTCGTGACTCCTCACATGCGTTGCGCTGCTGTAGACGACAGTTTTCAACTTATTATGGGGCCATCTGTTTGAGTATCTATAAGTGTGCCCCGTAAGACTTCTTTGTCAGTTGCACTTTGTTTTAGACCGACTTTATGTATCACGTATGCGTTACTCTATTGCAAACAATACTTTATATTTTCTTCCTACAAATAATCGGTTTGTCCGACGTGGCGAGCAGCCTAAAAGAAACAGTCTTCTATGTTGTAGAAAGCTTTAGCCACACTGTTGCTATACGAGAGCTTTGTTCCGTGCCAGTGCAGAGGCCATGACACACTCGAAGCTGTATGACCTATAGCTTGATCAATCCACGATGGCTCGTAGTGTTTTGTTTTTCAAACGCTTACAGTGCAAGTGTGCAATAAAAACTGCAAGAATGTGAGTTCTATTACTACGTGACGAGTAGCAATGTGTGCACACTCACACAAAGTGTCAAGTTAATTATGTCAACAAGAATGTCATGTTTGACTAGCAGTATGCTCTACTTCATTTTAACTCATTTTTTAAAAATGAATATGTCGTGTTGGTCCTGCACAGCAAAATTATATTGTGATATAGGTTTATATATATATCGGAGTATCACCATTCTTCTTGACATCATCTTTAGTGGTTCTTAATCTCTTGGGCGTTTTCTAGGGTTACAAAGACTTTGTCTTCACGAACAGATATATTGCAAGTTCACAATGTTTTGATACATGAAATAGATTTTTATAATTCCTGACGTATTATTCAGAACAGTAGTTTATTTACACCCATCTTACTTTACTCCCTAATTTAATTTACTTCTTAAGAACACTTTTACACTGGTCGAGTTGGACCAGTGTAAAAGTGTATCCTCTCCGCACTCCAGACACAAACTAACTACCCAACTCCTTTATTCCCCTCAAGATGGTGTAAATACTCTACTAGGACTTTTGCGCCTGACTCTTTTATTGGTTGGAGTATTAAAACAAATCAATCATTCATTCATTTATCAAATCAAATTGAATTTAACTTTGTGTTAAAGTTTTAAGTAAGCACCTATCTCATATCTCTCATTAAGTGATTAACAATTACTTCTATTTCGATTACTTTCATAAAAAAAAATTGGTTGTCTGTAAAGTCTGTTTACTGACGATAGTTGAACGTGACAATGTCTTAAGAAAATACTGATGGAATGGTAGCATTTAATTGGTTATTAAAATTTTTATATTTTTATAAATATTAATTTAAATTAATAAAATAATTGATTTTGACTTTATAAATTTATATTTTAAATTTATAATAAATATATTAATTTTTAATTTATAATAAATATATTAATTTTTAATTTATGATAAATATATTAATTTTTAATTTAAAATTAATATATTTAATAATTATATTTAATAGACGGATGTTGAACGCTGCCGAACGCAAAGGCCGATTGTCCTTCTTTGTCGCTAGTTCCGCGCTCTCGCTTGCACTTCAAGCCTTACATGGAACGCCTCAAAGCGAGGTAACGACGCATGACGTCATGTTTTTTCGTGCGTGCAGCCGGCTCTATCGAATTACAAGACGTTGTCACGTCAAAAACTCGTGACATACCAAAAATAATTACATCCACAGACAGTAACATTTCCATAAACAATGACGTCTATTACAATATTACAACAATCTATTCTAAGTCTCTAGTCTAATTCCTTCGACATACATATTAACCCATTTAAAAATATCTTAAAAACACACATACCCACAATCATCTCAGATAGGTACCTAGTATATCTATTTTTCTTTTGTTTAAACAGTTTAATGATTGAGCTCAATTCCACGCTATCTTGTCTACCATACCCCTAGTGTTTTTGTTAAGATATCTATTATTATTGTGATTCATTACAAGTTAGTTTATGTAAACTAAGATGGAAGCGGGCTAACTTGTTAGGAGTAGCATGAAATCTACATTTCTTTAGTTTCTACACGATACCGGAACGCTAAATCGCTTGACGGCACGTCTTTTTTAGTAGGATAGTACCAATGACCAAAGCTATTTTGCTAAGCTAATTTAGAAAATCTATATTGGCAGTAACAAACCAATCAAGTGACCTTTGTAGAAAAATTAAAGTCGAGTCGGTCAACCTGAAGGAATGGGCAACGGAACGATTTTTCTGGCTAAATCACATTTAAATATGTAGTTTATCATCATACGATACGTTTTTTTGACATTATAAATATAATATTGGTAAAAAAATTAAGTAGAGCATCATTCCGTTGGGTCATGACACGCAGCGATACAACCTACAATAGCCCGTGTACACCGAGCCGTGGTCGACTCGAGACTGATGTTCGAACTGTACTTCCCGCACCCTTCGGTTTCCCCTCGCGAGAAATAGTGGGGCGCGTCTTAGTGAATTGAACTATCAGTACCTACTATAATGCTGATGGCTAAAACAATTAAATATTAAAATAACATACCAGAATCCTTGCCAAGGTTTTCTATTGCTTGCGATTACTTATGTAACTAGCATCCTTAGACTATAATCTAGGATTGCGTCTTTGAACCCAGATTATAAGAGTTAATTTCGTAAGCTCAACATCTTTAATACTATAACTATGTAAATCTGGACTAATTCCGGTTGATTTCAATTTTGTAAACAACTGATTCATGTGTCCGGTGACCAACGAGCTGGTGCTTATTTGGCCCAAATAATGAGCATTTCTATTCAGAGGGGAAATAGCGTCAGGGCGCCTTACCTTTGGATGAATAATTAGGTGGCTTATTCATTTTGTAAATATGTTCTTTTATTTTTATTTGTTTTAACTAAAAATTGTATGAAGGAAAAAAATTTGTGAGAGAAAAGTGTGTCAAATCAAAGAGTTTATCTGTTTGATCGAGCATTAAATTTTCAGAACTTGATTAAGCTAAGCTACTCGTAAATATGATGTATATTTTTAACCGACGAAAAAAGGGAGGAGGTTCTCAATTCGACACAAATATTTATTTATATTTTTTTTATGTATGACCACGCATAAGTTTTTACAGAGTTGTCCGATTTTGATAATTCTTTTTTTATTAAAAAGGGCACACTTCCAAGATGGTCCTATTGTCATCATGTTAGGATCTGATGATGACATCCTGGGAAAATTGAAGGAACTCTTAAAATTTTATAGGCACACTTGCAGCGATTTCGGTTATTGTGTAAGTATCGGTAGCTTTTTGGCTACAAGTGCCATGTAACATACTCTGACAGTATAATACGAGTACGTGGCGATAAATCACTAAAAAGTAAGAAATAAATATTTTTAACGAAAAATAGAACCGACTCAAAACGCACTAAAAAGTAAAAAATAACTGTATCATTTAGTTGCTTTAATTTACTTAAGCATATCTAGGAGTCGGTGCCAGCCAAAGTTTCTACTTTAAGGACATTACCTAGAACCCACAAACTGCTTTACTACGTTAAATAAATAAATATTCCCTAAACTTGCTGGCACCGACTTCATAGATATGCTTAAGTAAATTAAAGCAACTAAATGATACAGTTAATTTTTGCTTTTTAGTGCGTTTTGAGTTAATTCTATTTTTCGTCAAAAATTTTGTTTCATTGAGATCAGAATGAAATGAGATTCTCAAGATGATGAGAAAATATCTAAGAAAAAGATCCATTTGAGATGATTAACAGAATAAATAGAATCACTCTATGTAACTATATAATAGCACAGAATACATAATAGTACAAGTAAGTAATAGTTAACTATAAATCAGTTATTAAATGTGTAGGTAGGTAGGTATTATACAATACTTACCATAAGATATAAAGTTAGTTTTATTGATTTTAAAATGCATACTTTATTTAGGTACAAGTATTTAGATATTAATATATTAATTTATTGTTCAGGAATTTGTCTTTTATTGAACAACAATAAATATACTTACATGTCATTAAATACTTAAAGACAGTTATTTAAAGAATGTTAACATTAAATTGTGCTCCAATTACATCGGCCCCAAAATATAAAACTAATTAAAATGATAATAGCTTACGCGAAATGCTTAATTTATGATCAAAAAACTCGCTCTTTAAAATAATATGGTCACAAGAGTTGTAATTTATATTTTTCAAGATAAGTACCATAATTTATTATATTTATGTCAGTTTACTTTATTTATTTATGCTTTATTTGTACACCAAATTATAGAAGAAGAATTACAATGGAAATATAAAGAAAGTAGAATACAAAATGCCTTATTGCTAAGTAGTAATTTCTACCAGGAAATCTTAATTGTTGTTTATGCTTGAATTCGATGACACTTTTCAGAGGGCTAAAACAAATATCCGGGTATTCGTTTTCAATAATTATGAAAATTGTAGATTAGCCAATCAATAAGTCCGTTTGTTTTGAGTTTAGTTTTGAGTCGACGTGACGTCATCGGTCTATCTTCTGAATGATAGCCAGTGCCGTGGACGTGGTAGCCGTGGGATCCGTTGAGTTATGTCCGATCGCCTAATTATTGATTCTGAGTTTTCTTATAAGGCTCAGAGCTAGCATAGATTTTTTAATTTTGGAATTAGACTACATTGTTGGTCTAGTGATTGGCATTTGTGATTTCGATCCTGGGTCAAGTCACGGAGATTTTCATTATTCTATGATATCCGTTCATTCCAAGGCCGGAGTCGGGAAGTTGGTGGTGATACACCCCCTTGCCTCGGAGAGCACGCCAAGCCGTCGATCCCGGTCACTATCATAAACATTTCATAGTGATAATTAATAATTAAATAAAAAAAACATCACCCTAAGCTTGCCAACCCGCAATGTAGTGGAGCAACGTAGTGGGTCTACGCTTTATTTCCCCTATCATATCCTTAAGGAGGCAGGCATCACCTTGTAGTGGGCCGTGAATAGGCTGACAATAAAGGTAAAAACAAGAAATGAAAGAAAGGTATAAAATATAGTATCACAGCCTTACTGGCTGTGATACTATATTGCGCAACTTATGACCCAGAGTATATAGCGGAGGCACAGCTTAGCGCATTTCAAAAATATTACCTTAATATTAGGCCTTGTCGTTGCTCAGGCACCATCTGTATATCTGTACCATATTTCATTTAAATCGGTTCAGTACTTTGGGCGTGATCGCATAACAAACAGAGTTACTTTCGCATTTATTATAATTATTAGTTCATAGTATATATCCTATAATATTTATTTATAGGTAACATCAAACTATCGTTTCGTAGTGGATCATTTGTGGCGTTAATCCAAATTCCTCTTTATTTTTCAAAGGCTACGCTTCGTTTTGCTAGAAATGTGCCAGCCCTAATCCACGCCAGCGAACAATTAAAAGTCAACTTAAATTGCAGTAGGCGTGAGGAAAACTGTTTAAAAATATAAATGTGTCAAAGCGCGGCGAGGTCGGCGTGATTCATTGGTGTTACACCGTTCATCTCACGTGTTATAACCTATGTTATGTTATTCATAAGTACGTTTAGGTTTACTAAGTAAGATCGTTTGCTTAGCCGGTCAATAAAGTTGACTATGTTACAGCTTACATTGAGTTGTCTTCATCTTGTGTCTAGGTATAGTTTTGCGTTATATTACTTTAGGTTCAAAAAATGTCAACTGTATTAGCCAGTTTGGCAAACAGTTGTGACGATTAGCTTTGTCTAAATCTAGTAATTTTATTCAAATCCTAAAGGACATTGCCAAAATTTGCCCCATTGTCCAAACGTATGTTCATATTTAACTGTTTTATTTAAATACACAATGAATTTCAAACAACTACCCATGTTTCATACAATAAAAATTTCAATCGATTTTTTGTGTTCTGAATCACGTGACCGTCGTCGTAGTATGAAAAGTCAACTTTTTCAACCTTCATAACTTTTTCCTGCGACTGCATAGCTACATACAACTTTGGTTTTCTGTAAATAGAAAATCTGCACTATTAAATGATATATAAATCATTACTGGGCAGCGTGGGGTACACTTCCATACAATTTTTGGCAATTTCCTTTAGGATGCAAGATTACTTTTCTGCGAATTATTTCGTTTTCATTTACAATTTAAATTCTACTTTTTGTTTTAATGCAAATAGCCAAATTGGCCAAACTGCTATTAGAAATAAAAAATAACTTTAAAACAATTAAAGGAAACTGATAAAATTAAGCCCTGCAGAATTAATTGCCTTTCATAATTCTGTTAAGTAAACAATTAATTGTGTTTTTATTAAAAAATCTGACGCATTTATTTCGGTATCTCGTATGTCCTTTTCGGGTATTGCGAACGCCCAATTAATGTGAACATATTTACCTACCTACCCGACCTCAAGCAGCAGACGACAATAAATTGCACCCGCCGACACACGAGGCCGAGGATTTGTTGCTTCGACCACACTAAGGCTTTATTTATTTTGATACTAATAACTGACGGAAGCAAAAGGCCTATTTGATACGCCTGTAAATAGAGCAATACTTTGCAGTGATTGAACATGTCCCACAATGTGATTCCTTATGCCCATCAACCTGTACCGCAGATGTAAAGCCTCATGGGTCACCAAGCCAGAATAGGCAAGTTTATTGTTGACAATAATTCCTGTCTGAAAAAAATATCTTTTTCTCTGTTCAATACAAACTGTCTTAAGCCGGTAGTAGAGTTACCACTAAATAATCTTGACGCTTACAAAGTGCGTTTAGCTTACAAAAGCCTATAGAAATTAAACAAAAAGGTTCAATATCACTGGTGAAGATACAGGCATAAGAGGCTTAACATCTATCTTTTTTGGAAAACCATTGTCTATAACAGAAGATGATCATCGAGTGCCTCGATGTTGCTTAAGCTCTGTCTTTTTTTCTGATTGTGTAATTGCCGTAGGCGCCATAAGGGACCACATCGGCGTCGCCGGGGGGGTTGGGCGAGTGCGGAAGCATCGCCGGAGAGTGCCCGAAGGCCAAGAAAAGAAGAGGGCGTAACGACTCTCTAAGGGCGTCTCCTGTGAGACTCGGGCCTCGGCTAAGAAGGATGTTTGGAATGGGTGTGTGGTTTGGCGTGATTGTTATATCAGACCAAAGCGTCCCCTTGATGGACGTGGGTGACTCGTGTCTTGGTTCTTACTTTTCTTTTATACTACCAATCACGAGACTGGATCACACACCGGCACGCTCTGTAATTGGTAGAACGCAGGATATTGGCTGTACCGCAGTCCGCATCAGTGTGTCCAAGACTTCTTACCAACTTGCATACGCATCTCACTGACGTCACGATGACGTCACAATGTCTTCAAATGGGTTAGGAATGCCATTTGCTATTGTCTGAACGACGTCTGTAATATACTGTAGTGTATTTACAAACATTTAGAAGATTTACAGTGGCAATATTGCGCTCTCCGCATCGAGTAAAGGTCATCTACCCGATTATGGCATTTTGATGAATTAACTATTATTTATTGAACGCTGATTGTTTATGTGCATACTTATTATATAAATAAATAAATAAATAAATATTATAGGACACTTATACACATCGCTATATAGCCCCAAAGTAAGCTCGTAAGTAGCTGGTGTTATGGGTGCTATGATAACTGACGAATATTTTATATATCACATAAATACTTATAATATATAAACACCCAGACACTGGAAAACATCAACAACATTTTTCCAGATGTGGGAATCGAACCCACAGCCTAGGACGCAGATGCAGGACGGCCACCACCACTGCGCCACTCGGCCGTCCAAAGAAAAATGAACGAAATGTAATAGGTATTATATCTTTAACCCAAAAAAGGTTTGATTTTTCAGGATTGACATTGTAATTAGCTATATAAAAAAGAAAAATATACTTAAATTAATCGATAAAAGCGGATAATGTTTATAAAAAAGGTATTTTGGAACACCCTTAATCGGTAAGAAGTTCTAATATTAAATTGTTTTGAAGGAAATCTGAAAGTACGTCGTATCATTTCTCACCACCGAAACTATCACTTATCTCAAACATTAAACATAAGTATCAAAGTATATTTCCCATTAACCCCATAACGGTGTCAGGAGACGATAGGTACCGGGCGGCAACATGGCACAGCGGCAACACGACGCAACAACAACTAAATCACCGATGTACAGACAAGCGAACAACTCGGCAACTATCAGTACAACTGCAACATGTAAACAGAACTGCGAGACCAATATATCTTCATTTTGCAACGCGATGTATATTGTAAATGGCCTGACAGGGCCAAACCATCTTTACAGAAAGATATTAGCTATATTAAAGCCAAACTCGATTGAGAATGCTTGTCAACAAACAAATTAAAAATGAAGGTAGAAATCACTAGTAATTTTACACCTATTTTTTTTAATTAACTAGTTAATGACGAATTCATGACAATAATTTAGATGAGTAAGCTTAAAAATAATTAATATATTCAATATCTTTTAAATAAGATTTATTATAATAACAAAACATTATTTGAAATTTATTAGGCATTAAATGTGTTGCATTTTCTACCTTCATTTTAAATTTGTTTGTTGACAAGCATTCTAAATCGAGTTTGGCTTAAGTATAGTAGTAGATCGAACACACTGCTTCTTCAAGGCTAGTTGACAGGCAAATGCCCTGATAATGAAACGTTACTCAAACCCATCACTAAAACCCTCCTGAATTTGAAACTGCACTCATGGTTGAGTCAGTTCGTATGATTCGCCATAGCATTAAGTATGTTTGCTCTAATTATCCTGATATTACCATGGGAACAGGCATTATTCCCAACTCCGAATTACCTATTGAGAAATTCTTAAAGGAAAAGACTTAAAGGCTGAGGCTGGCTCAAACCTGTTCATGATCCAATGGTACATACATACTTGTTGGCTGCACTGGTTCAACACAATTAAACCTCACCATTATGGTCTTATCAACAGCCCACTACAGAGCTGGGCTAGCCTGTCACCTTGTAATAAATTATATGGAACGCTACTTCAATGCAGATTGGCAGCCTTTGTGTGATAAAGTTTTACTATTTATTTTAAGGATCACTATTAGATAGTGTCCGGGACCGATGGCTTCAAGCGATCTCCGAGGGGTAACACAACCAACTTCCTGACAAAAATACTTAGAAAAAAATTAAAGAACAATGGTCTGATATTTGTTGATGGAATTCGTAAGCATCTACAAATGTAAACTATTACAATTTATGTAAAATAATTTATTTTATTTTTTCAATCCGTATGCAAGGTTCGAATAAGTCCTTTAAATAAAATAAAAAATCAGTCATTACATTATCATAATTGAGTATGGCAACCACGCAATAATAACACAAAGAAAGATTCAATATGACATCTGTTGGCCAACTAGGGACAGATTATTGAAAAGAAAGTATCGATACTGTACCTACACATAAGTAGTATCGAACCAAATCGATACTTTTTCTGGTTAAACTAACTCTTTTGTGTGTTGAACAGCTCGAACTACTCGTGTTCAATGATTTCAGCTTAATTTCAGTAGAACAAACCTATAAAGCAATAATAATGGCGAACTAATAATACTTATTTTGAATTTTTTTTTGCGTCTATAAATAATGAAAATTTATAGACGCAAAAAAAGTCGTCAACAAAAACTTGTTAGGCAAATGACCATTGCTCTTTCAGTATTATTCCACAACCTGAACTAAGCTTCGAGCTCAAGACCTTGTGATCGAAACCACATCGGCTAAAATGTACTCGTACCAACAAAATTAAATGTATGAGGGGCAATGTTAAGAAAGGCATGTAACAAAATGGCTTTGAACCCAGGACTTGATATTATCGATGAGTCCGCTGCGTGCTCCGGGGCGCGTGGGCGGCGCGTGACGTCAGCGCCGCGCACCCTGCGCATATAAGGCGATCTCCTTCGCCAGTAATTATCGTTTGTCAATACTATTATATTATGTACACATCGCGGCAGACGGGTGGTGATGTCACCGGCATTTGCATCTTTGCGAAAAACGTAGGGCTTAACGTAAGTAATTACAGGTTTTGAGAAATACTGTATGACCTATGTACGTAACTACTTGATTTTCGGTTTTTCTTAGTATAATATTCTGTAAAACAGTATACGTAACTAGTTGACGTTTGCGTTAATTTAGAATTTGCATTATCTCTTGAGTTTTCCGAAATAAAAAATTCGAGAGCTTATATTATGTTTCAAGGTATAATCTCCATTCCAAAAATCATCAAAATTGCTTCAGTGTTTGTACGTGCTAGATCAAGGACATTCTGGTATTTCCTTTTGACCTGTTCTTGGGCCAATTTCTTTACTCCCTATAATTTTCTTGACTCTCTGTCTGCCTTTACTAGGACTAACGTCACAACTCGAATCGAAACTACAGGTAAAAGCTATGCTATTTACAGTTAAATACTAAGTTAAGTTAGGCGTGTACTGCGTACAATGCGCTGGCGTCGTGGGCATGCTCCTCCACAGTGCACGCGTTGCGCGACGCACGCGCTGACCTATTTATGTTTCGAGGAACACTTGCTAGGATTGTATATGCATGTTGATGTTTTACTGACTCGTTGGTTTACTGGTTAGCCTATGTGGCAACGAACACCAGGTCCTGGGTTCAATTCCTAGGTCAGGTTGTGGAATTCTGAGTTGTTCTATAAGTATTCTCGGCAAGTTTCAGTTAAATATTAAGCCCGACGCTGGGAAATTGGTGGTGTTACATCCCCGTGCCTCAGGGAGCACGTTAAGCCGTCGCTCTCGCTCGGTCACACTCGCCAACATCTGATAGTGGTCGTTATTGAATTAAATATCATCACACTAAGTTAGCCAACCCATTGGAGCAGCATGGCGGTGTAAGCTGCATAACCCTGCCTGGCTCTGGGCCGTTAGTAGGCTGACAATGATGGATTCTCGAACTTGAGACTCTATGAGCTTATCAAGCAACCAGGTGGACATAAAAATAATATACATATACTCAAAGACCTTTTGTTGAAGTTCAACATGAGTAGTTTTACGTCTCTTAAGTGGAAAACCTTAAATTTACTACGCGGTTCACCCAGATCCGCTCAATGAGAGCCGATAATGTTAAGTGCCTTAAAAACAATATGTTTTTAACATTAAGTAAGCCCTTTGCCTTCAGAGTTAAACGAGATAGTTAACTTGTGAGTGTGCTCCGTAACCTACATTTTGTGAGTAATGCGCCGCACCAAGGGTAGCCGGTTCGACGCTGCCGATGCTACTGAGGACAGACTTTATTATCCTTTCGGTTTTCAATTGAAGGTTATCTTTCTTTTTGTATTCCATTATACCAGATGATGTTTCATAGTTAAACAGTTTTTAATAGTAAACAAATAAAACGTAACCTGCTACTGAGCCGGTGGAAGAGTCACTTCAAATAATCTAATTTGACTTTTCAAAAGTGATTGTAACCTAAGCCTACTTGAAACAAACGATTTCGAATTTAGGACCGCTTTATCGATCTATTTTAACGGCTTCTTACCTTCAAGCAGATCCGATGCATATTAGCAGGCTTAGATAAATGTTTGCTTTAATAACGATCACTATAATTATGGAGTCGCGACAAACAGTTTTTTAAAATAAAGTGCATGTTAATTAGACCACTTTTACAAAGAGGAAGACCTGGCCGTGGCCAGTTAATAGGTGATAATTACTTCAAATAAACGAGTTTAAATAAGAATATATGAACTAAAAGCTCTTTGCAAGGTTTGATAGAATCAGGATAATTATTTTGTATGTAGAAATAGATGTCTAATATACCCTAGTGAAGTCGAGCAGGCAAGCTTGCGCAAGCAAGCGATGTCGCAAGCAGTGTAGGGTTCCGCTGCAACGCGTAACGGTACACTGACCGCACGCAGAAATCGAACCCGCGATACCTGATTCATTGTGTCGCTGTAGCGCCAGACAGACCTATCATTTTATGGTGGGTGATAAGATATAAAATGCCTTTATTTCAATCACCATATATATTTTTTAAAATCTTCTAAAAGTAAATGCTACAATTTATTACGCAAAAGTGGCCTCTACGGCGTAGGCTTTTTCCCAATTTTTCCAGATCTTGCTGGGATGGTACGCATCCATGCCGATTTGCTTATATTTTGTATCCGTCCGTCTGAAGAATGATAGCAGTGTGAAAGGAAATTAATCACACATAACCTTACAACTAGTAATAATCACAAGCAAACATTACTTTGCAGAATTTCATTATAAATATAGAAAAGTAACCTGCGCTGCGGCAAACTGAACGAATGCCTGTCAATCGTCTACTTATAGAAATCCTAAACATTTTACAATTGAAGACTATAGAGTCGCACATTTTTCGCATACATGTTCGCAGCGAAAAATGTAAATGTAAAACCATCTAATTTATGTATACATAGGTACATTAGATGGTTTTTGTCGCTTGGAGTGGTTGGTTTTTCGTGAAAAAAAGAGCAAAATAAATGTAGTCAGTCTACCACTAGATGGCATTTGAGCCTTATTCTCGTACAAGCGCTATGAATATTTACTTATGTGTGTCCAGCGTAGTTTATAGAGTACCCTAAAGCCGATCTTGCTAAGCAGAAGGAATATGGTTGTCAAAACAAACCCTTTATCCACATCCATAATGTGTAGTATAAACCTACACAGTTGACCTGTAGACTTGTGGTCAATAAATCACTTTCTAAGACTCAGGAAAGTGACAGTCAGTGTACGACGACCAAGTTAGGGATAGATCACGTTGTTCCGACAAATTACAGACAAATGGCCTTTTCACACTGCTTACAACTAAATGTATTGACGAACAATCCCACAAACTATGCGTTAACATAATTTAATGTTTTTAACTTTACAAACTAACATATCAATGTTTAGTGTTTGGACTGAAATTGGAATTTTTAACCATAAAAACACGTGGGACAGCTATGTTATGTATGACAGATTAGCTTAACTTACTCTTCAATATCTACAACCATATTTTAAGCATCAACAACTCAACGATGAAAAGCAAAGACGAGTTTGAAGGATGTTTGTAACAGCCCGGCCAATGTCATTGAAGATCACCGTTTCTTCTTTCTTCTTTTGGGAGGCTCCTTTCAGCAGATGACAACATCCGAGCTGATGGTAGGGTCACGACAATCAGATGAATTTGACGTTTCCTTTTGTAACTTCAACAATTTGACGTTATCAGCAGTTAGCTTCCCTCTGCTTCTAATAATGAATATGATGAATTAATTATCAAAATTTGTGTGGTATATAATAAAACAATAACAGGGAAAAACATTTATTATTTAAGCTTATTTACTAATGTAATTAAATCATTGTTATATATATACCAAATTTAACTTGAATGCTAAATATTAGTAAGCCGAAATATGTATCAGAAATAATTACAAAACAAACTGCTATAGAATAATTTTAATAGTAAGTAAGTAATCAGAAACGGGTCAGGGCTAATGACATCACCGCCGTGCAGAAAACAAGATTTTCCTCGAAGTCATCCCGATATGGTGCTCGTTGCTCATTCTGCTATTGAGTGATCGGACCGCTTCGATACAGCAAGGCCGAAGTGCGTCCGAACTTGCGTCCGAGCCCGATGTCGGATGTATTGTACTCTGTGGACGTACAGAATGAGAGCTTAATTGGGCATTGTATTGCCAACACCATTAAGGAATATGGATAAAATCATGCGTTATTTGTGTGATAGTGGATATGAAGGCTAAGTGCTAACTTATCCTAATAACTATACAAATCATGCCCGCGTGGAATGGTGTCAGCAATTCTGGTTGCATTATCGCGTTGGATGATCAGGCTGATTCTTTGCGCATAAAATGAGCCAGCCCTTCTTCCACCAGTTGAGGAAATTAGGCGCGATTAAATATTAGGGAAATGAATGATTAGTTCATTTAGTTTGCTATTTTTCACAAAAAACCAAAATCCGTCACCATAACCAAATAAATAACATTAATTAAAAAATCGTTCATTACGGTTGTTTACATTATACAAATAGAGACCTTTTTTAGGAGTAGTGTGAACTCGTACCTCTGTACTAGAAGACAGAAAAATTGGACATTATAGAGTCAACATGAAATGCACGTACAGCGGATTTTAAATTATTTTTAAAAATATAAAATTGGGTACCGTAAATTACCCACAGAGTTTTTAGGAGTCAACGACTTCTTAATTATAGATCTGTAGCAATTTGTCACTTCGGTAGTCATAGATGGCGAGTCGGCCCACACATAACCATATCTATAGATACCTAAGTTAGAAAATATTTTATGAATGATCTAAATTCTATATTGATTTTTTTGGACCAAGTGTTATCGAACTGGACCCCAGGATCAATCAAATTGAATTAACTAGATGATAAATGGCTTTTCTTTCTTATAAAAATTCGAACCCAGGACCTCGTGATCGAAGCCAAATAGACTAACTACTAGACCAACGAGGCAGTCGTCACAGCATCTGATAGTGACCGTTAATAAATCAAACATTGTTGTCCTAAACCCTCCAAATCGCATTTGGAGCCGCGAGCCGCTAGGTTTATGCTATATAATAGGGGTTAAAGAATGAAATTGCCGTTTTATTGTGATAGGTACTTCGAATTGACATAGAACCTTCATGGTTTAAGATTTTAAAGTGAAACTTTTTTCATACGGTACCTGTGTAGTTCTTCTTTGAAAAAATGTGCAAGATTTGATTATCAACTTTCAGTTGTTTTTTTTATTCCGCTTAGATAATAAAAATGGATCTTCGAAAATTCGTGTGATTTTTGCATACGAGTTCCGACGCGGAACCAACGCGGCAGAAACAGCTCGCAATATTAATGTTGCGTTTGGAGAGGGGACTGCTAATGAACGCAGTGTGTGATTTTGGTTTAAACGCTTTGGTGATGGAAACTTCGATTTGAAAAACGAACCACGTGGAAGATCGCCCACACAGGTGAATAACAATGATTTGAAAGAGATGGTGGAAGCCGATCCGAGGCAAACTACCCAGAAATTAGCGGCATGATTTAACGTTACTTTACCAACAATATTGACTCATTTGCGTCAAATCAATAAAATAAAAAAAAAATGAAAAATGGGTGCCTCATGATTTGACTGATCTGCACAAAGAAACGCGTGTTGAAACTTTTTTTTTTATCGACTACAAGTTGACCCTTGACTGCTATCACACCTGATGTTAAGTGATGATGCAGTCTAAGATGGAAGCGGGCTAACTTCGTACCGAGACGCTAAATCGTTTGGCGATACGTCTTTGTCGGTAGGGTGGTAACTAGCCACGGCCAGACCAAGACAAATTAAGAAAAATCTCAATCTGCCCCGCCGGGAATCGAACCCTGGACCTCCGTCTTATAAATCCACAGCGCATACCACTGCGCCACGGAAGTCGTCAAAAACTTGCGTTGCCTGACATGTGATGAAAAATGGATTCTTTACGATCCGTTTGGCTGACCCTCAAACGCCGCAACAGTGTCCTAGCAAAGCTTACCAATAAAAAGGTAATGGTAACTTTTTGCTAATGAGCTTCCTATTAATTGGCACGATTTTTTATTTTTCAGTCTTTGCCCGATATATCCTTTGGGGCCTGATCCTTTAGTGGGAAATTAGTAGAATTTCAATTGTATAAATAAAACGCAAGTTGACCCAGTTAGCTAAACTCTTTGTTTAAATCTAAGAGGTAATCTATGCTTAGCTTACAGACTATTACAGCTATTAAATTGATATGAACATTTTAAAGCTTACGAAAAGTTTTAACTTTTTTTGTAACTACAAAAAAAGTTTCCTTATGAAACTGTCGTTCACTGTGGAATATAGTAATTGATACACAATATCTCTAGACTAGCGCAATTGCTGATTCAACATTATTTTAAAGCTAAAAAAATAAAGAAGCTGTAATATTTTATGTCTCAAGTGAATGAATTCGCAGGAAACGAGGCTAATTTTAAACGCCTACTTATTTCTAGATAGCAAATTGTACACTGACAAATTAATTATATTAAAAATAATCGGAATCGGAAAAGGAGGATAATATTATAAAAAAAAGAAAGCAAAAATAAATTACAGGCGATCTGAGGTCGGGAAGGGATAGAGGTTAGGGGTAGAAGGCTATCTCGATTTTCGGCAAAACTAAAAGTCCTATGGAAAAGAGTTATATGGCAAAGTTGGAGGTAATAAAAAGATCTAAAACTTTTATGTTTACACTTTTTTCACCTACCCTCAAAATTTTCTTCGTCTAGGAAAAGAAAAGATTATTGTTATTATTAGTAATTTTAAAAACTTTATTAAAATTCATCAATATTTTAATAAAGGGAGGTGAATATCTTAGCATTCCACGGATTCACCGTGCAGCATCGCGTGGCTTAGAGAAAAAAATCACCTTCATTGTTCATGCTATTCTCCCTGCCCAGCCTAATTTGGAAATATCCTACAGATGGATACACGTTCTAGCTTGTAGCATTTCTAGTAAGGCCAAGGTCTTTTAGCAGGTTCGAGTGATTTTGCTGGTATACCTCTCGCACCTACTTTTACTATATAAACTAACCACATAGCTAGTTCACCACAGTACCACAGTAGTTAGTTAGTCTATACTAATATTATAAAGAGGAAAACTTTGTTTGTTTGTTTGTTTGTTTGTTTGTTTGTTTGTTTGGTTGTAATGAATAGGCTCAAAAACTACTGGACCGTTTTTAAAAATTCTTTCACCATTCGAAAGATACATTATCCACGAGTAACATAGGCTATATTTTATTTTGGAAAAAATTAGGGTTCCGTAAAATATTTGGGTTTTTTGGACACAAGGTGTAAAAAATCAACCAGAAAAGTTACTTATTTTGCGTACGCTGCGTAAACTATAAAAGATAGAACCATAAAATGTTCTTATTAATTGGAGATCTTATAAATATCTACAAAAAAGTCCGCGACACACTATACCTATCTATGTCGAGTGAGGCACAACAACTGTTTTTTTACTTAAAAATCTTAATTTTTTTTTGGACTACATTTAAACGCATTTATTTTACTCATGCTATTAATCCTTATCAAAATAAATTATTTCATCACGAAGTACAGTTTATGTAGATAATATTTGGTATGTAAAAGATTAAAATTGGACGTTTGGTTTTGAAGTTATGGCGAAATTAAAATATTACTATTTTTGCGTTGCGAAGTGAGCGTCACCAAGGCGGGGGTGCGCGTGCGGGAGGGGAGTTTAGATCTATGTTATATATATGATGATGAATTAAGAATTCGATATTTGTTCAAATATCTATTTAGTACACGGAAGAGTTTGTTCGTTTGTTTAAACGGGCTAATCTCTATCTGCGTGTCGGATTGTAAAATTATTTTTGTTTATTCTGATGGCTAGACTCAAGAGTGAAATATACTATTTAATATCAATTTATACCCATCAGTTTGCCATAAATATATATTTTTAATGTTAATGTACTAAAATGTCATACAATGTTTAACAAAAATGTAGACCTTTAGTACACGGGACGGGACGGAGAATATTGCTTCACGGGAAACTATAAAAAAATTAAATTGAGAGGGGGAGCGGGGAATGAGCACACTATATGTGCCTTTACACATTTTGTATGAAAGTCTGTCTTTAAAATTAGAAGGGTACCTAAGAGGTTTTCACGCGGACGAAGTCGCGGGCGACTGCTAGTTCATTAATAAGGTCATAATATTAATCACTTACCTCGACTAACCTCGTTGATCCGACTCATTCGTTGGTCTAGTGGTCAGCCTGTCTGGCTTCGATAACGAAGTCCTGGGTTCGATTCCTGGGTCGGGTCACGAAATAATTCTGAGCTTTTTTATACTTCTATGAAATGATCAGTACATTCCAAGCCCGGGAGTCTGGAAGTTGGAGGTGTTACACCCACGTGTCTCGGAGTGCACGTTAAGCCGTCGGTCCCGGTCACTATCATCAGCATCTGATACTGATCGTTAATAAATGAAACATTATCACCCTAAGCCCGCCAACCCGCATTGGAGCAGCGTGGTGGGTGTACGTTCCTTATCCCCTCTCCTATAAGGAACGAGGCCTGGCCGTAGTGAGCCGTTAATAGGCTGATAATGATGATGATGATTAATCACTTAGGACTTTAACTCTTTTAATGCACATGGTCTTTAAATATGTTTGATTTACAAGGCACTGTAAAATCAACAAGTACTATAACTATATCCTCCGTAGTTACATCACAAGCTTAGTGATGTTCAAAGCATATGCAGCTTTGGAAACAGAAATTCAATTTAGATCTATCTGAAAAATTACAAAAACGTAGTAGGCACATTTTTGTCTCCATTAAAGTTGTAACAAGATCTCATTTTAATGGCATTGCCCAATTTGGTAGCATTTTGTAAGCTCGAAAAGCTCATTTTGGAGCCTTGCGCCTTGTAACTTGTCTGCCTCTGTGAATGGCACACAATTGCTCGCTGTACAACGGTTTGGCTAAATGACATTGTTATAGTGTGAAGTGTCCTCAATAAATATTTATATTTAATTTCATTTCATCTATTTTATTTTGCACAAAATTAAATATTAAATTCTTAAATTCAGAAACTCGCTTGCACTATTGTACGAAAATCTATAGTTTCTGTAGGTACCTTTTGCTTTTTGAAGTCTCGATCTGTAATGTAAAAGTTTCTTACTATAAAGAGGTAAGGGAAAAACATCAAACGTAGTAAGCGATTAACAGATCTCCTTAACAGAATTAGAGGAATATAAAAGCTTAAAGCTTCAACATTATTATTGCAACGAGGAGTGTGACAGGAAGATATGATCTCCCCGAAGCCATTTACTGCCGCATTCGAAGACGAATAAAGTTTCTGGTCTGAAACGGAATAACTGTGTCATTTACTTGCTTTAATTTACTTAAGCATATCTATAAAGTCGGTGCCAGCCAAGTTTAAGGAACGTTTATTTAACGTAATAAAACAGTTTGTGGGTAATTTTTTTTGTTAAAAAAATTTTATTTTTTACTTTTTAGTGATTTATTGCCACGTAACGTACTCGTACTATACTATCATAGTACATTATACGGCACTTGTAGCCAAAAAGCTACCGATACTTACACAAAAACCGAAATCGCTGCAAGTGTCACTATAAATTTTCAAGAGTTCCTTTAATTTTCCCAGGATATCATCATCAGATCCTAACATGATGGCAATGGAACCATCTTAGAAGTGTGCTCTTTCTAATAAAAAAAAATCATCAAATTGGGACAACTTTGTAAAAAGTTATGCGTGGTTATACATAAAAAAAATATATATATATACGTGTCGAATTGAATTGATTTTTTCGTCAGTTAAAAATTGTAATAACACTAGCTGTTACCCACGGTAAGATCCGCGCAAATTCCCATCGAAATGTCAGGAATATCGTTCTTAGTGAGCTTCTTCATCACAAAACGAATTTCAAATCAACCAAGTGTACAGTTAAAATATTTGAATTTTTGAATAAAGTTGTATCTGGAGACTTTGCATCTTTGTACCACAAAAACTACGTTTGTTCCCTACTGGTTTTTTGTTTTTATAATAATAATTTTATTTGAGACTTTTTAGTTTTAATTTGTGGTATAGAAATGAGACAGTACCTTGGTACACTTTTTGACATTTTTTGTTAAAACAGTAATATATACATGATATGATATTTATATTTTTGAAATGATCTTTTTACGACCTTTCATTTGATACCCATATTGCTAAGATAAAAGAAAAAAATGCACACATCCTCCCTTTTTTCTCCTATTTACAGCCGCCATTTTGAAAATACATATAGCCTATGTCACTTCCACAATTTTGTCGAATTCAACGACGCCTTACATGTCAAAATGCGTTCAGCTGTTTAGGCTGTAGCGCGTACCGAAGAAATGGGCATACATACTACATACGCTTGAAAAACATTACCCTCTATCTGACGCAGTCGGGTAAAAAGTAATGCACTTTGCCATCATGTTTGTAAACACATCGTAAGTCAACGTGATATGGAAAAATGTGTTTGAAAACCTCCCAGAATGCCAAGTGATGAAACAAGCACAAATTCCGTCATTTAAAGGTTTAATTTAATTTTTATGTGACGCACGGGCATTATATACATTACCTATTGTCAAACATAAAATTGACTCTGTTATCATATATAGGTACATATTTGGAACACATCCGTAATCCTTTATACAATATACAATTGAAGAAACAAATAATACTATCAGAAAGGTGCTGCTCATGCTCGGAAGTATTTCTAAACAAATGTCTCTTTGGATCTTATACAAAGGATATAAAACATATATTCGAGTAATAATCATAACAAGAACTGCCGTTATATCACAAATACTATATCAGCATGAAACAATGATAATATAATAGTTACAGAAACAAATAAACAGTAGGCGCTACATAAAAAAAGAACATCAATCCTGTCTGAGAATTGGCTACAATAAAATCTATTCGTATGTTAATATTATAAATTAATGTGACAGTAATTCTCTCTGTTTATTACTCAATCACGCCTAAACTACTGAACCGATACACATAAAATATGGGGCAGAGATAATTTAGAGCCTGACAAAGAAAAAACAAAAAAAACATGGGTTACTCTTTTTTTAACCATCACAAAACAGAAATTCTCGCGGATAGAGTTGCTGGCGTTCAGCAAATAAAAGCAATTGTGCTTTGATTTCTAACCTTACTTGTACCTTAAATAAGCAAGGATAGTTCAAAACCACTAAGATTTTTTAGATTTAGTCGTATGTAAGTGCTAAGAACAAAAATAAGATTTTAAGGATAGTGATAATAAGGGACTTTGATACATAATAATCAATTTATTTAGGGTAAATTATATTAAAATCCTTGCATGTTTGACACGTTTACAATGAAAGAAAAGTAAAGTGGTTTTGAAATAACTCCTATTGTTTCTAAAGAAGCTTGAAATTTGGGTATGCAGATGACAGCACTGTAACGGAGCGATACATGTCCGGGACCCTCAACATAGTGTCTGACTGGGGTGACACCAACATGGTCAAATTGTGCTTATTCACCGCAAAAAGGAGTCCTTTCCATCTGACTCCTACTTTTCAGAATATATCTGTTCCGATTACCGACAGTATTGAGCTTCTTGGAATTACCATATCGTTCAAGCTCAACTTCGGGCAATGCATTGAATCCAAGGCAGAAACAGCTGGTAAGAAGCTCGGTATCCTTAATAAGGTGAAGCGGTACTTCTCGCCGGAGCAGCTTCTGATTCTATATCAAGCTCAGGTTCGCTCGTGCATGGAGTACTGCTCCCATTTGTGGGATAGATCGGCTAAATATCAGCTTGCTGCGTTGGATTCGGTGGATCGCCGCACTAGAAGAATCATTGGGAACGAGGCGTTATGCAATGCAAAACTGCAAACACTTGATCATCGCCGAAAAGTTGCCTGTCTGTCGGTTTTCTACAGAATATATTTTGGAGAGTGTGCACAGTAACTTTTTGATCTAGTTCCCTCCTCCCCCTTTTACCATAGAACTGCTAGGCATCGTAGTAGTCTGCACCTGTAGTTTTGACGACCTCCGTGGCGCAGTGGTATGCGCGGTGGATTTATAAGGCGGAGGTCCTGGGTTCGATTCCCGGCGGGGCAGATTGAGATTTTTCTTAATTTGTCTTGGTCTGGCTGGTGGGAGGCTTTCGCCGTGGCTAGTTACCACCCTACCGACAAAGACGTACCGCCAAGCGATTTAGCGTTCCGGTACGATGTCGTGTAGAAACCGATAGGAGTGTGGATTTTCATCCTACTCCTAACAAGTTAGCCCGCTTCCATCTTAGATTGCATCATCACTTAACATCAGGTGTGATAGCAGTCAAGGGCCAACTTGTAGTCATTAAAAAAAAAAAAAAACCCATACGTAGTCGATATTCCGTGGACGCGTACAAAACGTTTCGCTTCCTCGTTCCTGATTCGTACTGCGAAAATATGGAATGCCCTTCCAGCTCACGTTTTCCCTACCACCTACAATATGGGTATCTTCAAGTCAAGAGTGAATAGGCACCTTCTAGGCAAGCGCGTTTCACCGTAGGCTGCATCTTCGCTTACCATCAGGCGTGATCGTAGCCAAGCGCTAGCCTATACACTATAAAAAAAAAATTATGTTTTCTTGTGTAAAAAAATCCATTTTTCTTTTTATAACAGATAATTAGTCGTGCAAACGAATCTGTAGACATCAGCTAGTAGGTATCTGTTTATCTAAATGCTTAAAACATTAAAAATAAGTAGATACGAATTCACAGTCAGTTGAATTAAGGCACAGTGCTCTACAAACATGGAAAATAAAACAAAAGAGAGGTCTCTTAGAGACATACTGTCAGAAGAGCAAGTCAATTATATTATAAGCAAAACCTCAGTAGCTGGATCCCAGCTCCTCAAATATGAGATAAAACCAGCAATAGCTGAAGGCGTGTCAGGGTTCCTCGGTGAACACTTCAAAGTGACACTCGCTATAAAGGAAGGAGATGCAGAGAAGCGGTTGCATATATTTGTCAAGACAGTACCCCGCGGAAACACACCGAAGGCGGAATACATCGACGAGTCAAACTTTTTTGGAACAGAAAGTTTTACTTTCGAAATATTTGAAGGACTACCAGACGAAGAATGTAAGTATTGCTTAGCTTCTAACTAACGCCAAATTAGCAGACAAATAAACAAAAATATTTTGCTTTCCGAAGTTGACAAAATTCATGTTTATTTTTTATATTACAATTATTTTTTGTGGTTTCATGATTCGTATAGAAAAACAAAAAAATGGTGTCTATGACATTGTAGCGTTCAAGCAAATGAACCAATTATAATGCAGTTGTTTTTAAACATTATGTAACCTTTTGACGACCACCGTGGCGCATTTGTATGCATGGTGGATGTATAAGACGGAGGTCCTGGGTTAGATTCTCAGCGGGGCAGATTGAGTCTTTCTTAATTTGTCTTGGTCTGGCTGGTAGGAGACTACGAGGCTACTAGACTACGCCAGGGCTAGTTACCACCCTACCGACAAAGACGTACCGCCAAGCGATTTAGCGTTCCGGTACGATATTGTGTAGAAACCGAAAAGGGTGTGAATTTCATTCTAATCCTAACAAGTTAGCCCGTTTCCATATTATCACTTAACATCAGGTGTGATAGTAGTCAATGGTCAACTTGTAGTCGATAAAAAAACCAAAAAAAGACCTAGATGATTTTGACTGTTCTATAAGATGAAGATCAACCAAAATACAAATCAAAATATACCTATTGGCGTTTCTAGTTAAAAAATAAGATAAGAAAAAATTCAATCTTAAAAGTCGATATTCCTGCTAGATTTATGAGTGTTCGGGAATTTAAAAAAAATAATTTTAGCTTTTTATTTTGTTATTCATTTATATTACACACAGCAAGAAAAAAAATTAAAGTAAACTCTTTTAGTTTCAGGTCCAAGTCCCTGGGGTGTAAAAGCTTTAATTCACAATGATAACATTTTAGTATTGCCCGATCTATCAGTGGAAGGTCATACTACGCACCCTGGGAACGAGTATTTTGACCTGGAACATGTCAAGATTGCACTGAATTCTCTAGCTCGCTTCCACGCTGCATTTGCAAAACATCAAACTCAAGTTACTGAAGCTAGCGATAGTTACAAACTGCCGGAGAGATATACATGTTTTATCGAAGAGAAACTTTTTCTTGACTGTCCATGGCAACGTGCCTCTATTAAATTAATGACCACCTTCGTGAAGGAATTTTCTCCGAACATCAAACACTATCCATCAGATTTAGAAGATTCTATATCTGTATGGTGTATAGATGCTTGCAACAATTTAAAAGAACATGAGGATACCTTAAATGTAATAGTTCATAAGGACTTATGGGCGAACAACGTTATGTTCAAATATTCGGGAGGTAAACCTGTCAATGCAGTTTTGATAGATTTCCAATGCGCTAGGTACGCCCCGCCGGCTATCGATGTAATAATGTTCCTGTATTGCGTAACATCGAGGAAGTTTCGGAAACATTACGAAAAAGAGGTTTTGGATCACTATTACTCGGTCTTTTGGAACGCTATCGATGAGCCTACGAAGCGTCGCTTGGCAATGGTAAACTACAATCGCCAGACGTTCTATAATTTGTGTGAAAAGCTTCGTCCAGCAGGGATGGTAATCTCTCTTGCAATAAGTCCTTTTAATTTGATGTCGCCGCAAGCAGCGCAGGAGACGTATGATAATCCGCAGACATTTCAAAAGAATTTAATAGTTGATAGAAGTGGTCCAGTGATTGCGTATGCACGCGAAAACGAATACTACAAGAATAGGGTGCTGGAAGTGTTTGAAGACTTTATCGAGTGGCATCTTGCTAAAAATGTATAAAAAAATGTTTGTACAATTACACAAATAAAAATTTTATTTAAAACTAAAGATAAGATATTTTTATTACATCGGATTCTGAATAATTTTCTAGATATATTTCAGCTCAACTTTAGGTTACTTTCTGGTATATTACTTACGCCTTTTCGCCGTATCTATTTTATTAGCATATTGTTGACTAAAATTAATACTTCAAGTCCATCGAATGAATAAGAAATATAATTATACCTAACAAGATGCTACTAAATACACACGCACAAATACTGTGCAACATAAATTTGGTACAGTCATCATACTGTAATCCCTCAATGAAGAAGTAAATAACACTATCAGACAGATGCTGCACAGTAAGCATTCACCAACAATAGATTTCTTGCATCTTACACAAAGGATATATTCAGTTACAAGGCATTACAAGTAGGTATTGTCATTATTTCTCTAGATATGTTTTATCAACATTAAACAATAATGTAATTAATATAGAAATACAACAAATAGTAGTCGATACATATATAAAAGAAAATCATGTCTTAGGGTTATTTGATAGAAAATGTAAAATAAAAACAAACATGTTTAGATTTTAATCCTTGCGGGGTACATATATTTCGGCGAGGGAAACATTCAATTGATTAATAAGTCTGGTCATACTGACTTAATAAGCAATATTTTTTCTTATAAACCAGACAGATTTCTGGGTTGACCAAAACTATAATTACTACTCTATTTTCATAAGATTGCCGGAAGGAAAGACGTTGTTTATAAAACGAAAATATCTGTTCATCATAATCTTACAGAGGAATCGTGGAAACATAAATTAGTCTCTGTTTATCTATTTGTTTCGTATAAAATAGGTAGGATGTGAATGCCGTCAGTCAGTTGAATTAAGGGACAGTACACGGCAAACATGGATGACAAAGCAAAAGAGAGGGTCCTACGCGACATTCTGTCAGAAAAGCAAATTAAGTGTGTTATGAGCAAAACTTCAGGAACTGGATCACAACTTCTCAATTACGAGATAAAATCAGCTACTGAAGGCATGTCAGGATTCCTCGGTGAACATTTCAAAGTAACTCTCTTTATAAAAGAAGAGGATTTTGTGAAAAGAATACATTTATTTGTCAAGATTGTACCGCGTGGAAACGCACCAAAGGCAGAATTCATAAACGAGTACAACTTTTTTGGAGTGGAAAGCCTGATTTTTGAGATTTTTGAAGATTTTCCACACGAAGAATGTAAATATTACAAAGTAGTTTACTACTTTAAGCGTTTATTTTTCTAAGTTGATAAAATTTGAATGAAAGGTTTTTACTTTTATTTGGTAACTTCAAAAGTTTTAGTCATGTTGAAAGGTCGATCGTTAGTTCTATAATCAAGGCAACTATATAACTGTTAGTTATGGTTATTTTTATAACAAGCAAAAATGTTAAATTAATTTAAGCTCCTTCAGTTTCAGACGCGAGGCCGTGGGGTGTGAAAGCTTTAATTCATAATCATAATATTTTGGTACTGCCCGATCTATCTGTGGAAGGCTATACGACGCATCCGGCCGTGGAGTATCTCGATCTGGAACATGTAAAGGTTGCTCTGAAATCTTTAGCTCGTTTCCACGCTGCATTTGCTAAGCATCAAACTCAAATTACTAAAGCAAGCGATAAATATAAATTGCCCGAGAAATATACATGTTTTAGCAAAGACCCACAGTTTTATGATTGTCCATGGCTACGTGCAACTATTAAATTGACGACGAACTTCTTGAAGGAATTTTCTTCAAGTATTAAGCACTATCCATCGAATCTAGAAGATTCTATTCCCACATGGTGTATAGATGCTTGCAATGACTTAAGAGAATATGAAGACACCTTAAACGTAATAATTCATAAGGATTTATGGGCAAACAATATCATGTTCAAATATTCTGGAGTTAAGCCTGTCAATTCAGTTCTGGTGGATTTCCAATGTGCTAGATACGCCCCGCCGGCTATCGATGTGATGGTGTTTCTTTATTACACTACGTCGAGGAAATTTCGGGAACATTACGAGAAAGAGGTTTTGGATTACTATTACTCGTTGTTTTCGGAAGCTATTGATGAGCCTACGAAGCGTCGATTGGCCATTCTAAACTACAACCGTCAGACGTATTTCAATTTGTGCGAAAAGCTTCGTCCGGCAGGGATGATGGTCCCACTTGCAATATCTCCTTTTATTCTAATGTCGCCGCAAGCAGCGCAGGAGTCGTTTGATAATCCACAAACATTTCACAAGCATTTTATGGTCGATAGAAGTGTTCCTGTGATTTCGTATGCCCGCGAAAATGAATATTACAAGGCCAGGGTGTTGGAGATATTTGAAGAATTTGTTGAATGGCACCTAGTTGAAACTGTTGAATAATATTGTCTACAAATGAAGAAATTCAATTAGTTATAAATAAAGGTTTATGCACAAAGTATGTCGAACGAGCTATTGACGCGCGTTGTCCGCGGTTAAGCTGCTAAGGAAATGCAAGCTAATCGTCAGTCTGCTTGAAATCCACTAATACGCGCTGATGCTGATGAGGTGCAGTGTATTCGCTTATCGTAAAGGCGTGCTGTCAACTCCTCAAAATACGTGGAGTGCATACTTAATCCCTAATACACACTTTATAACAAAATTATGTTGTCTTTTGTTCTAATAATTATTTCTTCTAGCAGAAAATTTTAAATAACTTTACAAGTAAAAAACCTACTTGTACAGTTCTTAAATTGCCAGAAAGATGCCAGAAGAAATAATAATGTGAATTGGAATTTGTTTCTGCTATTAAAATTTATTTACATTGTTCTGTCTCTCACTTTGCTTGTCCTCTAAACTTAAAGTTATGTTGAAATTGTACTAAGTTAAAGTTACCAAGTAACGTGCTTACCGTGCTTAGCGAATACATGTAGAATTACCTATTCTAAACCTGCCAATATGCATACCTAAGTTTAAACCATGTTCAAATACATAGTTCAGACTTTATAAAACGCAGTCAGACATAATATATTATTATACTTGGAGTGTCTCTGACTGTATTTTATTATCAGTTTTCTACTAACTAATTTTGATTTCCAAACAAACTTAAAGATTCTACAACCGTTCAGAACGCATAATTTTGTCATACAATGGTCCAAAAATAAATAAATTAGATAGCATTTTCCTATTAGACATAATATTTGTATAGCAAAAGTCACAACATGTAAAATTTTTAGGCTCAAATTCCTTTTAATTAAGATATGTATAATATTTTAATCTTTAATTTTATAACGAATTGTCTTGTACCTATTTATTATCAACCAGGTGTGTAAAGACATCAAAGGTCACTCGGGCCCTAAATAAGATGTCAATCTCGATAAGTAAATATCACCGTGAGATAGCCTAAATGCGACTGGCTAGCCTGCCTGCCTGATATGGAGCCTGTCTGCGGGCCGTGACATGGCCGAGACTAATTTGGGGCGAACAGATGGTCTCACTTGGGGCGACCATGCAATCCCTCTCACAAACGAAAACAACTGATCAAATTTTAGGGATTTCTGTATTTTAGCAACAAACATTTGAATAATATTCGGTTTTATATATTTTTAGTTTCATCAACATTTCCAATTATAACAAACGTTTCCACAAATTCCTCACACAGCTCCAACTGCCTGTTCCTGTATTGATCGTTTTCTCTGGCGTGCGATATGACGGGAGCCGATCTGTCGACTTCTAAGTACTCCACATATGTTTCCGGATCATCAAACGCTTTCTGGGCTACACTCGGGTCCATTAAAGTGAAGGGAGATATCCCAATTGCTAACAACATGCCGAACAATCTGGCCTTCTCGCACCATCCCATAAACGCATTCTCATCGTACCCTAAATCTTGCAAACAGTTTCTAGTGAGCTCATTTAGATTGTCCTCAAATACTGAAAAGTAATGTTGCAGTACTTCATTTTCGTGTTTACCACGAAAGTCTCTGGATGTATTCAAGTATAAAAAAGACATTACATCAAATGCAGGTGGAGCAAAGCGAATACATTGAAAATCTAGCAGCACAGCATTGGAGACCTGACCGTTTTCGTATTTGAAGAGTATATTGTTAGTCCACAAATCTTTGTGTATAATAACATTAAGGGTTTCTTTATATTCTTTCAGTGTGTAGCAGCCTTTGACATAAAGTTTACCCAACGTTTCTTCGAAATCTTCAGGAAACTGGTGCCGTTTCAAAGAGAACTCCCTGAGCAAATTGCTGCTAAGTTTTGCAGCGGCTCGTATCCAAGGTGAGTCACAAAATGCCATCGGCGGCTCGGTCACAATATCACCATAAATATCTATAAAATTATATCCGGCATCTTCAAATTTCTTTTTTGTGAAATAGTTGGCAAACGCCGCGTGAAACTGCGCGACAGCAGCAACAGTCGCCAGAGTGTGCTCGTTGTCCAGATATATTTGCACAGGATACGTCTGATAGCCCTGCTCACAGAGGTCGGGCATCACTAAAAGCTTATCGTTGTGAATAAAGGCTTTTGTGTGCCAGGAACTCTGACCTGAAAATTATTATAAGACAGTTATTTATTGCTAAAATCGTTCTAGAAAATGGATTTCGATCCGAAATATTTTTTCTGCTATTGAAATTTCCGTGAGATATAAAACTTTTATGATATTTTATTAGTAACTATTTTCTTGAACATAAAAGGCAGCCCGAGGCAATTTAGACAAAACTATTTACAAGGCGTTATCCTTACTAATTTTATTAAGGCGAAAATTTGTGTGTATGGATGGTTTGTTCGTCTTTCACGCAAAAACTACTTAATGGATTTTGATGAAATTTCACAATAATATAGCTTACATATCAGAATAACACATAGGCTACATATTATCCCGAAATTCTTACGGGAACAAGAAGTATACGAAAGAATTTTTGTTAGGTGTTCAGAAAAGGACATTTCGTTTCATAAATAAGGGTTGTGTTGACTATGGAATCCTTTAAAAATA
>JAXAVZ010000296.1:0-76257 GCA_034621355.1 Mycalesis mineus | reverse complement strand
CAATATCACTCTCACACGTTTTAGAATGTAATACAAAATAATAAAACCAGTAAATCAGGAATGTAAACATAGCCTACCTGACTAATCCAACTTGAAAATTGTGTCCCCTATTGAATTCCATAAAGAATTTCATGGCCCATAAATAGTAAGACTCGTCGTTCTGATTCGCCTTCGCTCTAACCAGAACATCTTTGACGTAGTGCATCAGTGGGTTGTACGACGAATTCAAAAACTCTATACAAAACTCCTTCAAGAATAACCTGTAACAAAATGTAGTCTACCACAACCGTAACTTTATTCGTCTAATTTTAGTGGTTAAATTAGACGAATAAACTGGTGCGTAAAACGTAAAAACGTGACGGATTTATTAGACGGAGGTTCTGGGTTCGATTCCCGGCGGGGCAGATTGAGATTTTTCTTAATTTGTCTTGGTCTGGCTGGTGGGAAGCTTTCGCCGTGACTAGTTACCACCCTACCGTAAAAGACGTACCGCCAAGCGATTTAGCGTTCCGGTACGATGTCGTGTAGAAACCGATAAGGGTGTGGATTTTCATCCTACTCCTAACAAGTTAGCTCGCTTCCATCGCAGATTGCATCATCACTTAACATCAGGTGTGATAGCAGTCAAGAGCCAACTTTTAGTCATTAAAAAAAAAATCGAAATCTTTAGAAAATCCAAATTCTATTTTTATGTTGGTAAAAAAAAGCCTTGTCGCTATTACAATACTCTTTTTGTTAGGTTTATAATAAACCATAATATATAATGGTTCCATTTTCAATCAGATTGATAGTTTAAAGTTTACCACATTTATTGAAATAAACAAATAATTTTTCAACTTTAATTGGTTTTATTTAACTAAAATGACAAGTTAAAAAATAGCTTAAAAAACGGTTCGTTATACCTGAACTCGGAAACTCTGGTTTCATAAAAAAACAAAATGTTTTGTTTTAGTGTTGTTTGCCTTTCTACCGCATTTGGAATGTTTGGGCCGCGAGTGCGAGAAAGGGTTAACCAGTTAGTGATACTTTAACTTAACCCCAAAAAGTTACGCAAAAATGAGCATTTCTAAAGCAAAACTAGGATAATTTTGCAGTGAGGATAGTGATTGCCCAAACCTTTTTTTTAAATATGACTTGACAAAATCACTTGCTGTTACTGAATTGCAGTTTCCAACCATGAAATCAAGAATTCGAATTCAGCAGGCCTAAGATCCGCACGGAATATAAATATCATGCAGATAAAAAGACAAATGGTGGCCCAATAACACGAAAATATCGCTCTCTCTTATGTTGCGTTAGGGTTAAAGAGAGAGAGCTAAAAGGGTGCGTCCCATTCTAATTGCGCTCGGATTTATACAATAGAATACTATCTTTAGAGGTATTTTATTATTAACGGCCATTGACATATTAATACTATGGACTTCAGGTCAGCGCTAAAAACTGTCTGTACCTAAAGAGAGCTAAAACGCGAAAAAGATTTCTAATTGCATTCAGTGTCATATTAGCTTACGGAAAGAATACACGTCAATAATATTATAGAACTACGACAGCATAGAGTTATTTTGTTGTTTAATATTTGAATTTTTTAATTCCTTCATTTTTTAATTAAAAATAATTAATAAAATATTTTTATGTCATGAATATTAATCAAAGAAGTTTTACCATAATGGTAAAATAGAACCGTTCCGTCCTTCGGTCCATCCTTCACACTCGATCATTTTCATAACTATAAGAATTATCTACATGAAGTTTGGAACTGTTATTTAAAACGGTGACCTAACGTCATTGTAGTAAAAAAATATATTGGTTGGTACTAGATTTATCCCAGCATATAGAGGTTACTGATACATTTAAAGTTTGCTGTGAATATAGGTTAAAGATGCCAAAAAAAAATCAAAACAACCTACTCCACATCAATTATGTTGTCTTATTTTCACGAGAAGCTGCCATGTCAAAAAAGGCCGTCAGTCAAAGCTGATTACGTATTGCAAGCAATAAGATTGTTGCAAATTAGACTGTATAACAATTTTATAAGACATACATTACAATGTTTTAGTTTGTTTATAAAAATAAAAATACATTCTAGTATATAAACTCGGCGTCAAAAAAATCGCACCTCCAAGAAAATCACGTTCAAATATCATTAGCTCTTGATATGCACATGCAGTCGTATTCATTATAATTTTATTTAAAAGGTTACTTAATTAACTTAATAAAAAACATTATTTTCCATTATCAAATAAAACCTAATGCAACAAATAAAGTGTCACAAAAATTCTATGGAAATTTTGCTGCTCGGGAGAGTCGCGAGTTGCGCTACCTTTGTGGGTATAAAGGGGTCAACACGGGGTCAATGTGGGTCATTCGCTATTAAACCGCTGAAGAGGACACACGCACTGATTTTACTGAAGAAAGAATATCTGGAAAAAGGATACTACAGCTGATGAGGCCGCTCAAGTGCTTGCACTACTGCAAGCAGGGGTGCGGCAGTGTGATGTCGCCCGGCAACTGAATCTGAGCCGTTTTTCGGTTCGAAGAGTCTACCAGCGCTTTTTAGAGACCGGTGGCTATATCCGGCGACATGGGTCCGGTAGATGTCGCTGCACTTCGGAAACAGACGACCGGTTGGTTGTATCGTACTCTTTGAGAAATTGCTTCTCAAACACTGTTCAGTTGCAACAGGAGCTCCAGGCAGTTCGCAGACGCACCGTGAGTATCTCCACGGTTAGAAGAAGACTGAAGGAGAAGAACATAGCAGCCCGCAGAGCTGCTACAGGTCCAAAATTGACTACAGCGCACCGGCGAGCCCGCTTGCAGTTTGCTCGCGACCACGTCGATTGGACCATTGAGCAATGGGGAGCTGTTCTCTTCTCAGACGAGACACGAGTGTACCTTTTCTGCAACAACCGACGAAGAAGAGCATACCGGAGGCAGGGTGAACGTTTCGCCCAAGCCTGCATCCAGGGGACGGTGAAATACGGAGGCGGATCCTGCATGTTCTGAAGCGGTATGTCGGCTGCCGGCAAAACCGACCTTGTCTGCGTCTCCCGGACCGGAGGTGCTCGCGGACAAGGGTCGCTGACTTCTCGCCGCTATATCACAGAGATCCTGGATGTGCATGTGGTCCCTTTGGCCGAATTTTTTGGCGAGGAGTTCACATTAATGCACGACAACGCTCGCGCTCACACTGCAGCCATCGTGAGCGACTTCCTGCGGAGGTCCCAAATTTCTGTGATGCAGTGGCCAGCGAGAAGTCCTGTTCTGAATCCGATAGAGCACCTCTGGGACCATCTTAAACGTAAGGTTCGATCTCGGGATCCGGCTCCTTCGACTCTACAGGAACTGTAGAACCGCGGTGATTGAAGAATGGGGTCTTATCCCTCAAGAAGAGCTGCTGAAGTTGGTGAGGTCTATAAGGGACCGTATTTAAGCCGTCATCAGGGCAAGGGGGTGTAACACTAGATTTTAAGTTAATTTTAAGACACTTTTTGTACATTTTTTTTGTAAATTATCGATTGTTAATTAGTACTTAATTAAGAATTTTTATTATTTTCCAAATTTTAATGTTTTTTGTATAATTTTAATTAAAAAAAAGATTACACTTATTTGTTTTTTGATACTCCTTTTTATTACCTTTCTAATGATACCTAACACTATCCTCTACATAAGGTTTAGGAATTTTTGAATAAGATTTTTAAAAGGTGCGATTTTTTTGACGCCGAGTGTATAAGATACCTCGGGACACTTTTGTCGTGAATTTTGCATTACACCCGAAGTCCATAGTACTAACTATTAATATGTCAATGTTAACGGCCTACAACAGAGCCAGACGTCCTTATAGGAGCGGGTGTATTTAATGCAATATCCTATATAATATAGGATATTGCATTAAATACACATAACGATAAAATATTTGAGTTTGTATGATTATTACCTTTCACGCAAAAACAACTGAATCGATTTTGATGAAACTTTACAGTAACATACTGCTTACATATCAGATTAACACATAGGCTATCTTATCCCTAACGACAACTACACGGGTAAAAACCATGGACAATCTCTAGTTTTGTAATGATTATTTTTGCAAAAATATTGGCAATATGTAAACAGTAAATGATGATAAAGGTAATGATGATCTATAAATACCTAATAGCAAAAGCAGATCTCCGTTCCATAAAGCCGCTCTCGACAGGTCTTCTATTCTTTGGTTTCACTAGCTTAGATTTCTTGCTGCCACTGAAGTCCAAGTTGGAAATCTTATTGAGTGGCTTCAGGCTTATGAGCTCGTTGTCTGATATGGACTTCATGTTCTGCACTACATATGTACCGCCGAAACGGGAATGCCTAAATTAAAATAGTTAGGTGACCTTAGTACTTAAAAATATTACTACACATTGTAAAACAAAGTCCCTTGCTGCATATGTCTGTCTGTCTGTTCACAATAAACTCAAAGATTATTAAATAAATTTAGATGCAGTTTTCGCCGAAAACAAAGGGTAGGAGGAAGGTATATAATTTGCCAACATTGTGTACATATATATATTGCCGAGCTATGGGCCAACACAACAGAGTGCAACCACACAAAGGAAGCACTACCAAACTTAAATCCAAACTTAACGAAAAAACTTATGCGCTTAAGTCGTATGAAGTTGAGAACAGTAGTAGGGCTTATAACAGGCCACTGCATGTTAAACAAACACCTTTTAATTTTAGGTATGACTGACAGTCCTCTATGCAGAGCCTGCATGGAGGAAAACGAGACACCGATACATGTTATGCTTAGATGCAGCAGTGTGTCGGAACAACGAGCTACCTACATTGGTTCCTCAGCGACACTCCATGAAGCGATCGGCGACCTGGGCGGCCTCCTAAGCTTCTGGAGCGAGCTCGGCTGGTTGGAATAAACCAGAGGGGACCTACACCGGAGGAATCACGCACAACGGCCAACATCGTGGCCAAGTGCGGAAAAAGCCCGAGAAGAAGAAGAACATATGTATTGTGTATATATACATTTTGATGGCCTCCGCGGCGCAGTGGTATGCGCGGTGGATTTATAAGACGGAGGTCCTGGGTTCGATTCCCGGCGTGGCAGATTGAGATTTTTCTTAATTTGTCTTGGTCTGGCTGGTGGGAGGCTTTCGCTTTAGCTAGTTACTACCCTACCATCAAAGGCGTACCGCCAAGCGATTTAGTGTTCCAGTACGATGTCGTGTAGAAACATATACAGATAGGGGTGTGGATTTCATCCTACTCTTAACAAGTTAGCCCGCTTCCATCTTAGATTGCATCATCACTTAACATCAGGTGTGATAGTAGTCAAGGGCCAACTTGTAGTAGATAAAAAAAAACATATACATGACCTAAAATAGGATGACAATTGTTAGAAATGTCGGAAAATTCAAACCTATTACTGATATGTTGGAAAATATATTTTTTAAATTGGTTAAAAAGCCTTACCTTGTCGCAGAGTACTGTTTCACTTTATTAAGCCTCTCTTTAGTCTCTGACATTCTGATCATGAGTAATTCCTGATCATCTCTCAATTTCTCATCCACGCTCCTCTGTAGAGCAGCATCAGCCAAACTTGTAGGATTCTGCTCTCTCAACAAGTGGGATATTATTTCTAGAATATGCATGAAGTATTGTTTCTCGTTTTCTGATGACATGTATAGGATTATGTCCAAGATTCCAGCTTGGTTTAATGCCCATAAAACCTATTAATCAAAAAAAAATTTTTAACAAAAAATAGAACTGACTCAAAACGCACTAAAAAGTAAAAAATAACTGTGTCATTTAGTTGCTTTAATTTAGTCAAGCATATCTATAAAGTCGGTGCCAGCCAACTTTAAGGAACATTTATCTTACGTAGTAAAGCAGTTTGTGGGTTCTAGATAACGTCCTTAAAGTAGAAATCTTGGCAGGCACCGAATCCTAGATATGCTTAAGTAAATTAAAGCAACTAAATGACACAGTTATTTTTTATGTAACAAAATAGCATTGCATATTGCAATGCTGTTCTGTTCCATCAGCTGTGTAAAGAAACCTTATTAACATATTATAACAGAAACAGGGGTGTGTCTGTTAGTCTGTAGGATGGATCATAGCTCCCAAATAGAAGAACAGATTAATGTATGCTTTTAAATAAATAAAATTAAATTTTTAAATACTTTCTAATTCTGCATAGAGAACATGTCCAGAGATCAAGAAACCTTTTAAGAGGATAATCAGCCTATTAATAGACCACTAAAGGGCCAGGCCTCTCTCCTTATATGAGAAAGGATAATGTTTCATTTATTAACAATCATCAATTTAAACAAAAAAAAAAAAAAAAAATCAATATCTGATGTTGATGAAAATGATGAAAACTAACAGCTCAATATGCTCTCCAAATCATGGGGGTTTAACACTGCTTTCTTCCAGACTCCGGGTTTTGAATGTACTGAAATTTCATAGAAGTATAAAATAGAAGAAAACTCTGAAGAATACCGTAACTTGACAACCCAGAAATTCGTGATTGAAACCACATAGGACCATTACACCGACGAGGCTGTCCTGTGGTAATAGGATGGTTTCTTAATATTACCTGATCATGGATGCTAGCATCATTTTCTGGTCGTCTCTCTTTGTCAAGGTCAGCAGGCACATGTAACACATTTCTGATCAATATGAGTATCCGTTCTATGATCAGACCTGTATCTTCATCTCTTTCTGACCAGTCCTGGTAGAAAATACATAAAAACAGAATTTACTTAATTTATGATAAAATCAAAGAACCTGGAATGTACAAGTTGTTTGCTTCTAGATATTATGCTATTTTACAGCTTGCTCTCTGAACCTACACATCAACTTAAAAAAACACACATGCTTATTTGCCCTTGTCCTGCCCTTTAAAATGGACACTTTTTGCAAAATCAATTAAAATTTTCTTGTCATACTTAACAGCATGTGCAAGGTATTATTATAAGAAAGAAATTTTGTTAACTACAGTTTCATTTATTATAATACAATTTTTTAAGATTTATAACCTAAGCATTTGCTCTCAAATATATTTGAAGTTTATCAAATATTAATTTCACTTACAATTTCTAAAACTTTAGCCAACTTCTTAGCAAACACCTGCCAAGTTTCAACTTTAGTGAAAGCCTCCTCCTTGTAAGACTGCAGATGTGACAGTATCTGCAGATAGTTGTGCCGAGCTGTCCGCTCTACTGGTACTTCCTCTCTGTATAGCAGGAGTGCTGGATTTGTTAGGTTTACGATTAATCTGGAAAATAAATCCTTAAATATTATAACAAAAAGTCATCTATCCATTTGTCAATTTGCGATAAGCTAAAAGTCAACTGAACAGACTGTGATGCAGTTGACCATTAGATAATCCTGGGAGGCTATTGTATATAATTTTTCAAGGTTTTATAAACAACAACAACTTAAGCAAAGTCACGAGTGTATGCTAGTTATTATTAAGTAACAGTTAATAAAGTATACAATTTTTTTAAATAAATCATTATCAAGTATATATCAGAAATAAGTTTCTTTTGAAGAAGGCAAAAAAAACTATAATATGCACTACTTAACAGTAGCGCCTTGTATGTCTTGTGGTGAAGTAGAGTACAAAACTATGAGTTATCTCATTTCTGACATGGAGGGCTAAATTACACAGTACTCCAAACTGTATAGTTCCTAGAAATTGCATGAAATTCAGATATTTTTACAAAACATATAAAGTCATTATCACAGACTACAGATGTGTGTGTATCCATATATGTTCCCTGACATATCTGGATATTTTTGCCCGAGTGAGCGAATTAATAAAATAATAAAACTCACCTTAGCGTTACATCAAAAAGTTCATTTATCTCCCAGTGGTCAATCAACATAGGCACTAAATCTGTTTGTAGTACTTTAGTTTGACCGAAGTGTCTCCGAATTTCGTGGTCTTCGCCATCACGTCTCAAGTACCTGATTAGATCTTTAACTGTGTTTAGAGTAAAATCATCTATTAAATACTTCCCAGTCTTTTTATTGAAGGTTCCTAAGGCATTGCAAGTAGCTGAGAGTTCGGCGGAAAGTAACGAACTCATGGTCACTTTTAAACACTGAAATCACACCACATCACTAAATAATCAACCTCATTTACGAACTAAAGTTCTTATAGAAGCATTTTTAATAAATAAAGTATAAAGTTTTCTCAAAATAACCAACTTTTGAAGTTGTGACATAAAGTTTTTGACATTTACCTTGACGTTTAAAAGCGCGCGAAAGATTTTTTTTTTATTTTTGTTGCGACTTCCAGGCAAAGATCACAATTTATGTCATTCTACTGAAGCGTAGGCCTGTGTGCACCAAGATTTCGGTTATCATAACCAACGGTTAACATAAGCTAAACGTAAAATTTACTGTTCACGACAACCCGTAGATACGCCGGTTAAGGACGTAAACCGGTCGGTTATCTTAACCGAGCTTACGTCCTTAACCAGCGTACGGGTAGTCGGGAACAGTAAGGCTTGTGTGCACCAAGATTTCGGTTATCATAACCAACGTTTAACATAAGCTAAACGTAAAATTTACCGTTCACGACAACCCGTACGTTTATCTTAACCGTAGGTTATCTTAACCGAGCTTACGTCCTTAACGAGCGTACGGGTCGTCGGGAACAGTAAATTTATAGTTAGCTTATGTTAACCGTTGGTTATGATAACCGAAAACTTGATGCACACAGGCCTTAATGTAAAATATCCTATTTCTTAAACGTTGTCTACAACTATCTATAGAATTATAATATTATAATTCTGTATAAATATGGTTTAAATATTTGTATAGACAGAACAATGGAAGATGAAATGATGGATAAAATAATACTTCGAAAATTTTTTGTTTAATATTTACTTAGAGTATACTTATTACATATTTTTTTAATGAAGAAAATATTCTTAGAGTAAGAATATATTTTTTCTCTAGGAATATTTCTTTAATTTTCACCTTCGTACTTTTTTCCCTTTGCACGTCTTTTTAATTTAATAATATCAATAGAATTAACCGCATACGAATTCGGGGTTATTTCTAAAATAACACAACATTACAATGAAAATTTAATTTAGCTAGTTAAGAGTTGGTGGAATTTTGTCTGAATAAGGAGTTGGTATTACCGCCTTTACGGCTTTTGTTTTCCAAGTTTGTTTTGTCTTGCGACTTGCTCGGTGTAATTTAAGTAGAAATTCTAATGAGTTAAGAGAAAAGCTAAATATAAGTAATTTATATTTTGATTCCTTTAGGATGGTTTATTCAAATTTCCTTTAGTACATATCAAGTTTCTAAAACGTTTTGGTGGGAACTTAAAGTATAAAGACTGCCTTTAGCAGCGCGTAGTAATTTTTGATAAAAAAATATAAAACCGACTTAAAAAGTCGGAAATAATTGCGACATTTTGTCACTTTGGATTAACTTGACCATGACTTGACCAAATCGATGAAGTCGGTGCCACCTGTCAGTTTTAATCCGCGCTGAAGTTAATTTACATCGAACTACGCATGTATGATATTCGAGAACAGATTTTATAGAGTAACACCAATTTGTACACTAGGTTCACAGGTTCGCTCCGTTTTCAGAGCGGACTAGAAGTTTGGCCAGACTTATACATAACTTTACGACCCCCTAGGAAGGCGTTCCCCACAAGTTGAGAACTCCTGAACTTGAGTAAAAGTAAAGACAAATCGAAATGTTAACATCGTCATATTCCAACTACCACGTACGTATCCATTGCTTTTTGTAGGACGCAATCGGAAAGGATATCGCTGGCGGCGTGCCAACCAACTAACACAATTGTTTCGTTCTTTGCTATTGTTAAACTGAAATCAGGAATTCAGGAGTTAACATAGACATGAAGATTTAAAACACACGTATCAAGCGTATTTTACCCCTATACTGTCACTAAAATAGAGAACTTAAAACAAGGATTCTCATAGAGCACTATAACTAGATAGGTACGTTATGATAGAGTTAAAACTTTAGGTAAGGGCGTGTAGTCCTGTAGGGTTATTAGATTTTCATGAGATCTACGAGTGCTTTCTAGCACTTCAAGCAACATGCATGACGTAATTGGCATTAGGTAAATTTACATAAAAGTGTTTTAGGCGGAATTCTCTTGTGTAAAGTGTAAAGACTACTATAAAGTATGTACCATTTTAACGACGATGATGCGATGAATTTGGTAAACGGGCAGGCATCAAACCCACGACCTATACGTACATTCTCGTAGGTGCAGTTACGGAACTTATGGATCATAGATCACAGAGAATGTATAACGCATTTCGTTTTGTCCATAAATATAGCTATTACAATTATTTAGTCCCGATAGTTCTTCACTCTGGGTGGATTAATCACCAGAATTGTGAGTAGTTACATAAAAACTACCGCACCGTCCGAACGCAAGCAACTTTCGGCCTATAAGCTGGACACAGCGGCGTACGCTGTTTCCATAACATTCGATTGGAGATATTCGGCACTTCATAATTATGTGTACTAGACAATAACGTGTTTATATTGGGGCCGTAGTCTAGAGCAAGTATGTGCCATGTATAAATAAATAAATAAATAAATAACTATTATAGGACAATTACACACATCGCTATATAGCCCCAAAGTAAGCGTACTCGTAAGTAGCTTGTGTTATGGGTGCTATGATAACTGATGAATATTTTTATATATATTATACACAAATACTTATAATATATAATATATCGATAAACACCCAGACACTGGAAAACATCTATGCTCATCACACAAACATTTTCCAGATGTGGGGATCGAACCCACAGCCTAGGACGCAGAAGCAGGGTCACAACCCACTGCGCCACTCGGCCGTCAATTTATCGCCGTATGGAGCCATTGGAATGGTGTCCTGTCGATGAAGCTGTCTCCCTGCAGCATCTCGCTCGCCTTCGTTTCTGTGGTGAAAACCTGTCCTAGATAAATATAGGCAACTGGCAAATTTTATAACCAGTGTCGATCTGATAGATTCCGTGATCACCATTTTGACCGTCAGCGATTTGGAATGGAAATTTATTATATTTTTTGGATGTAACGATCATTTAGCAATGCAAGCTAAAGCTGCATTCCCATTGATCCCTGTCGCACACAAGCGCCTACATCTGGCCGACAGCCAAATACACTGCAGGACACGTTGGCATCGCACCAACTGACAGGATTATTTTGCTCTAATAGCGAATGTCGGCTCGAGTACAATCCAGGGGGAAGATAACGCGATATTAGCAAATCAGGCATAAGTCACGTTTCTATTCGCCCCTGGACACTGTTTAAAGGGCAAACGTTAAACCTGCTGTCTCGACGGGGTGTAATGCTTTTTGATCTTTTAACGTTAGAGATAATTTGAGTTTGTGTCCATTTTGTAGTTATAATAGACTAGCTTGTACTTCGTCTAGGTAATTTTCATTCTCCTGCATCAACTCTTTAGATTCCAGGTTAAGGGATAAAAATCTATCTACTTTTCACAATTTTCAACCAAATAGTTTTGTAGTTGCGGCGTATACGAGATAATAAAGATACACATTAAACGAAAACTTTCGCCTTTAAAATACTAGCGAACAATACAAAAAGCGAGTCTTCATTAAAATGAAAGAAAAAGTCAAGAAAACGTTTGTAGTAAACGACTTCCTCATATCAAAAAACGTTAGAAGAGCAAAGACTTTGTTTCCTCTAAGCGCATTACTCCGACAGTACCTTGTTAGTTACCTCGACTCCGCCCCTGGTAAATCACTGATGTAAGCCCGGGAACGTTGTTTGAGAAATTGTTCTCTGAGGAGCCGCGTACTAACCTTTTTTTTCCTATTTTCTTCTTATGTTCTATATAAATTACATTTTACTCGATTTTCTCTGAAGTGGGTACTTTGTTTAGAGAGTAAAGTAGATGTTCTAAGATATCTACTTAATAATTGAAGATGTTGCTGTTAGTAAGTAAACTGTCTTGTTAATCCAATAGTTGGCCCATGTGCCTGTAGACCATGAGGTCCTGGTTTCATGTCCTAGGCCAGGCTATGAAATATGGAGGATTTTTTAAAAAATAATTATAAGCCTGGAGTTGGGAGGTTGGTGGTCTTATTACCCTGTGCCTTTAGACCATGGGGTCCTGGTCTCATGTCCTAGGCCAGGCTATGAAATATGGAGGATTTTTAAAAAATAATTATAAGCCTGGAGTTGGGAGGTTGGTGGTCTTATTACCCTGTGCCTTTAGACCATGGGGTCCTGGTTTCATGTCCTAGGCCAGGCTATGAAATATGGAGGATTTTTAAAAAAATAATTATAAGCCTGGAGTTGGGAGGTTGGTGGTCTTATTAACCTGTGCCTTTAGACCATGGGGTCCTGGTTTCATGTCCTAGGCCAGGCTATGAAATATGGAGGATTTTTAAAAAAATAATTATAAGCCTGGAGTTGGGAGGTTGGTGGTCTTAATACCCCGGGCCACGTAGAGTACGTATTTCTTTCGGTTCCAGTCACTGTCCTAGACTTCTTATATATGTAACAGCTTACAATAGTTAACATTATCACCCTTAGAATGGGTTGGTAAGCATTCGAGCGGCGTGGTGGATCCCAGCTCCATATTCCCTACATTATGGGAGCGCTGTAGTAGGCCGTTAAAAATAGGCAGATGATGATGATGATGGTGATGATGTTGATGATGGTGATGATGATGATGACAATGATGATAATGATGATGTTTGAAAGTATAGTATGGTAAGATATTTATAGACATTTCATACCTACTTCAATTTTCGTCAGTACCTACGACATAATTCGATACGTGTCTACATATTATACACAGTTCCGAAAAGCTATCAAAATGTTCATACATACAATCGGATATTATAAATATCCACAAAATGTTAAATCTATTTTTCATTCCGATTTATCGATGCAATACAATACAATAGATCAAAAATGCTATTCCGAAAACACGATTATCGCCATAATATTTTCTGGTTGCCGATATCTATTTCATAACACATTGGCTGTTGCCATCGTTTTGAATATATTGATGTTACGTTATGGCAACATCGTGCATTAATTATTATTTACAAGTGGCGTTTAAATTATTGCGAATATCACCAATGATTTCGTACGCGCGTACCTAATTTATTGTTCATTTAGTTAATATATCCAGTATAATAATGCTGAATCGACAGTTGAAACTTGCATTTTGGCATTAAAGTATATTAGGATCATAGCTCATTAGAGCTACCCGGCAAACAAACGCTTCGTCTCGTGCGGTCAATGCTTATTCTTTAATTTTTTTTTTATCGACTACAAGTTGGCCCTTGACTACTATCACACCTGATGTTAAGTGATTATGCAGTCTAAGATGGAAGTGGGCTAACTTGTTAGGAGTGGGACGAAAATCCACACCCCTTTTGGTTTCTACACGACATTGTACCGGAACGCTAAATCGCTTGGCGATACGTCTTAGTCGGTAGGGTGGTAACTAGCCACGGCGAAAGCCTCCCACCAGCCAGACAAAGACAAATTAAGGAAAATCTCAATCTGCCCCGCCGGGAATCGAACCCAGGACCTCCATCTTATAAATCCACCACGCATACCACTGCGTCACGGAGGTCGTCAAGTAATAAGGTTTTAAATTAATTAGAGATGCTCTCATTAAATCATTCTTAAGCATTTATTTCATGATAATTATGACAAAAATTTAACATTTTCTTTTTTGTGCCTACAATTTTTTCCTTAGACCAATAAGGTTTATCTACACACTAATTAGGTCCAAATTATTATTTTTAAGGTTCAAGTTCATTGGAAACTTGATAGATCTCTTTTAACAAAACTCGTTCAGTATTTAAGTTGCTTAAGCACTGATTTTGTATCTTGCAGTTTATCTTTCCATTTGGTTACGGTTACCGTTAAACGTTAGGTACCGTTTAAAAACATTTGTTGAAATTTAACAAAAAAAAAACAAAATAAGTGGAGACATGGGTAACTAATTAAAAATATGCTGTACAAAATTATTGAGGTAAGAGAATAAGTTTCAACCTACGAATTAAATACCTACGTTATAATAATAAATATTAACTAAGTACATATCTATGTTTAGAGAATCTTAAAGTCTGGCAACATATGTAGTTATGTACAAAAAAGAAAGTTTCATACCAACTGTAGTATATTAATTATTAGTAGTAAATTATTTATTTTATTACTTAATTATTTATTTTATTTGATATATAAATGATTAAATTCCCTTAAATTAAAAATAATATTTCTAATTATATCGTACCTAATAAGTTTCATTAAAAAACTGTTTTTTTTTCTAAATAACAATGTAGATAATAAATAATATTCAATATATGCAAAAATACAATATAAATCCCTATACAGAAAGTATAATGAAGAACGAACTTAAAATGATAGATAATATTATTTAGTTTAACAAAGCACCTGAATAGAACGTTATTTGTTGGCGACGGATAGATAACCTAGATAAATTGGGACATCGATCTGTCTGGACATGAGATGACCCATAACGCGTTCTATGTGTCACATCGCATCAGCACATTTTCTGCCCTGTGGATCTTTATGTATTTGTTAGGTAACCTATATGTATAGGTTTTATTAGGCGTACTTACCTATTTACTGAATGTAATAAAATAATATAAAATAGGTTTCAATATCCACGGTTCCGAAGCTGGACAAAAGCTAAAATGTCATTGATTCGAGTCCTGCTCGACTAATTTTAAAACTCGCTCCTAACTGTATTTACTTCTACTTGGAGGGAAAAAGGAGTGTTGTTATTATATAAAAGGTATGGCAATTATTTTTTATAATGTGACGAATAACTATAAATGTAGATAGGTACATAATACTTATTCTCTCTAAATACAAAGTGAAAACCTCTAAAGACTTTCATATAAAGTGTGTTCTTTCCCCGCTTCCCCTCTCAATTTAATTTTTTATAATTTCCCGTGAAGTAATATCCTCTGTCCCGTCCCGTGTACTAAAGATCTACATTTTTGTTAAACATTGTACGACATTACAGTACATTAACATTAACAATAAACATTTATGACAAGCTGGTGTGTATAGCTTATATTAAATAGTCTATTTTACTTTTGAGTCTAGCTTTCATAATACACAAAATAATTTACAATCCGACGAACAAAATTGAAAGAAAAGATCAAAGATCGAATTCTCAAAAAATATCAGTACCAAAATGTTGACCCCTATTCAGTACGTATAACATAACACGGAGGAGGTCAAGTTAATTTGGACGGTATAGCGGCATTGTTATTATTTTTAGAAATTTTGTAATATCTCCAAAACTATATAACTAATTGACATACCGTAAATGGTAAATCGTATGTCTAAAATATCCTTGTGATTATTAAATAACTTATTTTGATAAGGATTTAAGTTTAGTTGTATAAATAATGACGTAAATTTAAGCATAAGAATTAAATGATTTATTACAGAGTCGCGCTTTTTAGAAATTTTATAATATCTCCGAAACTATGTAACTAAATAACATACTGTAAAAGGCAAATCTTATGTCTATATTATCCTTGTGATTATTAAATAATTTATTTTGATAAGGATTTAAGTTTATTTGTATAAATAATGACGTAAACGTCAGTATTTGAATGAAATGATTTTTTAAAACACAAAAAGAAATATATATCTGCCAAAACATAAAAGATATATGCTATTCCAGACTTTTTTGTACAACTTTTTAAGATGCATAAAGCTTTCATACAATGTTTTCAATTATATCCAATAGCTAAGGCAGCGCACGCGATTTACGCCGATTTAAAAAATTTCACGGTCCGACTCGCGTGACAAAAACTGTGATAACTCGGGTACTATATACAATACAAATATAAAATATAGGCTATAACACTCACCGATAACGTAGCATTATACTGGTGAAAGAATTTTTAAAATCGGATCAGTAGTTCCGAAGATTAGCCCCGACAGAACTTTATTTACAAACTTACAAACTTGCAAACTTACAAACTTTACCTTTTTATAATAGAGTACATAAATAACTGTTTATAGAAACTCAAGGGAACTTAAAATTTTATAGGCAGGATTGAAGTGCCTACAAAATTGAAGTCTTTAAAACAACAAATATAATTTACCATTAAATTGTGGAATGAAACGAAATGAAACAGGTAAATAAACAATATTAATTTCTTTAAAGTTTCTGTTTGATATAAATCATAAACGAGGCACCGATATAAATTAGCCGAAGTTAAAATTTGGGTTAATTAATATTGGCCGATCGCGTTTTAATTAAACAAAATTTAACGAAAAGCTGAATACTGTTCGAATAAATGTTAATTGATTTGGAATAATTTTGGTTTGATAAGTATGTACCTGCGAGTAACCGTCGCTCACTGGTGTGTTTAATGTTGCATTAAGGTCCTGTATTAGCTATTATTATTGTATAGACTAGGTGGACTGATAACTAGGTTCGATTCTTGGTTGGGCCGATTTAGATTTTCTTAATAATTGGTCCAGATCTGGTTTGTGGGAAACTTTGAAAGTGGCAAGTTATCATCCTATCGCCATATACCGCCAAGCGATTTAGCGTTCCGGTAGGATAAATAAAATTATTATTATAAAAACAAAAACCCGACTGCTTAAAAGTTATGAACTGAAAAGCGAAAAACAAGGATCACTATATCTGTATAAAATTCTAAATACTTAATGGTGCTGCAAACAGGGACAAAATACTTTAACCTCCGGGGAAAGAAAGATCAACCAAATCTACGTTCGTCCCCGCCTGCAGCACCATAAAGTATTTAGAATTTTATACAGATATAGTGATTCTTGTTTTTCTCTTTTCAGTTTATAACTTCTAAGCAGTCGGGTTTTTTGTTTTTATAATAATAATTTTATTTGAGACTTTTTAGTTTTAGTTTATGGTATAGAAATGAGACGGTACACTTAGTACACTTTTTGCCATTTTTTGTTAAAAAAGTAATATGAACATGATATGATATTTATATTTTTGAAATGGTCTTTTTACGACTTTTCAATTGGTATCCATATTGCTAAGATAAGAAAAAAAATACACACATCCCCCCCTTTTTCCCCCATTTACATCCGCCATTTTGAAAATTTATATAGCTTATGTCACTGCCATAATTTTGACAAATTCAACGACACCTCACATGTCAAAATCCGTTCAGCCGTTTAGGCTGTAGCGCACGAAGAAATGGACATACATACATACATACATACATACATACATACGCTCGAAAAACATAACCCTTCTTCTGACGCAGTCGGGTAAAAACATCATTAATTATTATATACTATGTAAAGGTAGAGTTAATAGCGACCACGATCGTCGCCTGCCTCTCTAACGAGGTGCTCCGGGCAGTGGGATTGAGAAACCCATCGCCTGTTGAGACTTATCCTCGGGTCGGGGGGCGTACCAAATGTTCCTGGTGCGCCCCAGACGGATTTTAGGGAATTCATGAATTCACCAGTTGAGGGTCTGCCTCGGTGGACGCCGCTCGCTGGGTTGCGGAAGATTCTCGTTGCTCCTGGGCCCCAGTTACCAGGCGACGTAATGGAACATCGCTGGGTTTGAGTGGGTATTTCAGCTGCTTCTCAGCCGGGGGGTCCCACATACCCCTTCGGAAACGGTGCAGTTATGGCCGCCCTGTTTCTGGGGGGATGCATAAACGCATTTCCCAGCTTAAAAAAAAAGAGTTAATAGCGACCAATTTAATTAATTTCATCATAATATCAACATGTCAGTAAATAGACTTCGTGAAGTCTAGAACGGCGTGCGAATCGAGAGGTCACTCCTTCCTTGTTTGCTCGTCAATACAAATATTGAGAATCCATTAGCAGACACTGGGGAACGGGGCTATATTAAAAACAACAATCAACTTCGCAATCTGAATTCAAAGTACACTTTGAAGTATTATTTGTTATTGCCGTTATTCATAAAAACAAATTAGATAGGGAATTTGAATACAAATTAATAATTTTATATATTTAGAAATACGTTAAATTTTTATAAAAATATTGCTTATAGAGTACCTGGTGAACTGCCTCGTTGGTTCAGTGGTTAGCCTATGCTGTTTTAAATCACAAGGTCCTGGATACGAATCTCTGGAAAGGGAATATACGGAACTTTTCTTTTTATATTATATATCATATATTTTTAACAAACGGAACAAACGATTAATCGATTGAATTTCGACCCCCTTCAACATCGCTCCTACATTTCAGAACATTCTCCTCACCACCTCAAACAGCATTGGGATTCTTGGCGTTAATATTTCGAACGAAGTCCAGTTCCGTGATCATCTGGAAGGGAAGGCTAAGTTAGCCTCAAAAAAACTTGGGGTGCTTAGTAGGGCAAAAAGATACTTTGCGCCCAAGCATAGACTTTTGCTATACAAGGCTCAAGTTCGGCCTTATTTAGAATACTGTTCCCACTTGTGAGCCGGTGCACCACAGTACCAACTCCTTCCATTTGACCGGATCCAAAAGCGGGCTGTTCGTCTTGTTGACAATCCCAGGTTAACTAATAGTCTGGAGTCTTTAGAACACCGAAGGGACGTCAGTTACCCTTGTGTGTTTTATAGACTATATTATGGAGAGTGTTCTGAAGAGCTGTTTAACCTAATACCACGGTCAGGATTCTCTGCCCGTACCTCACGCCGCAGAAACAAATTTCACCCTCACCATCTGAATGCCTGGTACAGTACTACCGTCTGCTATACTAGGTCTTTTCTGCCACGCACTTCTAAGATATGGAACGAGCTTCCATCCTCGGTGTTCCCACATTCTTAATTTGGGGATTTTCAAGGGGAGAGTTAATAAACATCTCAAAGGCCGGCAACGCATCAGTGGCGCCTCTGGTGTCGCAGTTGTTCATGGGCGGCGGTAGTCACTTAACATCAGGTGATCCGCTTGCTCGTTTGCTCGCTGTTTTTATAAAAAAAAAAAATTGAAACTAAGGTATGTATTAATTTCAACTATACCGAGGGCTCCAATGACCACGTGTATAAAGTTCCCCATGGAAGAAAGGGGCTTCGCTGCATCGATATTACGCGTATTAGAGTTCTTTTAAAACATTTGTGGAGGTTTTAATTTTAATTTAAAAATACCTTGCCTACTGTTGCCGTATGCATGAGAAAAACGGAAATCGTTTGGTTTTCCTTTTTTTACCCTCGCGTTTACTTTCCCATAATAACATATCCCTACTCAAAAGTACAGTTAAAACAGTGTAATTCTAAAATCTACGATGTTCGTAATATAATTAAATAAACCTCTCTTAATTCCCATGGTATTCTCAATCGGCTCTTGTCTAGATGCAGAGGGAAGTTAAAAGCTTCTAGAAATAAATTGTAGCATTGTGGGCGGTCTAATTAGAGACGGTCTGACTGCGGCTAACCGGGCAAATCACGCGGTTTCAAGTGCCCATATGTACACTAACATAACGTTAAAAGAATTTAAAACGTACACTTTCGAATTCATTCATTTACTCTAATGCAATTGTGAGGTGTTTGTTGTGTGTATTTGGGTATTGATAATGAGTAGACGACTAGAGAGCTTGACCTCCCTCCTTATAGGAAAAGGAAAATTGAGATAAGATCCACTATGCTGATCGTGCTAATGATAGTGTTGGATTCGTTAACGATCACTCTCAAATGTTGATGATAGTGACCGGGACCGTTGACTTAAATGATGTGCTCTCGGAATCCTGTTAGTGTACCTACTAACACCAACTTCCCAAAAAGCTTAGAATTTATTAAAAATTTCTTAGAAGATAGACCAACTCAGTATAACTCCTGGCCAGCAAGCCCAGTGTCTCGTGATTTTAAATCTCCTAGGTTAGTCACAGGATCAACGAGGCACTTGTATTTAGGTATAGCAGAAGAACAATTTGTAAAGAAAAAGAAGTAGATTCCCACATGTCGTAGACGATTCCCACATGTCGGACTGTTGTCAAATCCTCTCTTAGCAAAAGTTTTTGCTTAATTGGAGAAGAAAGAGAACTATTGATGATGTTTACTTAACATATTACCTATATTCTTTTTACTGATTTTAGGGTTCTTAGATCAGATAAGCCAAAAAGTTTTGTTTTTAGTTTCAAATAAATAAATGAATCACAGTATATTTATGAAATATTTCTGGTTCTTAGTATACACAATAAAAAAATAAATAGGAAAAATAATTTATAATATTTGTATTAAAAGGAACCGACAGCATTGTTATTTTTTTAAACAGTCTCCCTCACACAGTGGTTGTTAATGGATTTCCAATATTTGTGTTGACAGACAAACAAGGGGAGCAAAATGACCTTTCGATTTACACGACGCTCTATTTTGCTACGTATTACAAAGAGCATAATTTAGTCTAATACATCCATATAACAACAAAATAATACTTACATTTCAACTAAAAATATAAAAGGAGAGTAACCAGAGTATGTAATAAAATAAGACGACCAATCGTCCCAAAATATGTTTAGTCCAGTCATTTTAGGTTTTATCTGCGGAAAAATTCAGAGTGAGCTGAATTTTTGTATACACCTTTATTACGGCATTGTAGTGAAGATGTGAAAAATCGACATTGATATCGTGCCGGCTAAAAACTGAAAATCAGTTTTTCGCAAATATCTCGCGATCTATTGCTCAGAGGTCAATAAAGGTCATTATAAAAATTGTTTGTCGTATAATTGTCTGCAAAAAATGTCTCTTGCATTTTTCTGTAGAATTAATCATTTTCGGAGTAGAGACTAGAATGCACTCACATACAAATATGCAAACTGCAAAAAAAATATCTGTTTCTACATGCCATGACCGGATGTGATACAACTTCAGGATTTTTTGGAAAAGGAAAATTGAAAATCATTGAAGATGTTTAAAAAAAGATCCGATTTAACCAATTCTGCAGAAATATTCTAACAAGAAAATTGCTCTCGAGTATTGTCAATGCTGGGACACATTTTCTACTAGCAATGTACGGTGCTCCAAAATCAGAACTTTCGATAGATAATTACAGATACTGTAGCTTTGCTAAACTAACATATTATAGCGCCATGCCTCTTTCCTATAAGGGTAGGCAGAGACTACATCCATTTGCCAAGCATATCTTAGCTTCTTTTAAGTCCATGGGACGGACGGACAAAACCTAATTTTTGAGAAATTTTATCTACCTGTCTGTTTTCGCCAATCTAATAGATCTACTAAAAAAGTTAGGTACCTATCAACAATAAAACGAGATTTTCGGAGATGAAGTCGCTGGAGTTTACGTAATATTTAGGCGTGAAGAAAAACTTTCGGATCTGGACCCCTTTTTACGCCTATTACGTGCACAGAAAAATGTGTGATTTGGCATAGTTCCAGTTAATATAGAGGCGGAGTTCAGAACAAATACATTAACTAAATAAATAAAATATTCAGGCGCTTATTTTAATCGTAATTCTTCACCAACTGAACTAAGACATAAAGAGATGATATAATTCTACAAATAATGTTTGAGTGTCGATCACTCCATGACAGATCGGGAACTAATATTGTAAGGCGTCCTGTATGTCGATTCTTGAAAAAAACGTCACTTTTGAAGCCGTTGTACCACGGTTGCAAAGCGGACGTAACAGAAATCGGTATTCTCGAATGACATTTTGCCATATTAGACGGACAGTCGAACTGAAGGTGGCAAGATCGACCAGATGTAAGTTAGATGTTTGTACAATGTATATATTTCAAGAATCAACATACTGTATGTCGATTCTTGAAAAAAACGTCACTTTTGAAGCCGATGTACTACGGTTGAAAAACGGATGTAACAGAAATCGGTATTCTTCAATGACATTTTGCCATATTGAACTGACAGTCGAACTGAAGGAGGCACGATCAATGTTCGTATGATGTATTTTTTTCAAGAATCGACATACTGGCATATTTGTTGAATGTCCAAAATAATATAAGTTTTTACCCGTTCTCTTTTTACAGAAGATAAAATAGATTAGGTATTTGCTATTCCTGTATATAATCTCTCGGCCAAATTTCATCTCTACGCTGTACCGGACAACGCCAGCTATTCTGTTGAGAATGTGTGAGGGATCAAATATTCATACAAATTTTCGCATTTATAATGTTAGGTAGATACTCATGTATGGCACCCAAAATATTGGCGATGTACTCTTATTCCTCCCAGTAGGTACATAGCGCTACAAACCCTGGGACGGTATTTCTCTGACACATTGTGTATCTAACAGTGCGATACAAATTGGCAACAGCGTGGCGCACGCGTGAGCTGAACACTACGTAGCCGCATGTAGCGCACAAAGCCCTATAATTGGGGCACATGTAGCCCGACTTATACCTACTGTGAGATATGATATGAATAGATACTCAAAACACATAGATATTTATAATAAAAAAAAATGTGTGCGTGTACTAGCGTGCACTCGTAAGAAGTGAAACTAACTAACTAACTTATCAACATTCAAGTATTAGAAAAAATTGATACCATAATTACACCCACGTGTTAGTGTATTGAAAAATACAATAAAAAACTGAGGTTAATTTTAAATTACGTAGAAAAATAAATACCATAATTACACCTAAGTATTAGAAAAATAGATGTAATTACTTACTTTTTTAAGAAATTCACTGGAATTCGAATTAAAATTAACCCTTTGATTTTGCTGATCACTTCAATATATATATATATATATCACGTCACTTCCATAAGTCAAAGATGCGCCATCATCATAACGGAAAAAATGTTACACTAAATTTTTTTCCAACCCCGATAAAGAAGTTTCACTTCAATAATAGAATTACGTCAACGTCTAAGCTTGTGGACAATTTAAGAAAAATTTAATCCACGTAACCGATGTGCGAGATTACATGTTACAGTCTGTAATTGAGACAGAACTGTCATCGAGTAACTGTTATTTTAACTTCAGCTTACTGTTTTGGATCATAGTGCTGGAAGGCTCATTAGCAATAATGAGGCATAATGAATAATTATTTAAATATCTCCTTTCATACAAGGCCTGTAGTGAGCCGTTAATAGGCTGATAATGATGAAGGTATGATACACTAGATTGCCTGATCTCAAAAATTATCTATTGATCCTCTTTACATGAGATTTTATTTACTTTGGTATAATTTTCAAAGGTTTTTTATTTATTACAAAAAATAAGTTATCACATTGGTAATTAGGTAAATGTTCGTTTACTTAATTAAAGATAATCCTTTTATATTACCTTTGTACATAAAATCAAAGTGGAATAGGCGTTACAAAAGATCCCTGAATAAGCACCAAACAAAGGCGATCGTATAAAAACATTGCAGAGCATTGTTTTGAAGAACGTTGAAATTTACATGGGACAGCGGAACAAAGGTCAACGCGAGCAAGCTTATAAAACATACATTCCGATCTTCCCCAAAGGAAATTCGTGCATTGAGACTTTTTACGGGTGACATGTTTGATTTCCTTGTTGGATAAACAGGCTGTTTTCTACTTTCGGCAAGTCAAAGTTCTGTAATAATAGGATTTGGTGAAATAACGCGTAAACTTTATGTTGCTATTGACGTAGAACTGGCAGCTTAAATGGAACATTGGCTAATGCATCGGCTTAACAATTCTCTTTGAACGGCCAGGTAATGATGCTAATAACTTAGATATGATGCCTTGCTTCAGAGGAATTGAGGAATTTACAAATTAAACCATATTAATTTAAAGGAATCTATAATCTCCTTGCATTAGGTATACTTATTGCAACTTACTGCTTTTTTGACCGACAAATTCTTTTTTTATTAGAAAGGGCATACTTCCAAGGTGGTCCCATTGTCATCATGTTAGGATTTGATGATGATATCCTGGGGAAATTGAAGGAACTCTTCAAATTTTGGAAGCACGCTTACAGCGATTTCGGTTTTTGTCTCGAAATCGGTAGCATTTTGGCTACTAGTGCTGTATAATATACTATGACAGTACGATATACGAGTACGATACATGGCGATAAATCACTAAAAAGTAAGAAATAAAAATTTTTAAATAAAAATATAACCGACTCAAAACGCACTAAAAATTAAAAAATAACTGTGTCATTTAGTTGCTTTAATTTACTTAAACATATCTAGGAGTCGGTGCCAGCCAAGGTTTCTACTTTAAGGACGTTACCTAGAACCCAGAAACTGCTTTACTACGTAAAATAAAGGTTCCTTAAACTTGGCTGGCACCGACTAGATAGATATGTTTAAGTAAATTAAAGCAACTAAATGACACAGTTATTTTTTACTTTTTAGTGCGTTTTGAGTCGGTTCTATTTTTATTTAAAAATTATTTGTACCTCAAACTTATTAACTCATAAGTGTTACACCTTAAGTGTTGGTATTTTTACGGAGACTGTTAAACAATAACAAAGCGATGTTATCTGGCTGCAAACAACAGCTGAAATAGCTGAACAGATTTCCCTGAACAATACTTACTATCACGTTCTAGTCTTCTACTTGATATAACTTAGCTATCAAACAAAAAAACTGTATCATTTTCGTTTGTTCGTGTAACGTCGAATAGTAAAAGGCAGACACATATATGTATAGCACGATAAATTTTACCTCGTGTTGTGTTAAATAGGGATGCAGTGGATATATTGTTATTTTCCCATCACTTAGTTCTGAATTCACCCGGCGCGGCGAGTAATCACATTGGCAAGGCGTTGCGGCCCCAATCGCAGCCAACAACGCGCCGTAACAGGATTAGTTCCCGAATGCAGGCATACAACGCGATAGGATATCACTTGTTAACTAACTTACTGCAGTAACCCCTCCTAAACCAATATATTGACACTTCGCTTGTCATATATCGATGTATATTAGTTTGATGCTGCTCAATAAACATCTTTACAGTTTCTTGCAAGCCTCTATGATATGGACAAACAAAACGCAATAGGATATCTATTATATGTATATGTATAATATCGATGTATATTAGTTTGATGCTGCTCAATAAACATCTTTACAGTTTCTTGCAAGCTTCTATGATATGGACAAACAAAACGCGATAGGATATCACTTGTTAACTAACTTACTGCAGTAACCCCTCCTAAACCAATATATTGACACTTCGCTTGTCATATATCGATGTATAATTTTTAGTTGTTGATCAATATTTACTATTATATTTTAGATTCATTCATTCATCATCATCATTATCAGCCTGTTAACGGCCCACTACAGGGCCAGGCCTCCCTCCTAATAGGAAAGGGGATATGGAGCGTAGACCCACCACGCTGCTCCAATGCGGGTTGGCAGGCTTAGGGTGATAATGTTTCATTTTATTAACGATCACTATCAGATGTTGATGATAGTGCGTTCTGAGCTTTTTCATTCTTCTATGAAATATTCAGTACATTCCATGCCCGGAGTCTGGAAGTTGGTGGTGTTTCACCCCCGTGCCTCGGAGAGCACGTTAAGCCGTCGGTCCCAGATTCCCATCACTAGATAGATATCTAGACTATAAACGTATCAAAAAATTTGTAGCTGCAATACCAAACTTTAACCTTGATTTTGTTAGTGCTTATCACTTTGCTTCCCAGCAATTCAAATCCAAACAGTTTGTGTGTTTTATACCCTCTCGTGTATAGAGTAGTTAAATGTAGAGGCTAAAATACAGCTGATTTAGCACACGGCGCCACCGCTCGCAGTCATCTCACGTCCATTCCCAGCTACCACAACGCCACAATTTATTTACTCGGAGCCGCCGCTCGACGCTAACAAATAGCGGTGAACATTAGACGCCCTGCTAAATACACCCTATCCTTCATCTCAGCCGGTGATACTCCGGCTAGCCAATACACAATAGACACTACTACATTAAGTCGACGTGTAAAAATGTTATTAGTCATGGCAAATGTGAAAGTGAGTAACTTACGTTTAGGGGGGTAGTTAGAGGCCCGGAAAGAAATGCAACGATACGTAATAATTATTTAATTAATAATTAATTACAATATAATTAAACTACATGACTAAAGATCAACGATTGATCTTCTACATCCTAGCTAAGCCTAAGGTGACTACCGATCGGCGATCGATCAAGAAGTGATTCTCGTAGGCTCCTAACTTTAGAGGTAATCGCGGTTCACGTGAGACTTGCATGTGATCTTGCTGTGTAAGCGCCTCGTGCGACTGGTTCAGTGTGCAGATTTTTAGGCCATCGCTTACACGGCAGCGTCCTTGACTTGGCTGCACGAAACAAGTAGAAGTAGAATGTAATAACACGCTCAATTACGTTAAATATTAAATATTTAGACAAGGAAAATGTTTCTATTTTTAAATGTTTAAATAACTAATTTTGCTATTGATTAGGTTTTTATACTAATAGCTGTCGGAACAAGCAGACAACCGACCTCAGTAAATAAGTGGATATCGTCGCCTGTAATAATGCAGTACGCTCAGCATTGTACACCCAGCACGAACACAGTAAAGTGCGTTAAATTGATCGTAATCTGGGACGTATTTCTGAACTCTAAAACAGCGATGAAAGTTCTACCTGATACAATATCCAATTCTTCACAAATATGACAGCTGATCTGCAGCGCTTTTCAATTTGACCATTTTGATGAACCTTTCATTAAAACGGTCTTAACTAATAGTAGTACACAAAACATTTGTACGCCATTTTTGTCAAAATTATCAGACTATTTATACGATCCACTCCTTAACAAAGAAGAGATATAGATCTTAGAGTCTAAGCTCTATCTTAAATTTACTGACCACCACGATTTTCCAATGCGAATTTGCCATCAAATGCGACGGAGATAATGATCGAGATCGACAAGTTAACGTGTTGTCCGAAGCACGGGAGTATAACACTAACGGGCTAAAGTTTTATTCTGAAAATTTCTTGGAAAAAATCTCGAGAACAATGCTGTGCCTATATATTTGAAATAACCGAAAACAACTCTCAGTTTCCGAACAAAGACCAATACACAAATGACTGACATACTTTTTCTGCACAAGGAAGATCTCGATATAAATTTTACGAGTCGGCCAGCGGCTCTCGGCGACCTATGTAAATTTTATCGCCACCGCTGAACAAAGGACCCCATCTCCGGCCTGAGATTTTCTTATTCAGCAACATTTATCATATTTTAGCGTTTAATGTAAGAGTTATATTCATTATACTTAATGGAATTAATATTATGGATTAAGGATAAAACTTTTTATCGACTACAAGTTGACCCTTGACTGCTATCACACCTGATGTTAAGTGATGATGCAGTCTAAGATGGAAGCGGGCTAACTTGTTAGGAGTGGAACGAAAATCCACACCCCTTTCGGTTTCTACACGACATCGTACCGGAACGCTAAATCGCTTAGCGATACGTCTTTGTCGGTAGGGTGGTAACTAGCCACGGCGAAAGCCCAGCCAGACCAAGACAAATTAAGAAAAATCTCAATCTGCCCCGCCGGGAATCGAACCCAGGACCTCATCATACCACTGCGCTACGGAGGTCGTCAAAACTGTACCTATCTAGATCTCGTAATAGGAGCAAAATTTTTGCGCGCCGATTTACTACGAGTGTAATTTTGTAGCCTAAGTATATTTTACAATAAGGAATCTTTCTAACCAAATTTGCGTTATTTATTCTATTACTGAATGTTAATGTCACTATGTCATTAACTATTTTGAGAATGACATAGATTGTCAAAATAGACAAGCCAAGATAGCGGGAGCTGCGTAATTATGATCTCGAGTCATGTCACGAGTAAAACTTGTGAGATTTATGGTTTTTTACCAATTCTGAGTTAACTAAATAGGTATACAGTTTTCTGTTAGTACCTACTATTATTTTTATTGTATTATTTTGTTTTGTTACCTTTGGATTGGAAAATAAACGTAAGTGTGAAGTTTTCCTGTGTATGTATGTGTCCAGTTGGTGTACATTAAAGTTTCAATAGGTAAAAAACAAACATTTTCCAATTTCCATTCACAAAAATAAATGTTGCAACCCAAAGCTTGAAATACCCCAAAACCGCCAATTAACGTCCATTACAGCGTCTCGACCAAATGAAACAAATTATTCAGTACAAAGCTAGTCTATGAAAGATCTTTTGTTTGATACTTTAAAATTTTACGACAAGAGGACTCCTAATTTGTCTTTTTTATACGCACAACCTTTTTCTTAAAGATTAAGTACCTTTATAAAGTAATGTTCTTAAAATACAATTAACATTTTAACCTTAAGGCCGTGGCAGGTAAAACAGTTATTAATACAAAACTTAAAACTTTTGCTTATGCTTTGCTTTCTAACTATCCACCCTCTTCAAACTGCCCTACCAATTGCTATCTGGAATGTGAGCTAATATAAGCTTTGAATCTCGTTGAGCTACGTCGACTACTTTCGTTCTTCTGCGGATCTCCTTATTTCTGATTCATTTACTCAGAAAAATTCAAAACTTACTCGATGAAAACTTAAACGTTACTACTGAATGGTTCTGAGCCTTCCATAAGGTCCCATAGTTAGCAACCATGATTGAGGTATGGGATCCATAGGACATATTCATCTAAAACTATAGTCATCATTGAAAACTCAGGCAGTAGGTACAAAAACTTTTGGCTTTAGACACTGAGGAATTCAAAGAAAGAAAATCAGATGAGAATTGAACCTTATACACGGTTTTACCTCGTATAGTAAATATCAGCACCTAACAACAGGTGAAATCGCAGTCAAGCGTTGTCGATATACAAAAAATGTGGGTTCGATAGAACGTAAGAAGATTATGGGAAAAAAGATACGACCGCACTCCCAAAAAGGACTATTTGTCACACAGGCTTCGTTTCCAAACATACCAACGACGTGATTTCGCCGAGGGCAGGACTCAGGTAACTAACGAGGTGTTTTCACAGAGGAAAGGGAATGTTTTGATTTGTTTTCGTCCTTAAGGCATCAAGTACAATAAGCTGTCTATCTTGGTCATACGTGGAGTTTTCTTTATGACTTTAACGCAAAAATATGGGGGCACTTAACTGTTACAAGAACTTTATCATACAGTATTTGTGGTATATATATTACATACAGTCAAATTGTATTAAGTAACATTCTCTCGTTCTCTTTCTCTATAGATTATCGATAAAGATAGAGGCTAATTCGAAAATCACACTATCAAGGTATAAAAAATCGTTACATGTGCTACACATCAAAAGCTAGCCAAGTATAAGTCGGACTCGCGCGCCGAGGGTTCTGTACAAACCTGATATATATTTTTTTATATATTTGATTTTGTTACAGCATAAATGTATTATATACTTAAGTATTTGATATGAATTACAATATGACGTTGCTTCATAACAAATTTCAAGATTCTGAGTTCACAGGAAAGAAGCAACCATGTAGGTTATGATTGCCTTTCGAGTGTCGAAAATTTGCAGAATACAAATGGCTATATTTTTTTAATTACGCTGGCTTAAAAGTTTAATTTCTTTTACAGTTCCAAGAAACATTAGACTTGAGTATTTAATATGAATTTCAGCTTAATACTTCCACGCGTTCCAAAGAAAAAGGGCCTTGACAGATAGACGGACATACGGATGGACATCGAAGTCTTTGTATAAGGGCTTCGATTTTTCTTTCGGGATTAAGGAACCCTAAAAATGAAGTAAAATGAATCGATTAATGGGGTTGCATTTATCGCTGTCAAAGATCAATAGGCTCAGCGCCAGTGTGAGACAGACTACACACCGACTAAGTGGATTATCCTGCTTTAATGACTGCTGGGTACGCCAGACGAGATTATCACTTACTAACAAAGGAAACTATATTATTCACCTGTATGTGTTTTAATTGTGTGTACCTGAGTATGTATGTGGGTGTGTAAGTACCTAATGATTGATGGAACATGCAGATAATCCGCCTTAATTGAAAAGTAAACTATCTATATTTTGATACTTTGCAGACTTGCAATTACAAATTCTACAAAATAACTAGGAGTATTATACAAATTTTTGTTGGATTCTTAGAATGTATCAACATTTTGTGAAAATTCAAGTTCATCTCGAAAGTATTTTCTAGACAACGCGCCCTAACTTAGACCTCATTATTGTTTTCTAAGTTTGCAGACAAGCACAAGCCTACTTAGAAAGCCTAATTAAAAAAAACATTTTCGAGGCTTTATTTGCTAAAAAATGAGACTATACACAAGGGATTCTATTACTTTGATCTGCATCACAGACTTAAAATAAAAAATAATAGAATGCGATTACGCCGCCGAATTGCACTTTCACTTTCATCATCTCACCCACAGAATTCGCCGCGAATTCGGCGTTGGGATTTAAAAGAAAATCTTCAAAGAGATAAGGAATCACGAGGGTGGGGGCTCCAATGATTAGTTTTCGTAGACGCCGACGCCGAAGAGGGATCACCTTCCATAAAAGTAAATTGAATTGTTCTCCGAGTTGTTGTTCCCCACTGCACACACGGCCATTATCTTCAGTATGAGTTCGATTCGCTCGAGTGTCGTAATCGAGTGTTGAATCATGTTTTACACATGCACAGCCATATTTGTACACTTTTAAGGTAAGGTAATCGGCATCATAGTCAAGCACGTTGTAACTTAGATGAAATCATAGCTTTCAATTAAGCGTGGTTGTAGTTAAGCACAGACCTACATAACTTAAAAATTCATTTTTGTTACAACGAACGATGCTAATAAGAGAGAATTCATTGTATGAGTAAATACTTAACAAAAAGCCTTTTTTTTGGAAATTTACATTTCTATCAATGAATCTATGTTATGTACTTGTGCTTTGGATGTATGTACAATGTTATAAATACCCACACAAATGTACAGATAACTAAGGTTTTTCTTAATTCATCTTAGTTTTGATTTCTTTTGAGTTCTTTTTGACAGCCGAGTGGCGCAGTGGGTAGTGACCCTGCTTCTACGTACGAGGCTGCGGATTCGATTCCCACATTTGGAAAATGTTTGTGTGATGAGCATGGATGGTTTCCAGTGTCTGGGTGTTTATCTATATATTATAAGTATTTATGGATAATATATATAAAAATATTCATCAGTTATCATAGCACCCATAATACAAGCTACTTACGCTTAGTTTGGGGATATATAGCGATGTGTGTAATTGTCCTATAACATTTATTTATTTATTTCTTGGCTCTGCGCGGTGAGTGATTGAACCAAATATTCATCGTTTCGAAATGATTTCTTACTAAGGGATACAGAAACTCTCGTTCGCACTGTTTGGGTTTAACTTTACGATCTAATATTCAATAGTGGTTTTATTTGTTAAAACGCGGTATGAGAGTGTAAAATTTTTATTGGTCAGGAAATTTGTTTTGTTGAAGCGTGATTGTTTTTTTAGCTCTTTTAATGCTGCGGTGATACCATTCGTCAATATTGTCTGTTTAGATTTTATCATCTACCTGCTGCTACCCTTTTTGCGATTCACGAAGGCGAGTATTAAGTATATAGAACTATTGCCATAGATTAAAGACTACTAGATAGAGTCATAACGCGGCTGTAGGTTCAAGCGTGATAGACTTATTTCATTCGGCCTTTATTAGAAAGTGACACAAGATTATTTTTTCCCTTTCAGCGTGTTCGTTTTTATTGTTTGTCAAGAGTGGAGTTTGTGACAAGCAAGGGACATATCTGAGCAATTATTAGCTTTTTATTAAATTTGCTGATAAATAATATAACTTTGCGGTTACGATATTAATTTAAACGTTATCGTGCTATGGTGGGTTGTAATATTTTCGGCTGCAACAGTCACAGCGAACAGAAAATCGAAGGAATTACGTTTCATACGTAAGTAGGCATAAACTTCATTGATTGATGACTTAAAGCTTAGATATGTTATTTTTTAGCAAATTTCATGTATTATGCGTTTACTAAACTATCTTATATAAAGTAATATTTCGTATTTTACGATATTTTAAAACATAACGTTTTATGATGTTCTTTAAATGTTGACATGTCATGTCAATAAGGCTGATTTGCTGTCTCACGAGTGGACACGCTATGGGCTCTATCTAGTTGTCTTTAATCTATGACTATTGCCAATATATAGAACAATTGCCAAAGTACTGTCAATAAACGTCGTAGAAACAACAAGCAAAAGTGGCTGTTGCGAGGTGCTGTCGCAAATGATCGCTTCGTCAGTCAGGCACACTACAGCAATGTACATATTTATATACGTTCAACCACGAGTATAGCTCACTCGCCTTTGTATATTGCAAAAAGTATAGTTTTTGTTAATGATTACCCTCAAATCTTAAAAAAATTGTCACTGTAAACTTTGATTTGCGACAGTATTTTACCTGCTGATTAAACATTTCAATTGATTTTTAGTTTCAATCAAAACTACAAATCAGATAATAATTAATAATTTCAAAACTGTATTCTGTTTTTAAATATCTTTGAGTTAGACTTCATGCAAACGAGTTAACTAGTTCAATCCCGATCAAAACAACCAAAATGTGTTCATTCCAAAAAGTTTGTACTTTCAGTTAGCCAATAAAATTAGTGACGAAGTTAGTCACAATAAAACTTGGGCAATCAAATGTAAGTCAACGGCATCACGAGACGCTAGATAAGATGGCACAGCACTCCTTAGTTGAGTTTGGTATTAACAGGGTGGCCTCACTTTTGGATTAAATGGGACTGTCCCGACCCGCTTGGCTGGTCTCTATAGTCGTTAGATGTTCGCTCGATTGCGCTTGACACTTTGGTATTAAAGACAGCTTAGCATTTTCCCTTCTCAAGGATTACGGGCACTCGGATTCGTCTTTATACTCGCAGCGTTGAAAACTAACAGAGATTCTCATGACATTCAAGATTTGCCGATAAGTGAGAATATATAAATGTTGAACTTTTCTTACCTACGACACGAGAATATCTCGAAGGTATTTTAAAGAATAAAGAAAATTGTACTTCCTTACTTTTCCATGTTAAGATTGATTTGTGAAATAAAAGATGAGGCGATAAGTTATAATGTTTTTATTGACACAAATACAAATTAATGAGTTGTATGGCTTGGTTTTCTTTAAAATATTTATTAAAACTCAACTTCTAGCTGATTTTATGGGGAAATTACTTGGTGTTGATATTTTTTCTTTCTGCCGCCTATTACGAGTTTTAGTTCTGGAAACGAGAGATGGTATAATATGGGATTCCCCGCCATTGTGAGGCCAAGGGTTAGTGTAGATTTATAACTTTAGTTATTCTTTTTTTTTAGTTTTTACTGAAAAGTGTTACCCATACTTAAGGGATTATTTATATTTAAGAATAAACATTCATTCAAGGGGTTGAGAAGGGGGAACGAGCTTACACTAATTTATTTGCGGAAGATGTCGAAAGCGTTCTCTAGTTATGCATAAATATTTGTCCATATAATATGGCGACGATGCCAAAATTCTTTGATATATAATTTAATGTTACACTCATAAAATATGTTTATGGGCACCGTAGTCATAACTGGCATAACTTGGTAGGCAACTGCTGCCCCGCGGCGGAAGCGGACAACTTTTACTTACGCCTCTATAATTGCTCCTCTACTAATAAAAACTTCTTATTGAGATAAATTTCTGTTCTTAGAAATTGCTTTTAAAGTAATTTCTGAAGTGTCGGGTACAACGATGCGTTCAAGTTTACGTTATAATGTGTCTTATCAATCAAAAATTATGATTTTAGACTTATCGCACAATTATTAAAGGCAATAAATTACCTAAATAGTTGAATCATGGAATTATGTCTAATTGAAAGCAATGATGAATTTTTTTTTAATGAAAAGGGGTTATTTCATTTCTATCTAGGTCTTAGTACAATATGTCAAAAAACAATAAAAAATCAGGGAAATAAAAATAAATTATACTTTTAAGTGGTTTCAAATTAAATAATTGTAATTGCAAAATCTACAAATCAATACTTTCCTCCACAGACCATTTGCAAAATGACAACTTTTGGTGCTAGTGCATAGTAATTTGTGCTTTTGTCCATAGATACCACATAAATACATCAGAATGCGTTCTTAGTAGTAACTTGTAGACGATAAAGTCATTTGTCATCTGTCACGTTTTACCTTTTCTCTCTGCTCAATGCTAATTCATTCGTGTTTCGGCAGCGTTTAAGTGATTTTGTTTATTGAATTATTTTTCTAACAACCTGGCTTTTCTTTGGACTTCTCGTGTTTATTACCTTTTGATGATTTTGGCTTATTATTTACATTACATTTTAAATCGTAATTATTATTTATTTTAATGACAGTTGTCAATGTCAATGTTCCATCATAGACTACGCCATTGTATTGCCTGTGCGTCTTTAAATAATTCTTTTCTACAATTTGAAATAGGACTATTTTGCACAAATTAACTATTCGAGTTGCCTAGGTTAAGTTATTAGCAAAGTACAACATGTGCACCGCGCCAAGCCAGAGCAAAGACTGCCCACCAGTTGTAGACCCGCTCATTTTATACAAGTTAGAATAACTCAAGTAGAGGAGTGAGTGGGGGTATCGAACGATGTGCCGCCGCAAGAGGGCGTGGCTGGTGCACGTGCAGTTCACAAACTTCTTTCTAGTCGCGTACGGTGACGCAGGCGCCATCATATATGTAACCTACTACTTAGTACAAGCACAAAACACAATATTTTACATTTACAATCCAAATAGGATGCACCGAGCAATTTTTAGCACGTTACGTAGTACCATACTCGTACCAACGGGACATGCAATCGCCTCCACTGAAGCGGAACAACGGTTCCCAAAAACTACACGGATTAGGGGTCCATAGATCAATCTATCAATGTCCCATCACACAGATGCTCGGTCAACCATACACTCGCTATAGCATTACAGCAAAAAGAGGCGTGCAAGTTTTTCCTGTAACCCTGATAAATAATCAATACGGCGTCAAGATAACATAATAAAAGGATTTACGGCAATGGCTGACGAGACAAAAATATACTTCCGCGTCATTTGCTTTTTGTCGCAAAACTTTTCGTTTATAAAAGGGTTCGATGTGTTGGGAAACTATCGACTTTGCCCGCCCAATCGTCTACGCGTTTGATGGGGTTCACCAGGATGCAAAATAGATTGAATGGAGACAGATGGAGGAATGAACTAGGGAAATTCCGGCATATACCGATCGGATACCGTAATCTCGAGAGTATAATAAGCAGAATAATTTAGTTTAGCTAACAGATTTTTAGATTAATAACAGTTTTTTAAACAATTATGACACACACAAATAATTTTAATTACTTTTGTAGCTCTGAACTTTTTTATAACTATTTCAACATACCGATACATAATCGTTCATACGTACATACATTCTTTTTTTTTTATCGACTACAAGTTGGCCCTTGACTGCTATCACACCTGATGTTAAGGGATGATGCAGTCTAAGATGGAAGCGAGCTAACTTGTTAGGAGTAGGACGAAAATCCACACCCCTTTCGGTTTCTACACGACATCGTACCGGAACGCTAAATTGTTTGGCGATACGTCTTTTTCGGTAGGGTGGTAATTAGCCACAGCGAAAGCCTCCTACCAGCTAGACCAAGACAAATTAACAAAAATCTCAATCTGCCCCGCCAGGAATCGAACCCAGGACCTCCGTCTTATAAATCCACCGCGCATACCACTACGCCACGGAGGTCGTCATACTGCATATGAAGATAAATGTATATGTAAATATGTATTCTATACTTTATGGCATTGTCGTAGATAGTAAATACGGTCTATCTTATTCAAATCATCATTATCATCAATCAACGTTTAGAAACATCTTGTTTGTTTAGATCTCTCATTTTCCTTTATTTGATTTTACTAAGTAGAGCTTCTTCGAAGACCAACAGTAACGACATGCTTATTTCTACCGCTAATTAATTTAGGCCCGTGTGCACCAAGATCTCGGTTATCATAACCAACAGTTAACATAAGCTAAACGTAAAATTTACTGTTCATGACAACCCGTACGCCGGTTAAGGACGTAACCCGGGCGGTTATCTTAACCGAGCTTACGTCCTTAACTGGCGTACGGGTTGTCGTGAACAGTAAATTTATAGTTAGCTTTATGTTAACCGTTGGTTATGATAACCGAAATCTTGGAGCACACAGGCCTTAAAGGGTTGACAGGGACGTGAGGCTTAACAACAATGCCTCAAGTCGATGAAAACATCTAGTATGTTGTAGCAAGTGTTCAATGAACTGCAATGTCTTGCTCTATTTACAACTGCATTTCATGGCGATTTTCACTTGATCGCTACGTCAATCATTACTACACGTAATATAATATGAAGGAGCGTATCAAAACCTAAATATACGTAAATGGTAAATAGTATATAAAACATAATTTTTTGTAAAACTTATGAATAAAATTGCTGAAATTAATATATTTAAAACACAATTCGTTAAAAAATAACGTTAAAGTTGTCTTGGCCCTCGTAATAATTGAGACGGTGACTCTGAAATACTTTGCGGAGACGCGGAGAGCTCTCCGTGACAGAGTTTGAAGCCAGTCGTAAAAGTTATTTTTCCTCCTCTTCTGTTTAGACAATGTTATTTACAATTTCAAGTTTTAAGCTCCTTTATTTTTCGTGTTCCAATTATATTATTTTGTTTTACAAATGAATAAGCAAACAAAGGAGCATTATTAATATAAATGAATGAATGAATGAATTATTCTTTATTGTACACCAAATGATAAAAACAAAGTTACAAAAAGTAAATATCTTAAAAACTAATGTACAATTGGCGGTCTTATCGCTTATGAGCGATCTCTTCCAGACAACCAATGATACGAGGAAAAGTGTATACATGGAGTAGGTTCGGGTGTACGTACACAAAAATAAAGAAAAAAGCTTATTATCTAATATAAAAATAAATAAATATTTTATTAATTAAAAATAATAATTTGGTTTTTAATCTGGCTACAAAAGTTATATAAGTTATAAGTTTTTTTTTATTGACTACAAGTTGGCCCTTGACTGCTATCACACCTGATGTTAAGTGATGATGCAGTCTAAGATGGAAGCGGGCTAACTTGTTAGGAGTGGGACGAAAATCTACGCTTCATTCGGTTCCTACACGACATCGTACCGGAACGCTAAATTGCTTGGCACGTATCGCCAAGCAATTCTCTGTCGGTAGGGTGGTAACTAGCCACGGCGAAAGCCTCCCACTAGCCAGACCAAGACAAATTAAGAAAAATCTCAATCTGTCCCGCCGAGAATCGAACCAAGGACCTCCGTCTTATAAAGTATGTAATTTTTCTAACCCATTTTGGTCATCTTTACAAAAGTATGCTATTCATACAACAACATAATTATAACAGTAGGTACATTTACTACATTGTACATAGTACTACTACATAGTACTACTACATAGTACTATTACTACTTTGTAATATTATGTTTGTATCCTGTGGGAATCCATCCCTTTTAAGGATTATCGCAAGGTTTTTAATTTTGCATTACGATAATTTTATTGGGTTAGTCAGAATCAGAATCTTCAGTGTTTGATTGTTTTTATCAGTTTAAACCGGTTACAGCACTACGAAGTCGTGTCATGTTTTAGATCTGTAGAGTTCAGGTAGGTGCTTGTACTATTATTTATTGTGTATAGTTTAAAAGGCGCAGTTCGGTGCATTTTAGTAGCTATATATATGCCTTACCCGATGAATCTCTAACAAGCGTTGGATTTTATTGAATATTACTTACATCTGCCAATTAGTACTATATAAATTGACTAAGTGCTTCTGATACTTACTTATTAGTCATTTTATAAAAGCTGAAACTGCGATTTACAGCTCTACTACTCTAGCCGAAAGTTCATACTCCCGTTCAGTCAGAGAAACTCAGCTCATGCTCCCAGGTAAGTATAAATAAATAAAATAAATAAATAAATACTATAGGACAGTTACACACATCGCTATATAGCCCCAAAGTAAGCTTAGGTAGCTTGTGTTATGGGTACTATGATAACTGATGAATATTTTTATATATGTATATTATACATAAATACTTATAATATATAGATAAACACCCAGACACTGAAAAACGTCCATGCTCATCACACAAACATTTTCCAGATGTGGGAATCGAACCCACGGCCTAGGACGCAGAAGCAGGGTCACTACCCACTGCGCCATTCGGCCGTCAAAATACTTATCCTGCATAGGTAAGTATGGTAGGCAAATACAATGTTTTATGAAAAAATCCTTTTTTTGCTTCAATTACTGATGATCTTCATGTACAATCATCGGTCATTGAAGTAAAAAGAATTTTGCTTCAATGATTCAAACTTCATCACTTCCCAAAGCCATCACGATGCAAACACCATAGCTACCATAGTAAATACCTATATTAGGACTATTATTTGATAGACATAATTTTTTCATAAATTGACTGAAGTCTGGGTATCACAAGCTTTCAATTTATAACGGAGCATTATTATTTATTCCTAATTGTAAATTTAAAAGTTAAACCAATAATGAATTCCATTACACCCTGTCTCCCCAGGAATACCCAAATCGGAAAGACTAACAGTCATTATTCTCACAGGGATAAGGAGGGTTGTAATTCGACGGGTGAGACAGTATGGGGTGTTAATTCCTGCAAATGACAGGTCATGCGTCCCGGGGGAGGGTATTTCACTAATAGGCGTTTCTCCTTAACGATATCAATTAATATGAGACACACACAGTGCTTGAATAGTCGACTTACAGGATTACAACGTTCAACTTACTGGATTTATGTTTTACCTTTACACAAGAAGGTATAGAGTAAAATATAAACGTGTGCTCCCGCCATTTTGCCACGGAGCAGCGTGGCGGCTTTATGCTTAATTCAGACGCGCACAGGCGAAGCGAAGCGATGCGTCGTTATTTTTGCCAACAGCAAATTCGTAGCACCGCCGTTTGTCGCTCCAATTTTATTTTTTTTAATGGTACTACTTTGTACCTTAACTACTTGAAATTAGAGATGAATATTATGATTTGCAGTTGACGAATATGACGCGCCGCTTCGTTAAGCTAGTTCAGTCCAGTCTAAGTTAAGCCATAAGCTACCCATAAGCTATCGGATAACTATCTAACGGCCTACAAGAGACAGGCTTGGCCCTCTTGAGGGCCTTTAAAATAAGCTGATAATAATGATTTGACTTTTTAACCGACGATAAAAAACGGAGGAGGTTCTCAATTCGACACGTATATTTTTTTTTTTAAAATACCTGTGTCATTTAGTTGCTTTAATTTACTTAAGCATATCTAGGAGTCGTTGCCAGCCAAGGTTTCTACTCGTCAAGGCCGTTACCTAGAACCCACAGACTGCTTTACTACGTAAAATAAATGTTCCTTAAACTTGGCTGGCACCGACTTCATAGATATGCTTAAGTAAATTAAAGCAACTAAATGACACAGTTATTTTTTCTTTTTAGTGCGTTTTGAGTCGGTTCTATTTTTTGTTATGTATTTGTCATGACATGTTGCCTGCCCCCGCCCTCAGTTCAGGCGACAGCTGTAACTGAGATTTTTGGTAGCGGTCTTGGCGTTGGCCGACTAGCACACGTCGGTTTTTCTTTTATCAAATAGATGTCTACGTCTGGAAGTCTCCGTATGAAGCTAATTGAATTTCTCCGTTTGCCGCCGAGCGGCGCGCGTGTTCTGTGTGAATAATGATTCAGTCGAGCTTGCTCTATATTATGAAACTTCTGCTGACAGTTGCTAACTGTGACGACCTGTCGTCACAAGGGTAATAAGATAAATAAAAAGAAATGACTATCTGATTATTGTATAGAAGCAGTCGTTCTTTGCAGAAGATCGGTTGATGGGAGGCTTCGGTTATGGCGAGTTACTGCCCTGCCCGTTCCGGTACGTTTTCGTTTAGAAACCGATAGAGGCGTGGATTTTTTTATTCTCCTAACAGGTTAGCCCGCATCCATCTTTTACATCATTACTTACCATCAAATGAGTTTACAGTCAAGGTCTAATTTATTGAGAATAAAAAATATACACAGCAAATATTTTGCAGAGTCGCCCATGTGGGACAGACCACCACGTACGATTACAAAACTACGTACAATTGTACAATACTCAGTTGCGAGGTTCTTCGCATCGCATCTTCATTGTAGAATCAATATCTCCTGAGGATGTTGCGGTTTTGGAGTGAAGCGTACGTTGAGGAGTTTCTGTCAGGTCTGAGCGACTTTGTCTGCTGCTTTATGGCTGCTATGAGCATGGTGGTCGTACTTCCCTACACGAGTCTCTAAAAGCTCTACATAGTCGCAAGCATCTACTAATGTCGCCTATTTGCCAGGTTTCAGGAAGTATATCCAGAGTACGTGTAATAGTAATTAATATAGCTTAGGAAACTATTAATAATTCCTCGCTTTAAATATGACTTGATAAACATCTGAGCATTAAACTGGAAACCCTTGATAAATTACGACGGCTAATTAATATCGACTCGAGCCATGTTAACACAAGACTGATGAAGTCTATTTGTCTGTTTGTCTGTTCCGGTTCATCATTTAATCTATTGTAAGACTTTTATTTATTTATTTTTATTTTATAACACTGACTAAAGTAGTGAATAAATTATTTTTAACTTAATGACTTTCTCAATTGTTGATTGCCACCATTTAAAGGAGAATGGCGATTATAATTTTTTTTCTCGTGAACCCCATCTTTAACAAATCCCAATTTTTTTATACAAGTATGATATAAAGTTGCAGTTTTAATTAACACAAACTGGCATCTGAACGATGCTTTAAGATTATAAGGCCACTCTCGCCAATCTCCTTTACGTAACTATTCAATGATGATATTTGCAAAACCACAGGCGCTGCTAATGCCGGGTTTAAAAAAATTTAGTTTACTCGTTCCTTAAATAAGCACCCCCATATTAAAATTGGCATGAAACACGGCAGCATTAAGATGATTCTATAGTTCACACGAGCGCGGCAGAAACGATATGAGAAATCTGGTTGTAGTGTCTAACAGAAATGACAATTTGATGAAGTTTTGATAATAAATGATTATTAGTTATTAGACTATGTTAAATTATCCTTACCGTCGAAGCCGAAGATGTAACATAGTCTAGTCCGTTCTAAAGCTTTGATCTCCATTGAGGTCTGGCTCATTCCAACCCTTATTAAATAGGGGCGAATCAATAGCCAAGGCAGGTACCATCATAATAAATTTCATCGACATTAAATAATGCGTTCAACGAATTATTTTCGACCGTTTACATAACTTTCGCTCCATGGAATCCAATAATGGTCGCCTACAGCACATTTTGTTTGCAACTGCGCTGCTATTATGGACTGTACGTGTATTGTAATAGAGTTTAGAATGCGTGTTAACGTGTTTGATATAAAACAAATTTAGTTTCCATCGTACTGGATATCACCTGAGCTTCACGCATGGGTGCCCGCAGGCGGTGCGGCTAACATGCTCTGTTATTGCAGTGATTTCAATTAAAAGTGACCAATGATTCTTTTTGTTTTGTAACATGCACCTAGATTGATTAATTTATTTTAAAATAGTGTACATTATTGTTTTATCGGGCCAATAGGAAATAGCTACTATTTAAAGCGGTGTTTGTCTAGGCAATCCCGGGCAAACATCTCCGCTTTTGCGTAATTACTTATGTGTTTAAAAAAAAAAACAATTGTCTATTGTATGCTCGATTTCTGAGTCAATTTGCTGCGCTTTTTTATCTACTACAATTTGGCTCTTGACTGCTATCACACCTGCTGTTAAGTGACGAGCGCAATCTGATATGAAAGCGGGCTAAATTTTTAGGAGTAGGATGAAATCCACACCCCTTTCGGTTTCTACACGACATCGTACCGGAACACTAAGTCGCTTGGCGGTACGCCTTAGTCGGTATTTGTGCAGATTTCTCAATCTTAGAGGCCCACTTCTTACTTGTTTATGTGGTCGCAATTAAGTTTAGTTTAGTAAAATAGGTACATACATAATATCTATTCATTATAGGCTCATTTTGACAAAGCATTCTGCATTTTTCTGTTTTGGTCTACGGTTGGTTGTGGTACGGTTGCCAGCGAAGGGACAGGCAGTTACGGTCGCCATGTCGTTTCCAGACAGCGCTATAAAAGACGCGTTTCTATTTCCACGAGTGCCCCAAGAGGTGTTGTTTCGTCATACTTACTTACTTTACTTACTATAAGAAATTATTACTTGCTACTGAACGCATATAAATTTTTTTAACAAAAAATAGAACCGACTCAAAACGCACTCAAAAGTAAAAAATTTTAATTCTTACTTTTTTGTGATTTATCGCCACGTAACGTATTCGTACTATACTGTCATAGTATATTATATGGCACTTGTAGCCAAAAAGCTGCCGATACTTACACAAAAACCGAAATCGCTGCAAGTGTGCCTGTACAATTTGAAGAGTTCCTTCAATTTTCCCAGGATATCATCATCAGATCCTAACATGATGACAATGGGGCCACCTTGGAAGTGTGCCCTTTCTAATAAAAAAAGAATTATTAAAATCGGACAACTCTGTAAAAAGTTGGTCGTGTCGTGGTCATACATAAAAAAATTATACGTGTCGAATTGAGAACCTCCTCCGTTTTTTTCGTCGGTTAAAAAATATGATGTCTATGTCATAAACAAAATCTACACACACGCAACTTAGAAATACTGAACGCTACATAAGCATGAGCTTAATTAGTAATGTAATATGGGCCGGTGTATGCAAGTAGTAAAACGCAGGCGTGTTAATGCGGGGCTCGTAAATTGAGCTTTATCAGCGGCTCATTAGTATTCCGTGTAACGTGTTGATCTTCTATACGATACACGACACAAGGCCCGCGCAAACAAACCGGCAAATAAACTCGCAAATAGCTCAGTTTATACCTGCCATATTGCAAATACGTATCCACGAGAACATGGTCATACGATTATAATATTGTTATCATTTGTTTACCTAATGGTCATTCAGTGGTACCTTCGACAGTTTATAAAAGCAAAAGGTTGCAATTTATTTTATTGCTGTCAACTTTGACTTTAACTGCAATTTCACTTGATGGTAAGTGATGATGCTATCTAAGACGGAAGCTAATTTGTTAGGAGTAATACCAAATCCACACCCCGTTCAGTGTATTCACCCAAATCCGCACGACATCTTACCGGAACGCCAAATCACTTGGTGGTACGTCTTTGCCGGCAGAGTGGTAACTAGCCACGGTCGAAGCCTCTCACCAGCCAGACATCGATTAAAAAAATCTTAAGCGGCCCAACCGGGAATCGAACCCAGGACGAGTCTTATGAATCCACTGCACCACGGAGGCCAGTGGTAATGTTGCACCCCCATACCTAAAAAAAAATGTTAGGTCGTCTTAATCATTAGCACACCTAACACTTATAGTGTTATAGCTTCTAATATTATTACCCGACTGTGTCAGAAGAAGGGTTATGTTTTTCGAGCGTATGTATGTATGTCCATTTCTTCGGCACGCGCTACAGCCTAAACGGCTGAACGGATTTTGACATGTGAGGTGTCGTTGAATTTGTCAAATTTGTGGTAGTGACATAGGCTATATAAATTTTCAAAATGGCGGCTGTAAATGGGGAAAAAAAGGGGAGATGTATGTATTTTTTTCTCTTATCTTAGCAATATGGGTACCAATTGAAAGGTCGTAAAAAGACCATTTCAAAAATATAAATATCATATCATGTTCATATTACTTTTTTTTAACAAAAAATAGCAAAATGTGTACCATCACATTTCTATACCATAAACTAAAACTAAAAAGTCTCAAATAAAATTATTATTATAAAAACAAAAAACCCGACTGCTTAGAAGTTATGAACTGAAAAAGGAAAAACAAGGATCACTATAGCTGTATAAAATTCTAAATACCTTATGGTGCTGCAGGCGGAGACAAACGTAGTTTTGGTAGATCTTTCTTTCCCCGCAGGTTAAAGTATTTTGTCCCAGTTTGCAGCACCATAAAGTATTTAGAATATTATACAGATATAGTGATCCTTGTTATTCTCTTTTCAGTTCATAACTTCTAAGCAGTCGGGTGTTTTGTTTTTATAATATATTAATTTTGTTTTGGAATTGCAGTTTTTGGGGGAACAAAATCCATTACTTCACAATCTATAAACAACGAGCCTACCTCCATACTAACCAGAAAGTTAGCTTCACACACAAGTATGGAGCCTATCTACACAACATACACAATATAAAGATTATTTACAGTGTATATATTCAAGAACCATGACTCCTAACATATCATATGTATATTGTAGATGTATGTACGTGTTAGCGTCGGGTGGCCGACATTGATAAACGACAGAGCTGTTATTCACTGTCAAATCGAACTGACGTATTTTCTCTTATAACCCAAAAGGCTTGCGCGCTTCAGCAGGCTATCCCTCAGGAATACCGCTGCATCTTACTTATGTATACCTTAATATTTATTATTGCATCGTCACTCACCATCTAGTGTAATGATTGCAGTCAAGGGCTAACTTGTAATGAATAAAAAGGGGCACAACTCTTATACTGAAAATTTCTTAGAAAATAAAATTATTATTATAAAAACAATAAACCCGACTGCTTAGAAGTTATGAACTGAAAAGAGAAAAACAAGGATCACTATATCTGTATAAAGTTCTAAATACTTTATGGTGCTGCAAAACAGGGACAAAATACTTTAACCTGCGGGGAAAGAAAGATCTACCAAAACTACGTTTGTCCCCGCCTGCAGCACCATAAAGTATTTAGAATTTTATACAGATATAGTGATCCTTGTTTTTCTCTTTTCAGTTCATAACTTCTATGCAGTCGGGTTTTTTGTTTTTATAATAATAATTTTATTTGAGACTTTTTTGTTTTAGTTTATGGTATAGAAATGATACGGTACACTTTTTGCCATATTTTGTTAAAACGGTAATATAAACATGACATGATATTTATATTTTTGAAATGGTCTTTTTACGACCTTTCATTTGATACCCATATTGCTAAGATAAAAGAAAGAAATACACACGTCCCCCCTTTTTCCCCATTTACAGCCGCCATTTTGAAAATTTATATAGCCTATGTCACTACCACAATTTTAAAGAATTCAACGACACCTCACCTGTCAAAATTCGTTCAGTCGTTTAGGCTGTAGCGCGTGCCGAAGAAATGGACATACATACATACATACATACATACATGCGCTCGAAAAACATAACCCTCCTTCTGACGCAGTCGGGTAAAAAGGGGGCACAATTCTTTTACTGAAAATTTCTTAGAAAAAAAAGTATCAGTTTAAAAGCCTTATGGACCTTATGATTTCAAGCCACATAGTATAATCATGAGACAGTTATATTTATTTTATACCAAGTTATTTATTTACAAACAAGATTAAGAACAAGTGAAACAGGAATAATTTATGTAAGAAGAAGAATACCTATCGCTTAACAAAGATATCTTCCAAAAACCTTAATAATAACAAAAATTTTGTTGAATTGACGATTATTGTTCCTATAGTCGTTTCAGTTAATGGTCTTATAGCTTCGACAAACGTTTTAATAGTGTTTTTTATAATTGTTTTATAAGCATTGTTGAAAATTTAAAAAATGTAAATAAATGATAGTACTTTAAAAAAACAACTTGCTAATAAGGCTCTCAATCAAGTTCATAAATTTCGATACCTGGGGAGCACCGTAACAACAAAGTGTGATCTCGATACTGAAATCAACAGTAGAATTAGTGCGGCGGCAGCAGCATTCGGTAAGCTGAACGCCAAGGTTTTCTGCTCACACGACCTGAAATTACTTACTAAAGTGTCAGTGTATATGGCCGTTGTATTGCCTAAACTTTTATACTCGGCTGAGACGTGGTGCTTGTATCGACATCACATACGCACTTTAGACCGTTTTCACCTTCGGTGTCTCAGAAGTATATTGAAGATCCGATGGCTCGATTAGGTGCGCAATACTGAGGTGCTGCGAAGGGCCAATCTCGATGGTATTAAGGCTTATCTTATTGAACGACAGCTACAATGGTGTGGTCATGTCCTGCGGATGCCAGAAGAGCGTGTAGCTAAACGCATCTTCTTTTCAGAACTCCAGAATGGCAAGCGTAAATCTGGCGGCCAGTACCTCCGGTATAAAGATGTTTTGAAAAGACACTTGAAACGGTGCAATATAAATCCCTCACATTGGGAGGACATGGCTACAAATCGTGCAGTGTGGAGAAAAACAATCAAGGATAAGACAAAAGAGTTCGAACAACAACGACGACTCGACTTGGATCGGAAGCGTGATGATCTTAAGCTTCGTCCACCTACTGCAGTCCCATACAACTATCGTGACGGTGTGTTAACTTGTGCCCTATGTGGTCGCACCTTTACAGCTAAAATAGGGTACATTAGTCACTGGAAAGCTCAGCAGAGGACTAACCATCAAAGTCTAGATTCTAATACCCAGACTTGAGGAGTCAGAAGCGTCGCTGTAGCCGAAATCGGCTTTGAGGCATCATCATCATCAATTTAATATAGTTTTATCAATATCATACAACTACAGTGTAAGCTATAAATATAGCGTAAAATTAAAAGATACCAGCATAATTAATGACAGAAACAGCAGCTGTCAGAGTGGTTTATTCTAGTGTCCCATACACCGGCCTCTTGTTATTTTCCGCATATAGAAAGAGGTCAGTACCCTTGACTTGACACCGGAAACGGCATTGTAGAGCTTTGTCATTCTTACTAGGCTACTACGAATGTTTACCTAGTGTTATTCAATTGGGCCTAGAATTAAGAGACTTAGTGTAGATCTTAACTCTATATTTTGTAGTATATCTTAATCGTAATTCTTAATTATCTTAACCGTAATTCTTAATAATCTTAACTCTATATCTTAATCGTAATTTCCTTGATTGGTTCAGGTCTGGTTTAGAAGAGGCTTCGTTCTTCATTCGGAAGACGTAACCATGCCGTTATAAGCCCCCATCCATGTAGTAGGTACTACGTTTGCAAGTAGACAATATAAATATCAATCTTCCTTCTTATATAATAAACTAAACAGAATTCTCAATATTTATGACGTACAACTATCAGAATTAAAAATTAAATTATCTGATTGGCTTAATAACTTACCATACGATGGTACAGAAAAACTATTAAAATCACAAACTTAGAAATTAAATCAATAATAAGCAAATATTAATAAATGAAACAGAATGAAAACATAACAAAAAGAATTAAAATTATTAAATTACAAATACTACTACATGTTACACAATTATTTGGAGTAGACATACACACCCACACACATACATACCGTTACTTGTTTGCATGTTAGGCTAATTATTTTCTTTTTATTTTGTTCCATATTGTTAAAATAATACAGATGTATCTAGGGAGGAAGAGCAGGAATCCTGAGACACAGGTTTTTAAAACTTACTTCAGGATTCCCAGCACAATTGTAAAATTACTTATTTTAGCAATAAATTTCATTTCATTTCATTCGTTCGTTCGACAAGCGACTTAGCGTTCCGGTACGATGTCGTGCAGAAACCGAAAGGGGTATGGATTTCATCCTTCATCCTCCTCAGGTGTGATTGTAGTAAATAGGAAAAACTTGTAGTAAATAGGAAAAACTGGTAGTAAATAGGAAAAAATTGTAGTAAATAGGAAAAACTTGTAGTAAATAGGAAAAAACTTGTAGTAAATAGGAAAAACTTGTAGCAAATAGGAAAAACTTGTAGTAAATAGGAAAAACATCAAGTGGACCAAAGTAACGTCAACTTGAAAAAAGCCTAGCATCTGCTTTATCATAAAAGCTTTCACTCCACAGTCATCATCATTACGCACAAAAAGACGCGTATCCTTTGGGCTGTAACCTTGCAAATATTCATTAATAAAACAGGATAAGGGTAACATAATAAAGAGATTCAGACGACAGCCTCGCAAGAAGAAAAATGTATTTCCACGTCATTTTATCCCTTCATCGCAAATCTTTGGAGCGTAATAAAATGGCGGTGCGTTAAATTGTGCTAACGAAAATGCGTCTACCCTCCGTTTTCATGAAAGCGTCAATCAGATATTATTTTTTGCCAATTAGTGTTTGTCTGCGTCACTTATTACATGTGAGATATCATGGATCTGATGCTATGGACCACATCTATGGACAGTGTGATCATTTGGTAAGTAAATATTAACGTTACGTTAGGATACCGTTAAATTGTAAAATTGAAAAATTTTAAAATAAAGGTAGATTATAATAAAATGGTTATTTTTATATGGTTAAGAAGAAACTATATGTGAGATAATCCTGCCCTGTAGCACTAACGTTTATTTATAACTCAACATTGAGAGTTTCGAATTCGTCTTTATTATCTCCTTTTCTCTAGTACCTCTTCACCTCATCCTCATCTTTTCTCTCTCAATACCTCATCTTTTCAATAGAGATAAATAGAGACAAATTCAAATAACACTGCTGAGTTAAATAGACATTTTACAGAATAGCGCTACGGAACTGGATTAATTTAACAGTTACAAAACCATCATTGCTCAATGTAATTGAACCAAACCCATGTTCTACCGATCATAAAGTTATACAATCAAAGTATACCCGGAAGGTTGTCAGGACATATAGGCCAAACGTTTGGGCCAGGTTTTGACAAACAAACAGAAAACTACTTTTCTAATTATTTTACAACTCCGCATAACATAGTTAACCTTGATGTTGTGAGGGTTTTAATCCCGGAAAATGCCCCCGGGTTCCGACGAGACCGGGATTAGGAAGGCTGTGATGTGCCCTTTTGATGACGCAGCCGGATTAATACAGCTTTGGAAGGTAGATTGCTTGAGGTGATTTTTCGAGAATTTATTATGAACTAAATTCAAAATTTTAGAAAACCTTTAACGGTAAGGAATTGCTTTTCATTATAATGGATAAAATAATTTAGTTTGTATTAGTTTAACCATTTCCATCATAGCTAAAAATCTTCACCCACAAACCAAGATTCCATTCAATTTGCAGCTGCGATACCACAGATAATTACAAAACAAGAAGAGGATACCTATTCAAACAACTTTTTTTAAAAACTCCTTAGGACTCTAACTCTTAAGATCCGTTAAGAACCAAACAAGGTAAGTTAACCACTAAACAAAGAATACAGATTACCTTGTAAAACCTTTTAATATTAAAAATGTATTATATTCCTAAAACATAAAATACTATGTCGCTAGTTGTCGAATTCTGAACTAGTTCCGCGGAGCTGATTTCAGATGAAGTACAAAGAGACTGATAAATAATTCAAATGCTGCAATGCGCTCCCTGAGGATCAGCGGAAAATGCTTTTATGTATACTGGATTTGCTCTGATCGATAGGTATTATTATGTGCTGACATTTCATTATGTATTACATGATTCTATTTAATGCAATATTTGTTTGCTTAAATAAAATAATGCAGCAGTTTTCATTTGTTATATATTTTTATGCTACATATGTGTGGGCTAAACTGCGATGACGCCTGATAGAAGCAAGGTTGCAACCTAAAGAAAAAACGCGCTTATCTAGAAAGTGAATGAACAAATTGATTTGAAGTTACTCGTATTGCAGGTGGCAAAGAAAACTAGAGCTAAGACTAAAACGACGACCTCCGTGGCGCAGTTGTATGCGCGGTGGATTTATAAGATGGCGGTCCTGGGTTCGATTCCCGGCGGGGCAGAATGAGATTTTTCTTAATTTGTCTTGGTCTGGCTGGTGGGAGGCTTTCGCCGTGGCTAGTTACCACCCTACCGACAAAGACGTATCGCCAAGTGATTTAGCGTTCCGGTACGATGTCGTGTAGAAACCGAAAGGGGTGTGGATTTTCGTCCCACTCCTAAAAAGTTAACCCGTTTCCATCTTAGATTGCATCATCCCTTAACATCAGGTGTAATAGCAGTCAAGGGCCAACTTGTAGTCAATAAAAAAAAAACATTTTGATTGCAACCAAGGGATATCAACTACGTATAAGCTCAGTCTACTACAATGCCTGGTAAAAGGGGGGTAAAGGTTATAATTATACAAAATATAGATAACCTGTAGACAATTTACAGACTGGCAGTTATTCGTCTTTAAATAATTGAGGTTAAATTGTTTAGTTTGAATAAAATTCACGAAATGCTAAATTATAGAGAATATTATATAGCCCAGTGCAGATAGCCTCAAACATAATAAAAAGTAAAAGAAAATCACAGTAGGATGAAACCCATTTCATAAGGAAGAGAATGCCATAAAAATGAAAGGAAAAATAAATTACGGGCGATTTGAGGTCGGGAAGGGGTAGGGGTTGAGGGTTTAGGGGTAAAACACGGATTTTCTCGATTTCCGGCAAAACTAAAAGTCCTATGGAAAAGACTTGAATGGCAAAGTTGTAGATAATAAAAAGATCTAAAACTTTTGTTTCTACACTTTTTTCACATAAACTCAAAATTTGTGTGAAAAACACAAAAACCAAGTTTTTGGTTTTATATTTTTATCTTTTACAAATAAAGTTTTATTTTCATAAAATTTGGTGAAACCTTGCCTTCTTATGTCCCAAACACGCTATAATTTATTTGATTAAAAATATTTATTTTTACACCTTATTTTGAATGAATATCGAAAAAATAACCTAATTTTCAATCGAAAATTCACCCGTCAAAATATCAGCTTTTTTCAAAAAGTTGGTATGGTTTCTGTTTGTTGAAATCTCTACTTTCCGAAAGTGAAAAAATATATATATGTTACTATAGTAAACCTTCTCGGAAAAGGCAAAACCTAGGTTAACGGTTTTTACAGCTGCAATAAAAATGCAGGCGTAGATGCCTATTTATTACTATTTTAAGATAATGTAGGTCGCTCAGGTATATACCTGAGTGACCTACGAAACATTTTAGCCCACTAAAAGGTCACATTACAATGTCAACATAGAAAAGTGGAGACGGGGCTAGGCGGATCTGAGCTTTGTTGGGTCTACATACTTTTTTTTTAACACTGAGAAATGTGTTTATGCAAAGATATAGGGCAGCTAACTTCTCAGAGGGTATGTAGGACTCATCGGCTGAGAACCAACCGGAATACCCGCTAAAACCAAGCGATGTTCCTTCCAATCGTCTGGTGATGGGGTGCCGGGAGCATCGTAAATCTTCCGTAACCTTATTAGCAGAGTCCACCGAGCCAGACCCTCAACTGGGCCTTACTACATACCTGCTATTACGTAGCAGCAGTAAAAACCGTTAGCCTAGTTTTTGCCTTTTCTGAGAAGGTTTACTATAATAACGTATATGTATATATTTTTTCACTTTCGGAAAGTAGAGATTTCAACAAACAGAAACCATACCAACTTTTTGAAAAAAGCTGATATTTTGACGGGTGAATTTTCGATTGAAAATTAGGTTATTTTTTCGATATTCATTCAAAATAAGGTGTAAAAATAAATATTTTTAATCAAATAAATTATAGCGTGTTTGGGACATAAGAAGGCAAGGTTTCACCAAATTTTATGAAAATACAACTTTATTTGTAAAAGATAAAGATATAAAACCAAAAACTTGGTTTTTGTGTTTTTCACACAAATTTTGAGGTTATGTGAAAAAAGTGTAGAAACAAAAGTTTTAGATCTTTTTATTATCTACAACTTTGCCATTCAAGTCTTTTGCATAGGACTTTTAGTTTTGCCGGAAATCGAGAAAATCCGTGTTTTACCCCTAAACCCTCAACCCCTACCCCTTCCCGACCTCAAATCGCCCGTAATTTATTTTTCCTTTCATTTTTATGGCATTCTCTTCCTTTTGAAATGGGTTTCATCCTACTATGATTTTTTTTGGTTTTAAAAATTATCGACCCTGGACTAATAATGAAATGTCATCACTAAAAGCTTGTTTTTAAAACATATAATTTTTGTTGTGCTTCATTTAATCACAGCAGCAAATTTAATTATCCTTATTGTTTAAATTGTGCTGACTCGTTCATTATTTTAATGACATACATGAAATTATGTATATCACCTTGTCACGTGTACAAACTAATTAACGAAAAATTTAATCCGATATACAAAAACGGACTTTTTACGGTAATCCGTGTTCAGAAAAATATGTTTCAAAATAATAATGTTTTCCGCTAAATTGTAATAAGAATTTGTAGCACTTGTGTCTTGCCACCGTTGCTTGCGCTCTTATGTTCCCTTTTTCAGATTCAGCAAAACAAAACTAAACTACACACGAGTGTCTACACACTAAGGGATAAAAAACTAAGCCTTAAAAATTTAAATCTAGTACAATGAAGCTAGGTTTGCAAAATTTCCATGGAACAACATCCTGGAGAACAATTCAATTTACTTTTATGTGCGGCGATCCCTCTCGCGGCTCCCAGAACTGATCGTCCGATGTCCCCTGCGTTTCGTTACCTTCCTTATAGCCTTTAAATCTTGGCCACACGATTTGAACCAACTGGGTGACACAACGAATGTTACAAGACGGACTTGAATAAAATAATTTCCTAACGAATATCCAAATTGCTTTATTTAAGTAAATGTCGGCGAATGCCCAACGTATAAGCTGCACAGGTTCTAACCTGAGTGATTTTTTTTGCCAGTGAATAATACATTCTGCACTTGAGCTTGTTGGCTAAAGAACAATGGTCTGATATTTGTTGATGGAATTCGTAAGCGTCTACAAATGTAAACTATTACAGTTTACGTAAAATAATTTATTTTATTTTTTCAATCCGTATACGAGGTCCGAATAAGTCCTTTAAATAAAATAAAAAAATCAGTCATTACATTATCATAATTGAGTATATAACATAATTGAGCAACCACGCAATAATAACACAAAGAAAGATTCAATATGACGTCTGTCGGCCAACTAGGGACAGAATATCTAAAAGAAAGTGTCGATACTGTACACATAAGTAGTATCGAACCAAGTCGATACTTTTTAGTGGTTAAACTAACTCTTTTGTGTGCCGAACAACTACTTGTGTTCAATGATTTTAGCTTAATTTCAGTAGAACAAACCTATAAACTAATAATAATGGCGAACTAATAATACTTACTTTGAAATTTCAATAAATATTTTGATTTATAAACGCGTACTGCATTTGAATTCCTAATCATGACAAATGTTCACTGCCAAAGTTCAATCTTACTTGACGGCATTTTACACTATACTAAGAAAATAAACGAATAATAGTCAAATATAATATCAAGTATCAAAAGTACGCTGTAGGATATATTTACTCCAAAGTATCGATGCTTTTTTGTCTAAAACTTCAAACATAAATATCTTTAATTCCAGATTTCACACAGTATAAAACCTTAAGAAAAAATTGCTCAGAAATAATTTCTCTATAATTTTATATTTTTTTCATTCATAGACGCAAAAAAAGTCGTCAACAAAAATTTGTTAGGAAAATGACTATTGTTCTTTAATGTATTTCCCTCAATAACATAAAATACACAGTGTCTAACTTTTGCGTGGTTATAACTGACATGTTACACACGTCATTGACAGAAAAATTTTAAACTACTATTAAGGCTTTCCTAAGTGTATATCAGTTGTAAGTCCGACATGAGCATAACCCATATAGTATCAATTTGTGGAATGCCGAGCAAATCTCTATTCTACAAGCGACGAATATGTAAAAAAACTTTTTACTTAAGTGAGTTTTATCCTTTCTTTTGTGTTCTTTTTTTTTTAATGCCTACAAATTGGCCCTTGACTGCTATCACACTTGATGTTAAGTGATGATGCAATCTAAGATGGAAACGGGCTAACTTGTTAGGAGTAGGATGAAAATCCACACCCCTATCGGTTTCTACACGACATCGTACCGTAACGTTAAATAGCTTGGCGGTACGTCTTTGTCGGTAGGGTGTTAACTAACCACGGCGAAAGCCTCCCACCAGCCAGACCAAGACAAATTAAGAAAAATCTCAATCTGCCCCGCCGGGAATCGAACCTAGGACCTCCGCCTTATAAATCCATCGCGCATACCACTGCGCCACGGAGGTCGTCTATTCTGTTCTGTAATAAAGTTTTCTGATTGATTTAAAAATTATCCCTTAAATGTAAACACTTAACATCATTTTATACATATTGTAGTGTTAAGATAATCATGGAATAACATAGTTACACGCTGAAAGTGTAGGGACTGTCATCGAAAGGAAACGAAAGGAAACGCCCGTTAGACAAATGATCACTCCACGTGACCTGCCGTTTGCACAGGATTTGCACCCCATGCCTCATGTCATCCTAGCCGTCAAATTAATGCCCTGCCCGACCCTACTGGGTTAACTAGTGGAATAATGTGTTGGCATTTCCGATCGGTGAGTTTGCTAGCTAACAAGTAAGTGATAATGCAGGTAATAAATAATAACAGGACTGTTACATACTATAGATCACTCTTGTAAAGCTAGGTAGGTAAATAGTAATCACAGAGCAGAAAAGTGCTTATGCATAGTTGAGTAACAGTAAAAAGTATCTTTTAGAACAAAATTTAAGTAATTTTTATAGTCCTTCTTATAATTACTCGTTATGCATAACTTTTTTTATGTATCGTTATATAATTTACTGATATTACCTGGATAATTCGTTCCAAATTAAATTAAATTTGAAAAATTAAAAATAATACTGCAAAATAATCATTTTTGCTCTTTTTTGATCCCGTTTAGGTAAATCCTGAGTTACTTTAATACAATTAAAAGAACCCTCCTTCGCCATCATAATGCTGCCAGGCATTTTAGTGATTTGCATCATAACATGATCAATGTCCATTTGACGTTAACGATTTAGCGTTTCTTTTATGATATGCAAGCCTTGTAGCCCTCCAGATTCCGTTTTTCCTAACACTTATAACGTACTGTTACATCCCTAAATTCTACATTAATAACGCTGACCTGCAACTATCGACTGACACAGATGTCAATGGCCAGTCAGCGATATATTTGCTATAAAAACCCTACCTCTGCTTCAAACAGTCAGTCTTTTTGGTAATTAGTCAAATTGCTGTCAAAGACTACGGACCTGGTTTCTGCCCGCCGGTCTGGACTAGTGGTAAGACTAAGATCCTGCCCATCAAATCGCCGTTAGACCTTTTGAAGGTCCTCGCGAATCGCGGAATAAAGTGATTTAAGTAAATCGTCTAAAGTTGTGAGAATTATAGAATAATATAAACATTAATTACACACAATTAGTTTCTAGCCAGTGTTGTGTTTTTTTTATAAACACTGAGGGCCCGAGACTAACAGTACCTCCAAGGCAAGCGAACTCTATCATAGGTAGCATCGGGCGAGATTCCTGCTAAGCCTTTAATAAAAAACCTAAACGAATAAGCCACTGAGGCATTATTCTACAGGTATATCTATCGTTACAACGATTTATTGCACTGATAACCAAATTTTACACAAAGAAAGGTAATGCTGAGTTACGGTTACGACGCCGTTCATCGGCCTGCGCTCCAATGACCGGAAACTTTCCGATAAGGTCAAGCCTATATTGGAATATATTGGCACACTATTTTACATCTTTGCCCTAATCTTTATATCTGCATAAAATATGGAATTACAGCCACACCAACAATTTGTTTGTACACAAAATAGTTGTATTAAATGACAATTTTCCCGAAAGTATAAATTTAAGGAATAAAAGAGAAAAAACAATCATCCTTGTAGAGAGGTTTGAGATCTATCTATCTAACTAATCTACTGACATGCCGCGTTCTGTCACCAAGCAGCATTGCGGTGTAATAAAATTTTTAATAAAAAATAGAATCTACTCAAAACGCACTAAAAAGTAAAAAATAACTGTGTCATTTAGTTGCTTTAATTTACTTAAGCATATCTATAAAGTTGGTGCCAGCCAAGTTTAAGGAACATTTATTTTACGTAGTAAAACAGTTTGTGGGTTCTAAGGAACGTCCTTAATGAAGAAACCTTGGCTGGCACCGACTCCTAGATATGTTTAAGTAAATTAAAGCAACTAAATGACACACTTATTTTTTACTTTTTAGTGCGTTTTGAGTCGGTTCTATTTTTTATTTAAAAATTTTATTTTTTACTTATTAGTGATTTATCGCCACCTAACGTACTCGTACTTTACTGTCATAGTATATTATATGGCACTTGTAGCCAAAAAGCTACCGATATTTAAGTACACTAAAACCGAAATCGCTGCAAGTGTGCCTATAAAATTTGAAGAGTTCCTTCAACTTTCCCAGGATATTATCACCAAATCCAAACATGATGACAATGAGACCACCTTAGAAGTGTACCCTTTCTATTAAAAAAGGAATTATCAAAATCGGACAACTCTGTAAAAAGTTATGCGTGGTCATACTTAAAAAATAAATATATATACGTGTCGAATTGAGAACCTCCTCCGTATTTTTCGTCGGTTAAAAAAGCAGATGTGATTTAATTTATATACCTTCCTCAAGCGACCTTCATTACTTACATTACTTCCGAACATTACGTTTCTGAGTTCCAGCAAACGCAACTGCATTGTACTTGCTTGGATAACATTAAAATCGTTGATTGCGTAACAAGTTGTTTGTAACTCCCTTGGTTTATAATAAACAGAGACACGGAAAATTATTCACTAACTTCGCCCTAAGCGCTGAATTTATGGTGCGCTTACCGCGAAATTTCTGAATTGTGTACCAGTCGCTGGGGTTTTATGCTTTCTAACTTCGGTTTGTGCGGCCTGCGATGCAAATAAGCCGTAAACAACGAAAAGTTTACTTTACGATTCAAATGCTAATATGTTTTACTACATTGCTACTTCTATGTCCTTTATGTGTTAAGTTTTAAGCGATGGAGGTATAATGTAGCTCGTATAATCTCGCTCAAGATAGTTTAATCTCCGACAAAGCGAAACAAGGTTTTTCGTTCGCAGAAAGTTTAATTTGACTTGAATGAAAGTTATCCGTTAACTTGTTCTTTGTTCTATTTCCGAAAGATTTTTGAAATACATATGGTTATTATCAGGAATATGATTCTTAAGAGTATTTAAAAGCATAGATTTTTATGTAGAGTTTAAAGATTACTAAAGTTTCGAAGAATATATTGTAGGTTTACTTGACCATTAAATGGAACTAATTGAAGGGTATCTCTTGATTCTTAATGCAAGAACAGGGTTCGTTTCCCATACTTATGGATAAAAAAAATACTTAACTGAAAAATGTTTGTATGATGATATGATATATAAACCAATATATTATGTTTGATTATCTTTATAAGTGTTATACGTATTTACATTTAGTATTCGTTTAGTATTAGAAACTATTCATTTTTTTTTATCGACTAGAAGACGGCCCTTGACTCCTATCACACCTGATGTTAAGTGATGATGCAATCTAAGATGGAAGCGAGCTAACTTGTTAGGAGTGGGATGAAATCCACACCCCTATCGGTTTCTACACGACATCATACCGGAACGCTAAATCGCTTGGCGGTACGTCTTTGTCGGTAGGGTGGTAACTAGCGACGGCGAAAGCCTCCCACCAGCCAGCCCAAGACAAATTAAGAAAAATCTCAATCTGCCCCGCCGGGAATCGAACCCAGGACCTCCGTCTTATAAATCCACCGCACATACCACTGCGCCACGGAGGTCGTCGAATTCATCAGTTATCTTAGCATAACACAAGCTAAATTTAATTTGGATTTATAGTCCCATAATATTTATCTATCTATTATTTTAGCTTTACTTACTTCTGAGAAATTTTCGGTAAATTCTAAGCCCGGAGTCGGAAAGTCGGTGGTGTTAAACCTCGGAGAACACGATAAGACGTGTATAATAACACTATTAACATAGAATCGTTACTGAATTAAGCATTAACACCCTAAGCCCGCCAACTCGAACGAAGCAGCGTGGTGGGTCTACGCCACTTATCCCCTCTTTTACAAAGAAGGTGGCCTGGCGCTTTAGTGAGCCGTTAATAGAATGATAAAGATAAAGTAATATAGGAAAAATTTTTAACAAAAAATAGAACCGACTCAAAACGCACTAAAAACATTGACATATTAATACTATGGACTTCGGGTCAGCGCTAAAAAGTGTCCGAACCAAAAGAATGCCAAAACGCGAAAAAGATTCCAAATCGCATTCAGTCTCATATTAGTTGACTAACAGAATACACGTCAATAATGCCTTAATGTGTGTGTTATAAAAAACTTGTAAGAACTACCCGAGTAAGGTGAGAAAAGAAAACGGTGTACCATATTTTCAGTAAGTAAATATTTACTGATGATTTTAAAGTATTATTTTGCTTCGAAACAGGCTATTTTTTTTAAATTTTAATAAACTATAGAAACGAATTGCATAACCAACCAAAATGAACAAAAGTATCTATCTGTCCTTTTCCCATACGCTACCCGCGTATAGGATAGAAGGAATGCAATATGTTTATCTAATTAATCACATTTAGTTCGGATCTGCCGAGGGCAATAGAATGTTTTAGAACAACGACTGCATAGAGTCTTGTTGTTTAACATTTGAATTATTTAATTACTTTATTTTTAAATGAAAATAATTTAATTATTTTCAATTCAAAAAGTTTTATTTTTTATGTCAATTTTTATTTTTTATGTCATGAATATTAATCAAATAACTTTTACCATAATGGTATATTATATTGATAACTATAAGAATTATCTACATGAAATTAGGAACAGTTATTTAAAATAGTTACCTAACGTCATTGAAGTAAAAAAAATATTTTCAGTTTAACTAAAAAGAGGAAAATATCGAGAACTTGAAATTTCAAAGTAAAGAACTATATCGAGTGGCAATCATTTTGTACATTTGTGGATTTGGTTTGTAATTAATTATTATTATAACAAATTATTATTTTGCACAAGATAATTACAACAATTATTAGTTGGTACAAGATTTATCCCAGCATATAGAAGTCACGGATATGTAAATATAAATTAAAGTTTGCTGTAAATATAATATATAAATATAAGATGCCAAAAAAATTTCAAAACTACCTACTCCACACCATTTATGTTGTCCTATTTTCACGAGAAGCTGTCATGTCAAAAAAAGGCAGCCATGGCAACCGTCAATCGAAGCTGATTACTTATTGCATGCAATTAGACCGTTAACAATTAGACGCAAATTAGACTGTATAACAATACGATAAGACATACATTACAATGTTATTTTGTTTATAAAAACATAAATACATCCTAGTATGTATAAAATATCTTGGGACACTTTTGACGTAAATTTTGCATTAGACCCAAAGTCCATAGTACTAACTATTAATATGTCAATGACTAAAAAGTAAAAAATAACTCTGTCATTTAGTTGCTTTAATTTACTTAAGCATATCTGTGAAGTCGGTGCCAGCAAGTTTAAGGAACAATTATTTAACGTAGTAAAGCAGTTTGTGGGTTCTAGGTAATGTCCTTAAAGTAGAAACCTTGGCAGGAACCGACTCCTAGATATGCTTAAGTAAATTAAAGCAACTAAATGACACAGTTATTTTTTACTTTTTAGTGCGTTTTGAGTCGGTTCTATTTTTTGTTGAAAATTTTTATTTCTTACTTTTTAGTAATTTATCGCCACGTAACGTACTCGTTTGCCAAACGAAAAGATGGTCGGATGATATCAAGATTATCGGGGGACAATTTGGTAAAGAACAGCTAATAACAGAGCAAGATGGAAACAGTTGGAAGAGGCCTATGTTTCACAGGACACGCTGATAACTAAACCAGGAAATCAATCGAGCTAGTTTAAGGTTACACCTTTATTTGAGGTGTATAAACATTGTAATAATTAGTTTCAGCAATAAAGGCTATCATTAACGTACTCGTACTATACTGTCATAATATATTATACGGCACTTATAGCCAAAAAGCTACCGATACTTACACAAAAACCGAAATCGCTGCAAGTGTTCCTATAAAATTCAAAGAGTTCCTTCAATTTTCCCAGGATATCATCATCAAATCCTAACATGATTACAATGGACCACCTTGGAAGTGTGCCCTTTCTAATAAAATAAGAATTATCATAATATATCCCATACTATAATCGGACAACTCTGTAAAAAGTTATGCGTGGTCATACATGAAAAAAAAAAATATAAATACGTGTCGAATTGAGAACCTCCTCCGTTTTTTTTTTCGTCGGTTAAAAAATCATATTAAATCACCGAATACTGTGATGTTTACAATATAAGTACCTATGAGTATCTACTGCGTATCAACTATCAGCCTCTCTCATTAGGGGGATGTGTTGATTCTATCGCTAAATCAACAAGATTGCGATCAGTTGATTAAGGAAATATTATCCTTGTGTAGCTGAATAAACTATGTTAACTCTAAGTGCTATTTCATTATACGTCATTATACCTTAAATTAAAATTAAAATTTCTGTTTCATCATTTCTTTTTTTTTTTTAATCATTACATGTTAGCTCTTGAATGCAGTCACACCAGATGGTTAATGAAGATGCATTGTATTGAGGCAGGCTTATCCTGTTGTTTCGTGTCGGATGAAATCCACTTCCCAATAGCGACGGCTGGTCCACCAGTCAGACCTGGACCAATTTAGAAAATATGAATCGGCCCAACTGGAAATTCAACCCAGGACCTCCGTTTTATGAATCTACTGCTCATACCTCTACACCACTGAGGCCGCCAAAAAGAATCATCCACATTACATGCTTATAGATAGTGTTACGATTTTAGAAAGTTCTTCAATAATTCAGACCACTTAAGTTAAATTATACATTGATGATAATGATGCCTCACAGCCTATTTCGACTACTCTTCTGATTTCGGCTACAGCGACGCTTCTGACTCCTTAAATCTGGCTATTGGAACTTGGATGGTCAGCTCTCTGATGTGCTTTCCAGTGACTAAGGTTTGACGACCTCCGTGGCGCAGTGGTATGCGCGGTGGATTTATAAGAGGAGGTCCTGGGTTCGATTCCCGGTGGGGCAGATTGAGATTTCTCTTCATTTGTCATGGTCTGGCTGGTGGGAAGCTTTCGCCGTGGCTAGTTACCACCCTACCGACAAAGACGTACCGCCAAGCGATTTAGCGTTCCGGTAGAATGTCGTGTAGAAACCGAAAGGGGTGTGGATTTCATCCGACTCCTAACAAGTTAGCCCGCTTCCATCTTAGATTGTATCATCACTTAACATCAGGTGTGATAGCAGTCAAGGGCTAACTTGTACCCTAGTACCCTACTTTAGCCTTAAATCATACATTAAAACTTGAATAAATTTGCCTCGGTTACGCAGCGATACGCTGAGCATAACTCTATGCTTGCTAAATTACATAGAGACGGTACAAAAGAGTTAATGTTTTTAAACCTTATGTACCTATAACATTACAATTCCGCATCAGCATGCATCTTCAAGAGATTACATGTCAGTATTATTTTATTTATCAAAGGCACACTTACAGCTAGTAGACATATTATATTAAAAAATTATAGTATCAGGAACCGTGTGCCTAGCTACTAATACACACTACAACATACTAAAACTAGGTACACACAACTTGCGTGGTTAGTATGACAGAAAAAATAAATCTTTAAGTATTAAAAGACTTTTACAATTTACTAACTAACTAAGAAGTAACTAAAAACATAAAGAAGTCAGTAGTAGTATATTTATATGATATTAGATAACTCTCCTTGACTATAGGCGGATTATCATAAATATGTTAACATATTTATCGCCCCCAGACGTTATAAATAGAGTTAAGTAAACTGGTTAATGAAACCCCTAAGACTGCCTCCTCGCTGACTCAACTAAACGAACCTGCCTTGAATACTGATTATCTTAATCCTTGATTATATTCAACAGTATTAGCTTACTCATCGACGATTAGTTTAGAGACCAAACCTACTGTGAAAATATACTGTATATATTAATCAACGATTTATAATAAATAAATCTATGATCTTTACAATTATGTTGCAGACATAATTATTTTTTATTCTATTATATTTGAATCTCAGTGTAAAAAAGAGGGATGTAATAATTTTGTAGTGTTTGCCTTTATCTATCTGTGTGTGTGTATATGTTAATTTGACTCTGTACACTGTGTACTGGTTTGTATTTAGTTTTTATTAACGGTAATAACAATATCTAATGGGTACTTACCTACTCGCTGACATAAAATTACATTTGGAAATCCCAGAACCACATCTGGTTATTGCATTCGCTAAAAGGCTTCAACAAAAAACATTTTAAACATCCCAAATATCATAAAAAACCACTCAACAAGCAAACAACAATACAGAGCGGCATTGACATCTGGGGGACAGACGACAGTTCGCTTCTGACGTTTATAGACGGTTCACGTGTCACTTGCCTTGTATATTGACGTGTATTTATTTAGTGAAAGAAAAAAGAAAATATTTACAGCGTGGTTTAGGAGCAGAAAATTTCTGTAAGTACTTTTTATTAATTCTATATAGCTTGAGTCGATTTCCATAAAACTTGCATAGTTTAAACAGGGCTTAATATATGGACGGTTGTCTATGGTAATTAGGTCTAGATATTGTTTATCTTTAGATTAAAAAAAAAAAAAAAAAAAAAAAAAAAAAGGGAAACATAATAAAATTATATACCCATTGTAATGTAAAAATTAGTATGTTGAAATATTACATCACTTGACTAATATGAACGAATTTTGTAGGTAACTATTTAGTTAAGTGATTTATCTGGTCGAAGTTTTATTTTTTTTGTACTCAGGGATTTGAAGGTTAAGTGCTTTGACTCTTCGGAGAGGTTGACGGGGTAATAAATAAATGAATTTATGTAGTCAAGAAAAAAAAAGGGATACATTTTAAATCGATATTTCGTTTAGAGTGGGTGGGCACTTGGCACTTTAGCGTCATCTAGTAGATAGATGCAACACCACGTAGATCTCTAAATCTATATTGTAAATTATAGGACGAGGGATAAGTGGCAGGCCTTGGTATTTAATAGATCTTTAATGATCAACTAGATGGAGCGGTTGTAGGTTTCTCTCTCTCTAAATAGGTATATAGTCAGAATGTAGGAATTACTAAATTACGATATTATAAATAAAGTAAATAAAATAAGATCGCTTACGTTATAGTATGGAAATTGATTCTGTTCTTACTGCATGATATCAATTGACTTGTAAGAAGTTTCACAGTTAACTTGTTTTATTGTTAAATTTAAATTTATTGAACGGTTATAACACTATAAATTGTCACTATAGTTTCAATTCGTTGTTGAGAGCCTATCACCGATAGTAACACTATGTGATTTCGTCGACTCCGTGATTTCGATCATCAAAATAGAGGTGTCTTTATACAATGATGTTGGTACTATAGTAGCCATAAAAAAAATAAACATCGTCGTGTAAAAATATGAAGTGTCAATTTGTTGGGAATGGAATCAGTTTCCATTTATTAATTAATTAGTTATTATTAATTATTTCTCTACCTTATTTAATGTGTTTGTCTATCTGATGTCGGAATTTAGTAATTAAACCTCAAGTAGCGGACGGGTGTTAATACGGTAGAACAATGTGGATCTTAGTCGAGAACTGGCCAATAGTAATAGATTTATGCCACATATTATAGCGTGGACCATGCGTAACAGATTAAACCAACACAATTTGGTGTCGAAAGACCAGGATTTTTTTATGCAGATGATTATCTGCAATTTGGTACCTGTGAAAAGAGATCTTGAGGGTTTAATTTCAATGGTTATCCGACTTTTAATTATTATATAAATTAAAATTAAACTTTTTGTTTAATTTAGTTAGACAGGGATTGCTTTGTGTTACAGAGAAAAAAAATGGGTAAAACGAAACAATCAAGCCAAATAAATAAACTCAAACCCACGAATATACGCGAAAAAGTTAACATAAATAAACGTACACGAATTGACGATAGTCGTAGGAGAATTAATCTTATGTCACGGTTACACAAAGAAATTACGTTGCTAACCGCTAAAGTGGCTAAGTTAGAACGAAACTCGTCGGATAATAGCAGCACTACGCATACGGCTACAACTATGTCTGGAAACGCACTAAGTACAGATGATGGTCTATACAACAGTCGCGTTAGTCAAGAACAAGGAAATTCAGCTAGGATTCTTCACTATATAAACAGTGAACGGCCCCGATATTGTAATAGGAATCAACATCCAATAGTTTTTCTCGAGAATCTGAGTTCATATTTAAAGAAATCACCTATTCATCAAAATGAAATCGAAGCTATAATGGAATGCTTAGAGGGGGAAGCTAAGGATTGGGGGCGAATCAGACGTGTTAAATGGAACACTTTCAAGGATTTCAAAGAAGATTTTTTTGAAACATACTGGGGCGAATCGGAACAAAGCAAAATACGAAGAAAGATTGTCACCAACCAGTGGAACAAGAGGGAACATCCCACCATGTTAGGACATTTTTTACGCCTAACGAGCCAGGCGCGTATGCTAACTCATCAGATACCTGAAGTTCAGTTGGTAGCGGACATCATGCGTCATTATCCGAAGGAAGTTCAATTCGCTTGGGCAATGAGCTCGACAAAGAATATTACCACTGCTGTTGATTTTCTAAGAAAATTGGATGATATAGAACGTGCTTCAGGAACGCCACCACACCGAATGGATCGAACCGGACGACCTACGAATACAAACCCTGGCAGCGCTCAGTGTTGGAACAAAGGGAGGACTTATGAAAGTAATGGGAACCCAAAACGACGCGATCTTGTGGAAACGAATATGCTGGAAAACCAAGAAACCAACGGGGGCGTAGGGGAACCAACCACTAGTTCAAAAGATTTAAACTAACTCGAGTTGAGACTAATGTCTCCGGCTCAACTTTATTTATAGGAGACAAAAATAAAGCATATAGAATAATGTCTAAACTGGGTTGGAAACCAGGCCAATCATTAGGAAAAAAAATGACTGGAATATTAAAACCAATTAAGCCTGTGTATAAAAATGACAGATCGGGTTTAGGTGCGACTAACTTGGACCAGTGCGTGGATCCAATATTTCCCATAGTAAACATGTTATTGAATATATCTGAAAGTAAGATGTATAAAGGCGCTATACCTGACGAAGACCTCGTGTTAAAGGTCTGTTCAGTATTTGATGAGGGAAATAGTTTAGATCTGGATAGTGATAATATAAGTGTAATAAGATCAGAGATTTCAGCTGAAATATTGAGTAATGAAGTTAACTGTTTAATTGATACCGGTAGCGATGTTACATGCGTCTCAGAGGTCTTCTGGTTAAACTTAGTTAAAAAAAAGAATGAAAATATATCTATAATGCCTGTGAGACCGTTGCACATACGGGGTGCGACTGGCCAGAAAAGCTTAAAAATACAACAAATAGTATTATTACCACTAATTATCGATAAAACATTGATAGAAACCAAATTTCTTATTGTGCCTAATCTTATAAGACCTATAATATTGGGTCTAGATTGGTTAACGAATCACAAAGGCATTATCGATTTAAATAGGTCGTCGCCTGGGATATACATAAAACACAACAACATAGAGAAATTTATAACATTTAATAAATTTAATCGACCTATCTTGTGCCAGGTCATAAATACAAACACAAATTCAATTGAAACAATTAGAACTGGACTAACATTAGAACCTGCTCAGATAAGAGAATTAAGATCATTACTGTGCAAATATGAGGTGTTGTTCAACGATAGCTTAGGTCGTGTTAATTGTTATATACACAAAATAAAAATGATGGAAGTTACACCTGTAATTCAAAAGCGGTCATACCCTGTGCCTTATGCTTATAGAGAGAAATTAGAACAAAAGTTAATGGAAATGGAAAATTTAGGTATAATTTCGCGGGCATCCACACCATATTCTAGTCCCTTAACGTATACTTTAAAAACCGACGGAAGTATACGGGTGCTCCTAGACGCGAGAGAAATAAATAAGTACATGATCGCGGAGTCCGAATCACCACCTATGCAAATTGATATATTAAATTCATTCCATGGGGTAAAATACATCAGTATCATAGATATGAATAATGCATATTTTCAAATCGGTATTTCTGACGATAGCAAAAAGTACACAGGATTTACGTTCAACGGCAAGTCATATGTTTATAATGTCTTACCGCAAGGGTTGAAGACATCTGTAGGCAGCTTCAACAGAGCAATGGATGTTATATTAGGTCCTAGTGTCCGTCATTTTTGTGTAAATTATCTAGACGATTTGGCTATATTGACATCTGGCTCCTTGGAAGAACATTTGGGGCACATAGATCAAGTTTTATATAGATTAAAGCAAGCCGGCGTTACGTGTAATATAGATAAATGTCAATTTATCTGCAACGAGGTCAAAATGTTAGGGCACATAATTTCCACTGAAGGCATTAAGACCGACCCTAAAAAGGTGGAAGCTATAAAAATGTTCCCGGTACCAAAAAACGTTAAACATTTGCGCGCGTACCTAGGTTTATGTAATTATTACAGACGGTTTATACCAAATTATGGTACTATAATAATTCCCCTGTGCGAATTATTGCAAAAACAAAAGAAAAAATGGCAATGGAATGATAAAGCTCAAGATGCATTCGATAGTTTAAAACACGAATTTTTAAACACGATATTATTGCATTACCCCGATATATCTAAACCTTATGTATTGCAAACTGATAGTTCCGGAATTGGATTGGCCGGGGTATTATACCAAACGCAGAATCATCAAAATGAAGTCGAAAAAATTAAAATATTAGGTTATTGTAGTAAGGCGCTACGCGGGTACGAACTAAAATGGACAGTAACCGAACAAGAATTATGGGCTATTATATATTGTTTAAAGAAGTTTGAGACGTATTTAAGAGGTGCGAAGGTTGTAATTAAAACGGACCATAAAGCTTTATCGTTCGTTAAATCTTTGAATTTGTATAATAATAGAATCACTAGATGGATTTTATATTTAGAACAATTCGATTACACGATAGAACACGTGAGTGGAAAAAAAAATATAGTTGCGGACGTACTGTCAAGATATCCTCCGGATACGAACGTGTCTCAAGATGATCGATTCTTGTGTCCGGAAATAAATTACTTTCAAAAACAGTTATATAATGATGAATTGAACGACCAATTAAAGAAATTGGCTCATTATCAATTAATCGATCCCATATTAAGTAAGTTAATATCAAAATTAAAGGGTAACGACACCGAGATATTGCCAGATAGACTTAGTAGAATCGTAAGACGTTGTAAAATAGTGGATGAGATATTATATTATCATGACGTCATAAGAAATAAATCCTTACCCATTGTGCCGAAGAATTTGCAGAGAGGGATTATTGAACAAGTTCATCTCGAAATGGGACACCAGGGATCGTATAAAATGACCAAATATATTAAAGAAAGGTTTTATTGGATAGGATTAGCGACTAGTTTAAAGCAGTTTACAAAATCTTGTCATATTTGTCAATTAGCGAAAAGCAACAACGTAAATTATGTTGGACCATGTAAATCAATTATAACGGAGAATCCTGGCGATATAATAATGGCTGACCTTTATGGCCCGCTCCCTGAAGGGAAATTCGGATCAGCTTACATATTTGTGATACAAGACTCGTTTAGTAAATATATAAAATTGTATGCACTTCGTAGAGCCACATCGCGATCTGTAACTGCAAAAGTTAAATTATTCACACAAATAATTAAATGTAAAACCATACTTACTGACCGCGGTAAACAATTTTTTTGCAATTATTGGAAGGCTGAAATGACCCAATTAGGCATTAAAGCGATTCATACAACCGTCAGAAATCCTAGGCCAAACACTACTGAGAGGGTCAATAAAGAGCTTGGCCGACTATTTAGAACATATTGTAACACTAACCATAAGGGATGGGTTACCTTATTGCCATATATAGAAAAACTATATAACAACACGTATCATAATAGTACTGGCTATACGCCTAATGAGGTATTGTTCGGTGAAGGGAATAAATTAAGCATAGATAAATTTGTGCCCGTCATAACTAACGACAATAATTCGATCACTTCAAATAACACTGAGAAAATAAACAAGATTAGATCACAAACTAGGATAAACCTTAAAATAGCCGCGGAGAAGAGACAAGATTATTTCAATAAATCACATAGGGTGATTGAATTTCACATAGGGGACACGGTAAAGTTAAAAAGGTGTAACAAATCAAATGCCAATATGAAATTAACAAAAAAGTTCGAGTTATTATATGAAGGACCTTATGTGATAGCTGACGTACCATACGATAATGTGTACACGCTAGTTCACCCTGAGACTAGAGAAATGAAAGGAAATTATAATACAATACATTTATCAAAATATTATAAGTGAATGGAATGTATGTATGTATCATTTTGTAAAATCTCGCCCACAGTATACAAATACTGCTAGTATTCTAAATGAGAAAGTTTCATGTCATTACAATTGTAAATAGTAGTGAGAGGAAAAAACTTTTTTTGGGAAAAAAAAAAATAGATATTTAGTATTATTTGTAGTATAGTATAGTCAATTTACTTTAATGTAATCGGTTGGGACAGGAGCGACTCAAACTGTACTTTACGCAGGAGATAGAAAAAAAAAAAAAAGAGAAAAATTTTATAAAAATATAATTAAATTCACAAAATAATCCTCTTCGGCATAAATACAGTTTGATGGGGTGCAGGGTGGTCGCATATGTTAGGTTAGGATAGTATAGTTTAGATTAGATTACATTAGTCTAGGCTAGTTAAGGTTAGGTCAGAGAAAAAAAAAAAAAAAAAAAAAAAATCTTTTCAATACTATTTAATACTTACTGACTGCATATGAATTAATAAGATTTTTTTTTTGGGGGCGTATGTAACAATATCTAATGGGTACTTACCTACTCGCTGACATAAAATTACATTTGGAAATCCCAGAACCACATCTGGTTATTGCATTCGCTAAAAGGCTTCAACAAAAAACATTTTAAACATCCCAAATATCATAAAAAACCACTCAACAAGCAAACAACAATACAGAGCGGCATTGACATCTGGGGGACAGACGACAGTTCGCTTCTGACGTTTATAGACGGTTCACGTGTCACTTGCCTTGTATATTGACGTGTATTTATTTAGTGAAAGAAAAAAGAAAATATTTACAGCGTGGTTTAGGAGCAGAAAATTTCTGTAAGTACTTTTTATTAATTCTATATAGCTTGAGTCGATTTCCATAAAACTTGCATAGTTTAAACAGGGCTTAATATATGGACGGTTGTCTATGGTAATTAGGTCTAGATATTGTTTATCTTTAGATTAAAAAAAAAAAAAAAAAAAAAAAAAAAAGGGAAACATAATAAAATTATATACCCATTGTAATGTAAAAATTAGTATGTTGAAATATTACATCACTTGACTAATATGAACGAATTTTGTAGGTAACTATTTAGTTAAGTGATTTATCTGGTCGAAGTTTTATTTTTTTTGTACTCAGGGATTTGAAGGTTAAGTGCTTTGACTCTTCGGAGAGGTTGACGGGGTAATAAATAAATGAATTTATGTAGTCAAGAAAAAAAAAGGGATACATTTTAAATCGATATTTCGTTTAGAGTGGGTGGGCACTTGGCACTTTAGCGTCATCTAGTAGATAGATGCAACACCACGTAGATCTCTAAATCTATATTGTAAATTATAGGACGAGGGATAAGTGGCAGGCCTTGGTATTTAATAGATCTTTAATGATCAACTAGATGGAGCGGTTGTAGGTTTCTCTCTCTCTAAATAGGTATATAGTCAGAATGTAGGAATTACTAAATTACGATATTATAAATAAAGTAAATAAAATAAGATCGCTTACGTTATAGTATGGAAATTGATTCTGTTCTTACTGCATGATATCAATTGACTTGTAAGAAGTTTCACAGTTAACTTGTTTTATTGTTAAATTTAAATTTATTGAACGGTTATAACACTATAAATTGTCACTATAGTTTCAATTCGTTGTTGAGAGCCTATCACCGATAGTAACACTATGTGATTTCGTCGACTCCGTGATTTCGATCATCAAAATAGAGGTGTCTTTATACAATGATGTTGGTACTATAGTAGCCATAAAAAAAATAAACATCGTCGTGTAAAAATATGAAGTGTCAATTTGTTGGGAATGGAATCAGTTTCCATTTATTAATTAATTAGTTATTATTAATTATTTCTCTACCTTATTTAATGTGTTTGTCTATCTGATGTCGGAATTTAGTAATTAAACCTCAAGTAGCGGACGGGTGTTAATACGGTAGAACAATGTGGATCTTAGTCGAGAACTGGCCAATAGTAATAGATTTATGCCACATATTATAGCGTGGACCATGCGTAACAGATTAAACCAACACAATTTGGTGTCGAAAGACCAGGATTTTTTTATGCAGATGATTATCTGCAATTTGGTACCTGTGAAAAGAGATCTTGAGGGTTTAATTTCAATGGTTATCCGACTTTTAATTATTATATAAATTAAAATTAAACTTTTTGTTTAATTTAGTTAGACAGGGATTGCTTTGTGTTACAGAGAAAAAAAATGGGTAAAACGAAACAATCAAGCCAAATAAATAAACTCAAACCCACGAATATACGCGAAAAAGTTAACATAAATAAACGTACACGAATTGACGATAGTCGTAGGAGAATTAATCTTATGTCACGGTTACACAAAGAAATTACGTTGCTAACCGCTAAAGTGGCTAAGTTAGAACGAAACTCGTCGGATAATAGCAGCACTACGCATACGGCTACAACTATGTCTGGAAACGCACTAAGTACAGATGATGGTCTATACAACAGTCGCGTTAGTCAAGAACAAGGAAATTCAGCTAGGATTCTTCACTATATAAACAGTGAACGGCCCCGATATTGTAATAGGAATCAACATCCAATAGTTTTTCTCGAGAATCTGAGTTCATATTTAAAGAAATCACCTATTCATCAAAATGAAATCGAAGCTATAATGGAATGCTTAGAGGGGGAAGCTAAGGATTGGGGGCGAATCAGACGTGTTAAATGGAACACTTTCAAGGATTTCAAAGAAGATTTTTTTGAAACATACTGGGGCGAATCGGAACAAAGCAAAATACGAAGAAAGATTGTCACCAACCAGTGGAACAAGAGGGAACATCCCACCATGTTAGGACATTTTTTACGCCTAACGAGCCAGGCGCGTATGCTAACTCATCAGATACCTGAAGTTCAGTTGGTAGCGGACATCATGCGTCATTATCCGAAGGAAGTTCAATTCGCTTGGGCAATGAGCTCGACAAAGAATATTACCACTGCTGTTGATTTTCTAAGAAAATTGGATGATATAGAACGTGCTTCAGGAACGCCACCACACCGAATGGATCGAACCGGACGACCTACGAATACAAACCCTGGCAGCGCTCAGTGTTGGAACAAAGGGAGGACTTATGAAAGTAATGGGAACCCAAAACGACGCGATCTTGTGGAAACGAATATGCTGGAAAACCAAGAAACCAACGGGGGCGTAGGGGAACCAACCACTAGTTCAAAAGATTTAAACTAACTCGAGTTGAGACTAATGTCTCCGGCTCAACTTTATTTATAGGAGACAAAAATAAAGCATATAGAATAATGTCTAAACTGGGTTGGAAACCAGGCCAATCATTAGGAAAAAAAATGACTGGAATATTAAAACCAATTAAGCCTGTGTATAAAAATGACAGATCGGGTTTAGGTGCGACTAACTTGGACCAGTGCGTGGATCCAATATTTCCCATAGTAAACATGTTATTGAATATATCTGAAAGTAAGATGTATAAAGGCGCTATACCTGACGAAGACCTCGTGTTAAAGGTCTGTTCAGTATTTGATGAGGGAAATAGTTTAGATCTGGATAGTGATAATATAAGTGTAATAAGATCAGAGATTTCAGCTGAAATATTGAGTAATGAAGTTAACTGTTTAATTGATACCGGTAGCGATGTTACATGCGTCTCAGAGGTCTTCTGGTTAAACTTAGTTAAAAAAAAGAATGAAAATATATCTATAATGCCTGTGAGACCGTTGCACATACGGGGTGCGACTGGCCAGAAAAGCTTAAAAATACAACAAATAGTATTATTACCACTAATTATCGATAAAACATTGATAGAAACCAAATTTCTTATTGTGCCTAATCTTATAAGACCTATAATATTGGGTCTAGATTGGTTAACGAATCACAAAGGCATTATCGATTTAAATAGGTCGTCGCCTGGGATATACATAAAACACAACAACATAGAGAAATTTATAACATTTAATAAATTTAATCGACCTATCTTGTGCCAGGTCATAAATACAAACACAAATTCAATTGAAACAATTAGAACTGGACTAACATTAGAACCTGCTCAGATAAGAGAATTAAGATCATTACTGTGCAAATATGAGGTGTTGTTCAACGATAGCTTAGGTCGTGTTAATTGTTATATACACAAAATAAAAATGATGGAAGTTACACCTGTAATTCAAAAGCGGTCATACCCTGTGCCTTATGCTTATAGAGAGAAATTAGAACAAAAGTTAATGGAAATGGAAAATTTAGGTATAATTTCGCGGGCATCCACACCATATTCTAGTCCCTTAACGTATACTTTAAAAACCGACGGAAGTATACGGGTGCTCCTAGACGCGAGAGAAATAAATAAGTACATGATCGCGGAGTCCGAATCACCACCTATGCAAATTGATATATTAAATTCATTCCATGGGGTAAAATACATCAGTATCATAGATATGAATAATGCATATTTTCAAATCGGTATTTCTGACGATAGCAAAAAGTACACAGGATTTACGTTCAACGGCAAGTCATATGTTTATAATGTCTTACCGCAAGGGTTGAAGACATCTGTAGGCAGCTTCAACAGAGCAATGGATGTTATATTAGGTCCTAGTGTCCGTCATTTTTGTGTAAATTATCTAGACGATTTGGCTATATTGACATCTGGCTCCTTGGAAGAACATTTGGGGCACATAGATCAAGTTTTATATAGATTAAAGCAAGCCGGCGTTACGTGTAATATAGATAAATGTCAATTTATCTGCAACGAGGTCAAAATGTTAGGGCACATAATTTCCACTGAAGGCATTAAGACCGACCCTAAAAAGGTGGAAGCTATAAAAATGTTCCCGGTACCAAAAAACGTTAAACATTTGCGCGCGTACCTAGGTTTATGTAATTATTACAGACGGTTTATACCAAATTATGGTACTATAATAATTCCCCTGTGCGAATTATTGCAAAAACAAAAGAAAAAATGGCAATGGAATGATAAAGCTCAAGATGCATTCGATAGTTTAAAACACGAATTTTTAAACACGATATTATTGCATTACCCCGATATATCTAAACCTTATGTATTGCAAACTGATAGTTCCGGAATTGGATTGGCCGGGGTATTATACCAAACGCAGAATCATCAAAATGAAGTCGAAAAAATTAAAATATTAGGTTATTGTAGTAAGGCGCTACGCGGGTACGAACTAAAATGGACAGTAACCGAACAAGAATTATGGGCTATTATATATTGTTTAAAGAAGTTTGAGACGTATTTAAGAGGTGCGAAGGTTGTAATTAAAACGGACCATAAAGCTTTATCGTTCGTTAAATCTTTGAATTTGTATAATAATAGAATCACTAGATGGATTTTATATTTAGAACAATTCGATTACACGATAGAACACGTGAGTGGAAAAAAAAATATAGTTGCGGACGTACTGTCAAGATATCCTCCGGATACGAACGTGTCTCAAGATGATCGATTCTTGTGTCCGGAAATAAATTACTTTCAAAAACAGTTATATAATGATGAATTGAACGACCAATTAAAGAAATTGGCTCATTATCAATTAATCGATCCCATATTAAGTAAGTTAATATCAAAATTAAAGGGTAACGACACCGAGATATTGCCAGATAGACTTAGTAGAATCGTAAGACGTTGTAAAATAGTGGATGAGATATTATATTATCATGACGTCATAAGAAATAAATCCTTACCCATTGTGCCGAAGAATTTGCAGAGAGGGATTATTGAACAAGTTCATCTCGAAATGGGACACCAGGGATCGTATAAAATGACCAAATATATTAAAGAAAGGTTTTATTGGATAGGATTAGCGACTAGTTTAAAGCAGTTTACAAAATCTTGTCATATTTGTCAATTAGCGAAAAGCAACAACGTAAATTATGTTGGACCATGTAAATCAATTATAACGGAGAATCCTGGCGATATAATAATGGCTGACCTTTATGGCCCGCTCCCTGAAGGGAAATTCGGATCAGCTTACATATTTGTGATACAAGACTCGTTTAGTAAATATATAAAATTGTATGCACTTCGTAGAGCCACATCGCGATCTGTAACTGCAAAAGTTAAATTATTCACACAAATAATTAAATGTAAAACCATACTTACTGACCGCGGTAAACAATTTTTTTGCAATTATTGGAAGGCTGAAATGACCCAATTAGGCATTAAAGCGATTCATACAACCGTCAGAAATCCTAGGCCAAACACTACTGAGAGGGTCAATAAAGAGCTTGGCCGACTATTTAGAACATATTGTAACACTAACCATAAGGGATGGGTTACCTTATTGCCATATATAGAAAAACTATATAACAACACGTATCATAATAGTACTGGCTATACGCCTAATGAGGTATTGTTCGGTGAAGGGAATAAATTAAGCATAGATAAATTTGTGCCCGTCATAACTAACGACAATAATTCGATCACTTCAAATAACACTGAGAAAATAAACAAGATTAGATCACAAACTAGGATAAACCTTAAAATAGCCGCGGAGAAGAGACAAGATTATTTCAATAAATCACATAGGGTGATTGAATTTCACATAGGGGACACGGTAAAGTTAAAAAGGTGTAACAAATCAAATGCCAATATGAAATTAACAAAAAAGTTCGAGTTATTATATGAAGGACCTTATGTGATAGCTGACGTACCATACGATAATGTGTACACGCTAGTTCACCCTGAGACTAGAGAAATGAAAGGAAATTATAATACAATACATTTATCAAAATATTATAAGTGAATGGAATGTATGTATGTATCATTTTGTAAAATCTCGCCCACAGTATACAAATACTGCTAGTATTCTAAATGAGAAAGTTTCATGTCATTACAATTGTAAATAGTAGTGAGAGGAAAAAATTTTTTTGGAAAAAAAAAATAGATATTTAGTATTATTTGTAGTATAGTATAGTCAATTTACTTTAATGTAATCGGTTGGGACAGGAGCGACTCAAACTGTACTTTACGCAGGAGATAGAAAAAAAAAAAGAGAAAAATTTTATAAAAATATAATTAAATTCACAAAATAATCCTCTTCGGCATAAATACAGTTTGATGGGGTGCAGGGTGGTCGCATATGTTAGGTTAGGATAGTATAGTTTAGATTAGATTACATTAGTCTAGGCTAGTTAAGGTTAGGTCAGAGAAAAAAAAAAGAAAAAAAAAATCTTTTCAATACTATTTAATACTTACTGACTGCATATGAATTAATAAGATTTTTTTTTGGGGGCGTATGTAACAATATCTAATGGGTACTTACCTACTCGCTGACATAAAATTACATTTGGAAATCCCAGAACCACATCTGGTTATTGCATTCGCTAAAAGGCTTCAACAAAAAACATTTTAAACATCCCAAATATCATAAAAAAAACACTCAACAAGGTACACATAAATACTGTGGATTTTGGCAGCTAGTTGACATCTGGGCGAGACGACAGTTCGCTTCTGACGTTTGTAGACGGTTCACGTGTGACTTGCCTTGTATATTGACGTGTATTTATTTAGTGAAAGAAAAAAGAAAATATTTACAGCGTGGTTTAGGAGCAGAAAATTTCTGTAAGTACTTTTTATTAATTCTATATAGCTTGAGTCGATTTCCATAAAACTTGCATAGTTTAAACAGGGCTTAATACATGGACGGTTGTTTATGGTAATTAGGTCTAGATATTGTTTATCTTTAGATTAAAAAAAAAAAAAAAAAAAAAAAAAAAAGGGAAACATAATAAAATTATATACCCATTGTAATGTAAAAATTAGTATGTTGAAATATTACATCACTTGACTAATATGAACGAATTTTGTAGGTAACTATTTAGTTAAGTGATTTATCTGGTCGAAGTTTTATTTTTTTGTACTCAGGGATTTGAAGG
>JAXAVZ010000294.1:0-77646 GCA_034621355.1 Mycalesis mineus | reverse complement strand
ATCTGCTTCTTAAAGTGTCAAAATTTGGTTGGATGTATACTTAATACACCAACCTACACCAATTATTCTTTAAAAAGTGTGTCTCTCATACCACGTGACATTGGCGGAGTAAATTGTACCCAGTGTGTACAACTAGAAGCCATAAAATTAATAAAAAAAAAAAAAAAAATGAATGACAATACAAAATGCAAATTTAATTTTACATAAGCTGTTGCTTATTTAGGTAAAAATATATAACTTAAGTCACATCTGAGCCGAACAAAATTGCACATACCTTGTTAAATATACGTATTCAATATTCATATTGTGTCTTCTCGAGTGTGGGACAAAAAGCAGTTTCGATTGAGGCCACCATCTCTGTTATCAGTGATTTCTCTTTGGTCCACTAATCTTTAGTTGATATTATTGGCAAAAAGTAAAGCAAAATATATGCAAAATGCAGTGCTGCGTGTCTTTCTGTGAAAATACTTCAGACAATATGTCAACATCTGAGAGAACTGGAATTACCTTTCACGTGTGAGTAGGATTATTTATGTTATGGATTTAGTCCACGGTCACTATTTTTCCGATGGTGTATCTTAAAAACAATAAAATTATGACCCTTTCCCAACCACTGTCATTGTAGCTTGTCTACACAATCGCTGGTGTTGTTATTTGCACAGTAATGAATTGTATCGAGTTCAGTTGTCATTCTGTCACTGTACAAGCAACATCATTAAACCATTCATACAGCTGAAGTTGAGGTTTCATATGCCCCAGTGTATAGTGTATGTTTCAGACATACACTAAGCTTACTTGAAATAAACAAATTTTGAATAAATCTTAGGTGATTTGGTGATATATAATGAATGATATTTTACAGATTGCCCAGTGATATACATGTCCGTGCTGCTTGGCTCAAAGCCCTCGGCACACAAGACCATCATCTGTCCACCCCGGCCGTGGTGTGCTCACAGCATTTCCTAGATGATGACTTTTATGTTACTGAGAGTTGTGTTAGACAAATTCGCTCTGATGCTATTCCTTCCACAGTGCAGGTCAGTTTTGCCACACTTTTGATCATTGCTTAATGAAAAAGTTAAATCTACCTATAGATAGCAGGACCACTGTCATGCAATGTAAAAGTAACTGGTAGTATATTTACAGATGTGTATGATGTGCTTGGACACTAACAGCAAGCTGTTTCTAATGAGTAAACACAAGCTGGATGAGGTATATGAACAGCTCACTGGATTGTCTGTAAGTTATATTGTAACATTTGTTATTAATTGAAGTGAAACTATCTTGATAAAAAAATAGGTAATTTGTATTAAGTATTTTTACTTAATACAAATTATGATGATTACTTCATTATCAGCCAATGGGTGTGCACTGCTGCACATTTATGACAGTATGGTAGGCAGTAGAAAAATATTTAAAAATAAAGTAATATGGTGTATTCTGAATGAAGAAATGATTAAAATGGATATATTAGCTATGTACAGAAAAAAGAATAATTCTGTAAAATATTGGAACGCAACAAAAAAGTTGCAATATAAACAAAGTCAGCCTGTATCTGTGGATGGCTCAGGGAAATAGCAGAATTGTTTGCATCGAAATTCAAAATGAATTCTTTGACAACAAGTAATTCTGTGTGTATAAAGCGCCCCCGGGAGACGGATGCCGTGCAACCAGAGGTTGTTTTCACAATTGACGATGTGTCCAAGGCAGTGCGCAATGTTAGGCGAGGCAAGTCTCCTGGACAATCTTAGTTTAGAGCACCTATTATATGCAGGTGAAGTCTTGTGGTCCAAGTTGTGTGTGTTTTACAACTTATGTGTGAAACACGCATACCTTCCTGATAGGCTGATGAAAACAATAGTTGTTCCTATTGTCAAGTGTAAAACAGGGGACTTGGGCTCGTCTAGTAACTATAGGCCTATTTCTCTGGGCACCATAGTGGGTAAGGTGTTTGAGCAGCTGCTGCAACCGGAGTTGCTGAAGAATGTGTGTGTAGATGATGCACAGTTTGACTTTCGTACCGGTGTCTCAACCGATTCGGCCATCGTCAGCCTTAAGCATGCGGTTGACTATTACGTTAACCGTAACACTTCAGTTTATGCTTGCTTCCTGGATCTGAGCCGCGCATTTGATCTAGTGAATTATGAAATACTCTGGAACAAACTGCGCGGCTTAAAGGTGTTGAGTTTCTGGTACGGCGGCCAAACAAATCATGTGAGGTGGGTCGACACGACATCTGACGCGTATAGGTCAGAGTTCGTCAAGGTGGACTAACTTCTCCTGACCTTTTCAACGTGTACATCAATGACTTGATCGGCGAGCTCAGGAGCACCGGAATCGGCTGTCATATAGATGGGGTTTGCTTTAATAACCTCAGCTATGCGGACGATATGGTGCTCCTCAGCCCATCGGTCAAGGGCCTCAGGACGTTACTGTCAGTTTGTGAGAATTATGCCAAATCCAACGGGCTGAAGTATAATGTCCTGAAGACAGAAATGCTTGTTTTTAAAGCGAGAAAGGGTCCGGAGAGGGTTCCAGAAGTGCTCTTGAATGGAACAGCAGTCCGGGTTGTAAAGCAGTTTAAATACCTTGGTCAGATTGTCACCGACGACCGCAGGGACGACCTCGACATGGAGCGGGAAAGGCGGGCATTGTCGGTCCGCTGTAATATGCTCGCGCGCAGATTTGCCAAATGCAGCAAAGAAGTCAAGGGCACTCTCTTCAGGGCTTACTGTCAGTGTTTCTACACCTGTCAGTTATGGTACCGGTACAAGAGTGTCCTTCAATACTATAAGGGTGCAGTACAATAATGCCTACCGCATCCTTATGAAGTTACCTCGATACTGCAGCGGCAATGCCCGATTTCTTTGCTTGTTATCATAGCGCAGATATCTTCCTTCTGGGAAAGGTTGCGCAACTCTGGTAACAGCATCCTCCAGATAGTCAGTCAGGACATAAGTAGCCCTATAATGACGCATTGGATCTCAGTACATCGAGATCCAAATAGGAAGTAGTTTTAGTATGATATTTTCGATGTTCCTAAAATGTACCGTTTTTACTCGTATTTTATTTATATTTTATATTATACATTTGTAATGTAACTTTGTACATAATGGGTTTTTTGCCTCAATAAACAATTATATTATTATCATAGGCCTCTTGTTGAAGGTCTGCACTTATCAGCTGCCTGACTCTCTTGATGACATCAGTCCATCTATCGTAACCAACATTATGTTCTCCGCCACTCCAGCACCTTGTATGCCGAGCATCACTCACTGAGTCACTCAGAGCCTATATAGGAGGTCTATATTTAAGGAGCAGATCAGATTAGGGATTGTCAATAAAACTTTAACTTATAAGTTAAAGTTTAGACTCAAATAAGTAGTTTTGTATTTCACTGTCTAATGCTTCTGATCATTCTGAGCAGTTGTTTCAGTTGTGTCGTCGCGGAAACCTGAAGCAAACACTCTGTGTGCTGTGTGCTCAGAGATTGATTAACTTCAGTAGATTTAGAGACTTGAGCTTGAGAGCTCATTCACTGATGATGGACTTAGTTGAACAACATGGATTTGTGAGTACTTAGTGAAAACATTTCATTTATTTTTAAACCTTCAGTTACACTTTTTACCTTAGTTGATATTCTTTCTTTGGTGTGAAGGTTGACCTTGTTTCAGATGACTACACAACACATAGAATTGGTAAACAATGCAACAGAACATCTCAAGTGTAATTTGACACAGACAACATTAGCAACTAACCACTGTGACTTGTACATAGATCATACTGATGAAGAGGAACAGACAGCAGCAGAGGAATCTGCAGTGGGAGATGTTGCAGCAGCTGTGGTGAAGAATGAAGACATTTCTGAGCCCATGCTGATCAATGATTATTATTTAGAATTGACCTGTGAAGATGACAAACACATGAAGAATACCACCAATGACTATGTACCTGATGACAAATACTCCGACACAACCATAAAATTAGAACCAAGTTCATTGGATGAGGAGGTGAATGATACACATGCGGCTGGAACAGAGAGTTGTATAAAGAGTGAAAGTGCTATCTTCGAGTGTACATTCTGTTTTGAGGAGTTTGTGCAAGAAGACGACTACAATGAACACATGCGCATGCATCTCCAGGTGAGACGGTTGTCTTGGGCACTTCTCGTCACACTTTCCTCTGTGGATGGACAGACATGTTGTGAATGAGTTTCGTATTTGCAGAACGCTGGCGGCGACGCTGCATGTGGTGCAGCTGCGAGCTGCAGCTGGGACTCACTCGTGCCGGACAACAAGTCAGTATACAACAACATGAGTGTCATAACACAGCTTGTGCACTATGTAACAGTTAATAAATGAATACGTGCACTGCCCACGTTTCCTACTCCTCCTCGCATCGTATTTCCCACAACCGGGGGTCGTGACCCCTCTCACTTTTAATGACATGTTTTGTCATTACTTCTCGCGACCTGTATACTTTGCCGAGAGTGGCAAGTGGCTTAGGGCTACATTCTCGAGCTCTCCTTCCTTTCTCTTTTCCAGTGGGCACGAGTTTCTCTAAGTTGACTCCGCTCTTGGATATTTTTACTTTTTAGAATCCCTGAAGACAGTTGGTTATACATAGATTGTATGGTCTGTCCGTGGTATTTTGAGTTTTTTTCTTCAGCACCACATCTGAAAAGTGTCTGGGAGATGCCAACCAGCTGCTGTGATAGTGCAGGTCTCAGCTGCATAAGTTAATATTGAGAATATGAGTGCACAGACAAAACACTTTACTTTCTTTTCTGTCTTTTCAATTGTTATGCAGCTGAGACGGAGTTTTTTGCCATTCCAATTCTCCAACGTAATTATTTTACGCATGATCTGGTAGTAGTGATGTTAAAACCCAGGTCTGTAATAGTTCGTTTACACATTGATCCACTGCGCTGGATCACTACGATGGTCCTCTGCATGCCAAGGCCTACTGCTAAGTGTTGGTTTATGTGATAGGGTCCAGTGTTGTGGACAAGCCGAACACATCGCCTCCATCGTGCAGATGTGTTGCAACCATCGCACAGACATCTACCGACCACTCCATGGGTCAGGGATGGCCACCAGTCAAACACTTTGTAGTGCACGGTGTTCTGAACAACGTTACTGTGAGCCATACACATTCTGCTGCTCTGTTTCACAGATCAGGCAGTCGGCTGCTGAATGCGGACCCTGCCCCGTCTGCCCGCAAGCTCTTCCTTGTAGGTAGGTACGTGACGATGATACTTGTGCTCGAGCAGTGCGTGCGCTCGATCACACATTCTGCTGCTCTGTTTCACAGATCAGGCAGTCGGCTGCTGAATGCGGACCCTGCCCCGTCTGCCCGCAAGCTCTTCCTTGTAGGTACGTGACGATGATACTTGTGCTCGAGCAGTGCGTGCGCTCGATCACACATTCTGCTGCTCTGTTTCACAGATCAGGCAGTCGGCTGCTGAATGCGGACCCTGCCCCGTCTGCCCACAAGCTCTTCCTTGTAGGTAGGTACGTGACGATGATACTTGTGCTCGAGCAGTGCGTGCGCTCGATCACACATTCTGCTGCTCTGTTTCACAGATCAGGCAGTCGGCTGCTGACTGCGGACCCTGCCCCGTCTGCCCGCAAGCTCTTCCTTGTAGGTAGGTACGTGACGATGATACTTGTGCTCGAGCAGTGCGTGCGCTCGATCACACATTCTGCTGCTCTGTTTCACAGATCAGGCAGTCGGCTGCTGAATGCGGACCCTGCCCCGTCTGCCCGCAAGCTCTTCCTTGTAGGTACGTGACGATGATACTTGTGCTCGAGCAGTGCGTGCGCTCGATCACACATTCTGCTGCTCTGTTTCACAGATCAGGCAGTCGGCTGCTGAATGCGGACCCTGCCCCGTCTGCCCGCAAGCTCTTCCTTGTAGGTACGTGACGATGATACTTGTGCTCGAGCAGTGCGTGCGCTCGATCACACATTCTGCTGCTCTGTTTCACAGATCAGGCAGTCGGCTGCTGAATGCGGACCCTACCCCGTCTGCCCGCAAGCTCTTCCTTGTAGGTAGGTACGTGACGATGATACTTGTGCTCGAGCAGTGCGTGCGCTCGATCACACATTCTGCTGCTCTGTTTCACAGATCAGGCAGTCGGCTGCTGAATGCGGACCCTGCCCCGTCTGCCCGCAAGCTCTTCCTTGTAGGTACGTGACGATGATACTTGTGCTCGAGCAGTGCGTGCGCTCGATCACACATTCTGCTGCTCTGTTTCACAGATCAGGCAGTCGGCTGCTGAATGCGGACCCTACCCCGTCTGCCCGCAAGCTCTTCCTTGTAGGTAGGTACGTGACGATGATACTTGTGCTCGAGCAGTGCGTGCGCTCGATCACACATTCTGCTGCTCTGTTTCACAGATCAGGCAGTCGGCTGCTGAATGCGGACCCTGCCCCGTCTGCCCGCAAGCTCTTCCTTGTAGGTACGTGACGATGATACTTGTGCTCGAGCAGTGCGTGCGCTCGATCACACATTCTGCTGCTCTGTTTCACAGATCAGGCAGTCGGCTGCTGAATGCGGACCCTGCCCCGTCTGCCCGCAAGCTCTTCCTTGTAGGTACGTGACGATGATACTTGTGCTCGAGCAGTGCGTGCGCTCGATCACACATTCTGCTGCTCTGTTTCACAGATCAGGCAGTCGGCTGCTGAATGCGGACCCTGCCCCGTCTGCCCGCAAGCTCTTCCTTGTAGGTACGTGACGATGATACTTGTGCTCGAGCAGTGCGTGCGCTCGATCACACATTCTGCTGCTCTGTTTCACAGATCAGGCAGTCGGCTGCTGAATGCGGACCCTGCCCCGTCTGCCCGCAAGCTCTTCCTTGTAGGTACGTGACGATGATACTTGTGCTCGAGCAGTGCGTGCGCTCGATCACACATTCTGCTGCTCTGTTTCACAGATCAGGCAGTCGGCTGCTGAATGCGGACCCTGCCCCGTCTGCCCGCAAGCTCTTCCTTGTAGGTACGTGACGATGATACTTGTGCTCGAGCAGTGCGTGCGCTCGATCACACATTCTGCTGCTCTGTTTCACAGATCAGGCAGTCGGCTGCTGAATGCGGACCCTACCCCGTCTGCCCGCAAGCTCTTCCTTGTAGGTACGTGACGATGATACTTGTGCTCGAGCAGTGCGTGCGCTCGATCACACATTCTGCTGCTCTGTTTCACAGATCAGGCAGTCGGCTGCTGAATGCGGACCCTGCCCCGTCTGCCCGCAAGCTCTTCCTTGTAGGTACGTGACGATGATACTTGTGCTCGAGCAGTGCGTGCGCTCGATCACACATTCTGCTGCTCTGTTTCACAGATCAGGCAGTCGGCTGCTGAATGCGGACCCTGCCCCGTCTGCCCGCAAGCTCTTCCTTGTAGGTACGTGACGATGATACTTGTGCTCGAGCAGTGCGTGCGCTCGATCACACATTCTGCTGCTCTGTTTCACAGATCAGGCAGTCGGCTGCTGAATGCGGACCCTGCCCCGTCTGCCCGCAAGCTCTTCCTTGTAGGTAGACGTGACGATGATACTTGTGCTCGAGCAGTGCGTGCGCTCGATCACACATTCTGCTGCTCTGTTTCACAGATCAGGCAGTCGGCTGCTGAATGCGGACCCTGCCCCGTCTGCCCGCAAGCTCTTCCTTGTAGGTACGTGACGATGATACTTGTGCTCGAGCAGTGCGTGCGCTCGATCACACATTCTGCTGCTCTGTTTCACAGATCAGGCAGTCGGCTGCTGAATGCGGACCCTGCCCCGTCTGCCCGCAAGCTCTTCCTTGTAGGTACGTGACGATGATACTTGTGCTCGAGCAGTGCGTGCGCTCGATCACACATTCTGCTGCTCTGTTTCACAGATCAGGCAGTCGGCTGCTGAATGCGGACCCTGCCCCGTCTGCCCGCAAGCTCTTCCTTGTAGGTAGGTACGTGACGATGATACTTGTGCTCGAGCAGTGCGTGCGCTCGATCACACATTCTGCTGCTCTGTTTCACAGATCAGGCAGTCGGCTGCTGAATGCGGACCCTGCCCCGTCTGCCCGCAAGCTCTTCCTTGTAGGTACGTGACGATGATACTTGTGCTCGAGCAGTGCGTGCGCTCGATCACACATTCTGCTGCTCTGTTTCACAGATCAGGCAGTCGGCTGCTGAATGCGGACCCTGCCCCGTCTGCCCGCAAGCTCTTCCTTGTAGGTAGGTACGTGACGATGATACTTGTGCTCGAGCAGTGCGTGCGCTCGATCACACATTCTGCTGCTCTGTTTCACAGATCAGGCAGTCGGCTGCTGAATGCGGACCCTGCCCCGTCTGCCCGCAAGCTCTTCCTTGTAGGTAGGTACGTGACGATGATACTTGTGCTCGAGCAGTGCGTGCGCTCGATCACACATTCTGCTGCTCTGTTTCACAGATCAGGCAGTCGGCTGCTGAATGCGGACCCTGCCCCGTCTGCCCGCAAGCTCTTCCTTGTAGGTAGGTACGTGACGATGATACTTGTGCTCGAGCAGTGCGTGCGCTCGATCACACATTCTGCTGCTCTGTTTCACAGATCAGGCAGTCGGCTGCTGAATGCGGACCCTGCCCCGTCTGCCCGCAAGCTCTTCCTTGTAGGTAGGTACGTGACGATGATACTTGTGCTCGAGCAGTGCGTGCGCTCGATCACACATTCTGCTGCTCTGTTTCACAGATCAGGCAGTCGGCTGCTGAATGCGGACCCTGCCCCGTCTGCCCGCAAGCTCTTCCTTGTAGGTACGTGACGATGATACTTGTGCTCGAGCAGTGCGTGCGCTCGATCACACATTCTGCTGCTCTGTTTCACAGATCAGGCAGTCGGCTGCTGAATGCGGACCCTGCCCCGTCTGCCCGCAAGCTCTTCCTTGTAGGTACGTGACGATGATACTTGTGCTCGAGCAGTGCGTGCGCTCGATCACACATTCTGCTGCTCTGTTTCACAGATCAGGCAGTCGGCTGCTGAATGCGGACCCTGCCCCGTCTGCCCGCAAGCTCTTCCTTGTAGGTACGTGACGATGATACTTGTGCTAAATACAAACTAAAGGATAAAAGAATTTGTTTCTTTCTTATGTATCTATAAAAAGTTTGGGAATGCATTGACAGGCATCCTATCAATAAACGTAAACAAAGTACCGAAGGAGATTGGGCGAGTATTATCTCTGTCTTTATCTCACACACACATACACACACGTGTTGTGTTGGTGCTATCACTTGACCCCTGCATCCAGAGCCAATCCGCCTTCCGAAACTACACTTGGGAGCAATGAAATGGGTCGCCTGCATTTTCTGTTTAGTCGTTAATGTTTGGCATTATGGTCCCTAATAAACTGAAATTAAAATTGTTTGAAAGGTTTTAGGCCCATAAAAATTATGTAACTTTGTTTCGAAAATGTTTGTATCAAGTAATAAAGGACATTGCCATAATTTGCCCCGGGCTGTCCAAACGTATGCTCATATTTAACTATTTTATTTAATTACACAATGAATTTTAAACAACTACCCGTGTTTCATAGCAATCACTTGAAAATATATCAAAAATATAAGAATTTCAATCGATTTTTCTGTTCTGAATCACGTGACCGTCGTCGTAGTATGAAAAGTCATCTTTTATCAACCTTCATTACTTTTATCAGCAACTGCTTAGCTACAAGTAACTGTATCACTATGTAAATAGAAGATCTGTACTATTTAATGACATATATATCATCTCTGGGCATCTCTGGGGCAGACTTCCATACATTTTTTACCTATGTCCTTTATAATACCAAAAGAAAAAAGATATAGGTACATAGTTGTAGTTTAGAAATCAGGTGCGAAAGAAACCACAAAAATCCTGTCATTGTCCAAGACAAGTAAGTGCACTGAATGTAGCAGAACCAGTGGACATTGAGCTGCAATCATTGTAACATTATCCTGTCATACATTTTATTTTAAACAATAAAATCACAAAAAAATATTCTCATTTTATTGGATATTCAATAACCTTTCTAACTATATTTTTTTGATTAAGTACAAATTATGCAAAATACCAAAAATTGTAAGGACGAAACAGAAAATGTTTGTAGCTCGATTTCGTTGCTGCCGAGTGTAGATTATTTATAAAATTATTATTATAAAAACAAAAATCCGACTGCATAGAAGTTATGAACTGAAAAGAGAAAAACAAGGATCTCAATATCTATATAAAATTGTAAATACTTTATGGAGATGCAAGAGGGGACAAAATACTTAATTTTCTGCGGGGAAAGAAAGATCTACCAAAACTACGTTTGTCCCGCCTGCAGCACCATAAAGTATTTAGAATTTTATATAGATATAGTGATCCTTGTTTTTCTCTTTTCAGTTCATAACTTCTATGCAGTCGAGTTTTTTGTTTTTATAATAATAATTTTATTTGAGACTTTTTTCTTTTAGTTTATGGTATAGAAATGACTCGGTACACTTTATGCCATTTTTTGATAAAACGGCATTATAAACATGATATGATATTTATATTTTTGAAAAGGTCTTTTTACAACCTTTCATTTGACACCCATATTGCTAAGATAGAAGAAAGATATACACACATCCCCCCTTTTTTCCCCCATTTACAGCCGCCGTTTTGAAAATTTGTATAGCCTATGTCACTACCACAATTTTTACAAATTCAACGACACCTCACATGTCAAAATCCGTTCAGTCGTTAAGGCTGTAGCGCGTGCCGAAGAAATGGACATACATACATACGCTCGAAAAACATAACCCTCCTTCTGACGCAGTCGGGTAATAAATTATAATGATTTGTTTTCCAGTGGCGCCCCTGTCCGTGAGACGAGACGCGAACACGCCAGACAACGACAAACTGCAGACGAGTGAAGGAACTGCGCCGATACCGAGCAGCGAACAAATGCTCGGAACTGACATTGACGCTTTGGACCAGCCGCAGAGCAACAGCGACGCGAATGCTCGTGTCCCGATGCGCACTGCGGGCAGACCCACGAGAGCTGCACTGGATAGACCATACAAGACCCCTAGCTCCAAGCGCTACCATTGTGACTTGTGCCAGTACAAAACTGTGAATGTAGGGAATTTATTACACCACAAGAGAACCCACACTGGCGAAAAGCCTTACTCTTGTGACGTGTGCGATTATAGAAGTGCACAGAAATGTGCATTAGTATCACATAAACGAACACACACAGGCGAAAAGAATCCTTACAAAAGACCCCCGAGCACGAAGCTCTACCTTTGTGACACGTGCACATACAAAACTGTAACTAAAGCCAATTTAATACGTCACCAAAGAGTCCACACTGGCGAAAAGCCGTTCTCTTGTGATGAATGCAATTATAAATCTGGAGAAAAAATTGCATTACTCCGACATATAAAAAAAATTCACTCTGGTGAAAAGAGTCCACCCAAAACCCGCCCAAGCGGGCCTTACTCTTGTGACTCTTGTCAATACAAAACTGTAAGCAGAAGGAATTTATTTCGTCACAAGAAAACCCACACTGGGGAGAAGCCTTATTCTTGTGATGTATGCAACTATAGAGGGGCGCGGCGTTCTGCGTTGATAGAACATAGGAAAACCCACACTGGTGAAAAACCATTTTCTTGCGATATTTGCCATAGTGTATTTGCTCAGAAGGGTAGTGTAGTAAAGCACATGAAAACGCATACTGGTTATAAACCTTATTCTTGTTAAATTTGTAATTACAAATGTGCATATACACATAGTTTGTCACGGCACATGAAAATCCATACTGGCGATAAAGTGGGTGCGGGTGGAAGGTCAGGTCGTGATTGACGTTTCGTATTTGGTTAAGTTACCATGGTATAAGAGATGTTGCATTTAGTGTCATTACTTTTACCTTTGATAGAGCCCCGAAGGTTTGCATAAACAATATCAATTCGAAAGGTTCAACCATCTTAATGGGTGTTCCACAAGGTTCAATCTTGGGTCCCTGTCTATTTTTTTTTATTTTATGTATGACCACGCATAACTTTTTACAGAGTTGTCTGATTTTGATAACTCTTTTTTTATTAGAAAGGGCATACTTCCAATATGGTCCCATTGTCATCATGTTAGGGTCTGATGATGATACCCTGGGAAAATTTAGGAACCCTTTAAATTGTATAGGCACACTTGCAGCGATTTCGGTTTTCGTGTAAGTGTCGGTAGCTTTTTGGCTACAAGTGCCGTATAATATACTATGACAGTATAGTACGAGTACGTTACGTGGCGATAAATCACTAAAAAGTTAGAAAAAAAATTTTTTAACAAAAAATAGAACCGACTCAAAACGTACTAAAAAGTAAAAAATAACTGTGTCATTTAGTTGCTTTAATTTACTTAAGCATATCTAGGAGTAGGTGCCTCCACCACCTCCATAGACCTGGTGCTGTAATGGCCTGTGTACGCTGCTATAGCATACCGTAGCTGTTTCCTGCTCAGTTGACTTACCTTCGCTAGAAAACCTGCCTTTATGTTACTCATGAACCTTTTTGAGTGCCTTAGACCTACCTTGTCCCATTCTGCTGTTGTCATCTTCTCGGCATAGGATGTCAGAGCCATGTTTATCACACATGGTGCAAGTGCGACACATGGCTTCGGGCCGATTAAAGGTGACTTCCGAGCCCCTACGAGCTAGCTCATCCTCTAGCTCATTACCTTGTATTGTCCAGGTACCCATATTAATCTGATTAAGTTTACCTGCCTAAGAATATTTAGGCCATTTATACATTTCAGTACCATTGCAGATGAAACTCTGCCAGTGCCGAGGGCCTTGAGCTCTGTTATGTCAGTGTTCGCGCCGTGCCAATCGAGAATGTGTAGCGGAGCGCCGATGGTGTGGCCGCGCCAACAAGCTATCTACGATGTCTATGGTGGTGTCATTGAGCGGTGGAACATTGTTGCGTCTGTGCTGTCAAAAATCTACTAATCGATTCCCTTCTTGTTCTGGTGTCTTGCAACAATGTCTCTTTGTAAAATTATAATTCTTAATTAATTAAAGTCCTAAGTCAACTGTTTCAAATTTATTAATCATCATTCCCAACAAAAAAAAACACCACTGGGCACATGGCCGCACCAGTCAGTGTTACTAGTTTGAATTACGTAACGTAAAGGAAGGCGTCAAACAGGATGTAATTTAAAGGGAGAAATTTTTAAATTGGAAAGCTCCACGGTTTTTCTGTCAGTGATCTTGGGTTGCAAACTTCAGTGGGGTGCTCGTATGGGGACGCAGGATAACTCGGCTCGGCTGCTTCTGCAGTCAGGAGAATAAGGCACCCTACTGATGTTGAAACAGCTAGGCTTGTTTACTTTGCCGTGTTGTATTACCGCACAATGCTATGGAGAAACTAGGCCAGACCTCCGTTATAGGAGAGGGGATGTGATGATAAATGAATTGATATTGGAGTCCGACCGAAACTGGTTTTCCGGCCGAAACCGAAACCAAAACCGAATATTCGGCCCTGGCTTCAGTTTCGGCCTAAACCGAAACCGAAACTCATGTGGTCAAGTATAAAATTCCTTAAAATACTGAAATTTGATGCATTTTACAAATTATGCTGCATTAACGACTAAGTTTTGTTGCTACGGAGCTATCCGATCGGCGCACGACAATTCCCGAACAGGGCCGCCAGCGTCCGCCATAGTGTTGCCGCGAGAAACGAAGCTAGGCGAGCGTGCACGACTACTTCCGAAATCAGTTTCGGTTTCGGCAAAAGTTTCGGCCAATTTAGGCCGAAACCGAAACTGCACTAATTGATATAGACACATTAAATTACAAAAAAGAGCTGTAGTCTCCATATATAATCTAAGATCCCGTGAATCACTTCCTGAACAATTCAAACAAACAGGCATAGTCACAGTCGCTTCGCAATATGTCAATAATAATTGTAGTTTTTGTTAAACAGAATATCAGCCATTATAAAGAGAAAATTGATTTTAAATTAATCTTTAGGCATAGTCATATATTAGTTTCTCCATTACCACGCTTGAGCTGAGTACAAAAATAATTTGTGGGACTGAGTATTTTATCATTATTATTATTACAGCTTTTTTGTTCATTAACAATTTACAGAATTAATTATTAATTTACAGAATATATAATAATTAATTTTCTTGTTTTATTTGTTATGTAGCCCCTGTATGAATAAAAGCCGCCTCCCTCTTCTTCCATTTGTTCGTATCTTTGGCCGTATTCGTCCAACTATGTCATCGACCCATCTTTTCTTCTGTCGTTCCACTTTCCTTTTACCATTTTGGCCCTGCCGTTTAGTTGTTTCATACGTCCGTCTATTATCTTTGTATCTTGCCTAGTGTCCTAGCAGACAGTATACTATTGTACACAATAGATTAAAAACCATTTACTAAGTAACAAGCATATTTGACGGCCGAGTGGCGTAGTGGGTAGTGACCCTGCTTCTACGTACTAGGCTGTGGGTTCGATACCTGCGTCTGGAAAACTGTTTGTGTGATGAGCATGGATGTTTTCCAGTGTCTGGGTGTTTATCTATATACAGTTTAAAAAGCCTAGAGACCAAAGCCATTTCAATAATGCTGTCTTGGTTACAAAAAAACTAAGAATGACAGCGCGGGGAAGTCTGTTCCATAGATTAAAGACTACTAGATAGAGCCCATAGCGTGTCCACTCGTGAGACAGCAAATCAGCCTTATTGACATGACATGTCAACATTTAAAGTACATCATAAAATGTTATGTTTTAAAATATCGTAAAATACGAAATATTACTTTATATAAGATAGTTTAGTAAACGCATAATACATGAAATTTGCTAAAAAATAACATATCTAAGCTTTAAATCATCAATCATTCATTGATTTGGTTTGGTTTATGCCTACTTACGTATGAATCGTAATTCCTTCAATTTTCTGTTCGCTGCGACTGTTGCAGCCGAAAATATTACAACCCACCATAGCACGATAACGTTTAAATTAATATAGTAACCGCAAAGTTATATTATTTATCAGCAAATTTAATAAAAAGCTAATAATTGCTCAGATATGTCCCTTGTCTGTCACAAAGTCCTTCTCCCTCGGATCCGCCGTGAGGTGTGGACGTGTTTATTGTAACCGTATTTTATTAATTAACGCACAAATTTGTAAAAACCGCTAATTTGTACCTAAACTCAAATTACGAGTGATCATAATCGCGTGCAGTGATCAGCTGTTCTTCTAGTTAGTCATACTTTTTTGTAACTGCTAAATTGAACTGTAATCCAAAGAGTTAGTGTGCATAACAACGTGCAGTGCATCGGCTACCGTATGAAGCGCCCGGGTGAATGACCTCCCGCCTCTCACCGGCCGACCTGTATATTGCGACCTTGAACCGTACGCAGGTACTCAAACGATCTATCATCGCACCGCCAAAACGTTTACGAATTAATCTACTTATCTAAGAAATAATTAGCTCGACTGTTTCGCCCATATATACCGATTCTAATTAAAAAATATGGCACTCCGTACTCCTCCTAAAAAATAAACAATTGTCAAGAGGTGAATCTACGCCAAACCTAGGCGAGGATTCGGTGTCACCAACGACCAAGACTCGAACGTATAGTGACCTAACTGTTAGAGGTAAACGAAAACGCGAAACGGGAGACGAGGACAGCTCATCGTTCGATATCGCGAACGAGCTAAAGAAAATGTTCAACGATTTTAAACTACAGCAAAACAAAAAAGCTAGAACATCTTCAAGACACATTAAACGAAGTTAAACAACAGAATAAGGACTTCCAGACTACCATAGAGTTCATGTGCTCTCAGTACAATGAGATGAAGACTAGGATTGAGTCTCTAGAGTCGGAGCGGAATAACGGCTTAGCTAGTATTCAAATACTGGAGGAGAAAATTGAAAACCTTGAAAAAAAGTCTTAGGTCGCCCAGTATTGAATTACGAAATGTTCCCTATAAGAAAGTAGAAACAAAATCAGATTTGGTAAACTCCGTTATTAAAATAAGTGAAGTGATTAACCTAAAATTACAGACACACGAAATACGCGACGTTTACCGGACACATACTAAGAATATTAATAGTAGGCCCATTGTGGTTGATTTTACGTCGGTTCTTATTAAGGAAAACTTCCTTTCGTCGGTGAAGAAGTATAATAAACTGCATCCTAATAAACTTGACACAAGCGTCCTGCACATCGACTGCCCCCCCCAAAAATTATTTATATCTCCGAAAACCTAACTTATAAGGCTCGAAAATTGTTTTATCTGGCCAGGACCTTCGCCAACAACAACGGCTATTCATTTTGCTGGTCCGCTCACGGCAAGATATATATGCGAAAGAGAGAAGGTGAACCATTAATACATATTTCAAAGGAAAGTGATCTCGCCAAGCTGAAAGGCTCGTCCTGACTAGCCTATATACGCATATTACTAGAGCAACTCTTCAAGCCCTGCTTTAGTTATTTATTATTATTTTTATATTCATTACTTTCTAGAAACGTAAATTCATATATTGTAATTTTAAATAATAGCTTGCGGCGTCTTATCTATACTAAATCAAAACTAATACTTAGTAAAATTATTTTACAGACTATCCACCCTCACACATACCGCACATACGTCACACTATACACACAATACACTATCGTAATCCCAGTACATTCAAATACACAAAATTTATTAACAGGTTGGTTTCTTTGCTACAAACTTATAAATCATACCCAGTGTCCTATTATTTTATGTGGTTGGAACAGAGCAAGTTTTTTACTGCATGACTTTATACCTACTTGCAAAAGTATCGGGCAAATTATGTTGCTTAGCGTTTACATACGCCAGTGCATACTGTGATAGCTCCCTGTCATATCATATTATTCTTCCCAATGGCTGAGTTACGAGACATAATATACGATATTAGTAATGTAGAAATATCAAAAGCACTTATATGTAGCCCCAACCAGTGTCGCGATCATATAAATTGTAATTCTAATTTTATAAATTTAAATATTTTACACCTAAATATTCGTAGTATAAACAGTAACTTCGACGAAATACATGTTTTACTCAAGTCTTTAGACATTCCTATCCATGTCTTAATATTGTCAGAATGTTGGCTAAGCAAATGCAACAACTTACCCATTCTACTAGGTTATAAATCTTTTAAATCGTCATATAAAAATCAAAACGATGGTGTTGTAGCTTACATTAGCTCCGATCTTAGCTTAAATTGCCTAGAGCCAAATTTTTTCTGATGGTAACTGTTTGGTTTTGTATGGTAGTGATAGCACAGCTTTGGTAGCTATATACAGATCGCCATCCTACCGTGACATTAACAACTTTGTTGAGAGTTTAGATAACGTCCTGGGCTCACTTTCATCGTACAAAACAATAGCTGTCTTAGGAGATATGAACATCAATATATCTCGTGATGCCAAAGATCCTAATGCAGACAAATATCTTGATATGCTTTCCCTGCATGGCCTCCTGCCAGTACACGACCTCCCCACTCGCGGAAATAGTTGCTTAGATCATATCCTGTACAGAGGTAATAGAACGACCACTGTCTTTGTACTGGACACGTTTGTTACTGATCATGCTCCTACAATGTTGTGTCTGCAACAGAAAAAATTTGACAGAAAAGCCCATACAGTTACACTCCCGTACGAATATTGAAGCTGCTTTAAATGACATCAAAACTATTAATTTTGACGATATATTAAATGACTTTAAAGCTAATTCTGCAGCAACTACCTTAATTAATAAATTATACACATGTATTTCGTCACACACTATTGTTATTAAGAAATCACGCAGACGTAATAATATTAAACCTTGGATTACTGAAGGGCTCCTTAGATGTATAAGAAATCGAGATAAACTACACAAAAAAATCAAGGAAAGAGCCACTAAACATGATTCTAAAAAACTACGTACTCTCGATACCGCAATTTTTTGCAACAATCTGCTTAAAAATTTAAAACGCGCTTTCGAACGTTCTCAGTTAGAACAGGCAAGGAATAATAAAAAAAGCGACTTGGGATGCTATAAAAAAAATATCACTGACCTTCGAAGTCAAACTTCTCCCCCCAAATGAACTCATAAATTGTATCAATCCTCAAGCATCTGTCAACAGTGTTAACGGTCATTTTGTTAGTATTGGTAAAACATTAGCCATGTCTATTTTATCAAAGCAAACTGCTTCAAATTTACTAGCAGCAGATATTGCACGCCCACCCTGTGACTCCATGGTTCTAAATGAAACCGATGAACTAGAGATCGAGAACACGATAATGTGTCTTCGAAACAATTGTGCAACCGGTTGGGATGGCATAACAGCCACAATACTTAAGAATAGTCGTCACATACTCATTCCGATAATAAAACATGTTCTTAACCTCTGTATTGTGCAAGGTTGTTTTCCAGCTGTTTTTTAAAAAAAGCAGTGGTTCATCCTATTTATAAGAGTGGAGTCAGAGACAAAGTAACTAATTATAGACCAATATCTGTATTAACTACTGTCTCGAAAGTTTTTGAAAAAAATAATAAATAAGCGTCTGATCATGTACTTAAACAAAATAGATTTTGTGTCAAAACATCAGTTTGGATTCAGGCAGGGCAAGTCCACAGAAGATGCGATCCTGGAACTAACCACTCATGTCACACAAAACCTACAAAGTAAACAGAAAACGGTTGGCATCTTCCTGGACTTGTGTAAAGCTTTTGATACGGTCTCTGTCCCCATTCTTATAGAAAAAATTGGAAGCAATTGGCATACGAGGTGACGTCCTGAAATTATTTAAGGATTACCTATCTAATCGATGTCAGTGCGTAAAAATCGGTCAATACCTAAGTGACACTGAAAATATAGAATACGGAGTACCTCAGGGCAGCGTTCTTGGTCCTACTCTTTTTCTGATATTTATTAATAGTCTATGTCAGCTAAACATTCCGCACACGAAAATAATCTCATATGCTGACGATACTGTTCTACTCGTACAAGGCCGAACCTGGGAACAGGCGCGTACCCATGCAGAGTTTGCTTTAAACCACGTTAACAATTGGCTACTAAATAACCTATTAACACTAAATCTCACTAAAACTAAACTTATTACTTTCGATACAACTATACATACACAACCAAGTGCATTCAGTATAAAAGCCCATACCTGTACTCAGAATCTTGAAGAATGTGCATGCCAAGAGTTAGAGAAAACTACGGATATAAAATATCTTGGTGTAGTAATAGATAGCACTCTAAGTTGGAAAAAGCATATACATACTCTTGTTGCTCGAACACGTAAACTAATTTTTTATTTTAAGAAAATTAAGAACGGTGGCCGACCAAAAAAGTGATGAGAACCGTATACCTAGCTCTAGTGCAGTCTATCCTAGGCTATTGTATCACAGTTTGGGGTGGCGCTAACAAAACAGATATGATCCGTCTTGAACGTGCACAGAGAGGAGTTCTAAAGGTGATGGGTAACCTACCCCGTCGATACCCCACATCGAAACTCTATCAAGACTGGAACGTGCTTAGTATCCGCCAGATGTTTATTTCTCAAGTTATAGCACGCAAACACTCGGCTATCAGGATACAAGCTCCGGCGGTAGCAGGCCCATCAAAAAAAAGACGCAAACAAAAAGCTTGTGATATTCTGCCTCGCAGTACAGCCCTTGCTGGTCGGCAATATTATTTCCTCAGCTCGAGATTATACAACAAAATCGATGATCTTCTTAATATTAATATATTAAATCACAAACGCTGTAAAGACTGTATCATAACTTGGCTCAAAGGACTAGACTACTATGATGTTGAAACGTTAATTAATGAAATTAAATCATGAACCAATCATACCATCAAAATGACATACCTACCACCCTTACCTTAACACAAATAATAACACCACACCCGCACACGCGCGCACACACACACACACACACACACTCACATACACACACACACACACATACACACACCCACACACACGCACACGCCTCACCATACCTACCATACTCCCGTTTTATTTGAAAACTTCTGTCTAAATTACTGTATGGGATCCGTAGGAAGGCTACGACGCTCGTAATACAGGTCTTCCTAGTACGAGTGTCCAAGCACTCCTTCAGACCTTTTTTGTACTTGTACCGTAACTAATGTAACTGTGTTTAATTTTAAGGAGTATATCAAATGTTAATTTTAAGTATGTTCAATAAAGATATTATTATTATTATTATTATTATTCCACTCTTGACAAATAATAAAAACGAACACGCTGAAAGGGACAAAAAATAATCTTGTATCACTTTCTAATAAAGGCCGAATGAAATAAGTCTGTCACGCTCTTGAACCTACAGCCGCGTTATGACTCGATCCAGTAGTCTTTAATCTATGGTCTGTTCAAATGTTGTCGGCACTTGTCGCTAGCTTAACAAATATTATTCAATTTGTTAATTAAATACTTGTAACACTGTTTTGAGTATGTTAATATACGATTGTTTCATTTTGATTTGATTTAATGAAGTTTGTAATTAAAATGTTCTAATGATTTGATAAAAGTTCTTTAGCTGCTAGTACATAAGTAGTTTTGAATTTATGCCTTTTGACCCCTTCTGGTGAGGTTCCTTACAATATATTATAAGTATTTATGTACATATAATATATATAAAGTATTCATCAGATATCATAGTACCCATAACACAAGCTGCCTATGCTTACTTTGGGGCTACGAGTATGTAGCGATGTATGTAATTGTCCTATAATATTTATTTATTTAAAAATTACTTTACAATTAATGACAAAGATTCTTGGAAGCAATCCGCTTATCTTTCTACACCTAACCAATAATGTTAATCATAAAAGACATATTGTAACACTGATTATTAAAAGATCAACTGCTGAGTTCCTTTCCGGTTTTTCTCAGCAGGATCTGTTATCTGAATCCGTGGTAGAGTCACTACTTACTGAAAGACCTGACGTTTCAAAAGTGCTTGTAAAACAGACTAGTTTTTGACGACCTCCGTGGCGCAGTGGTATGCGCGGTAGATTTATAAGACGGAGGTCCTGGGTTCGAATCCCGGCGGGGCAGATTGAGATTTTTCTTAATTTGTCTCGGTCTGGCTGGTGGAAGGCTTTCGCCGTGGCTAGTTACCACCCTACCGACAAAGACGTACCGCCAAGCGATATAGCGTTCCGGCACGATGTCGTGTAGAAACCGAAAGGGGTGTGGATTTCATCCTACTCCTAACAAATTAGCCCGCTTCCATCTTAGACTACATCATCACTTAACATCAGGTGTGATAGCAGTCAAGGGCTAACTTGTAGTCGATAAAAAAAAAGACTAGGTACTTGAAATAAATGGTTTTGAATTTATTAGGTTTCGGTATGGCGGGTATTTTTTTTAATTTATATATTTTTTGAATTATATACCGCTTACTTAGGCCTGTGTGCACCAAGATTTTGTTATCATAACCAACGGTTAACATAAGCTAAACGAAAAAATTTACTGTTCACGACAACCAGTACGCCGGTTAAGGACGTAAGCTCGGTTAAGATAACTGCCTGGCTTACTTTCTTAACCGGCGTACGGGTTGTCGTGAACAGTAAATTTATAGTTAACATAAGCTAACCATCGGTTATGATAACCGAAATCTTGGTGCACACAGGCCTAATGAAGGGTCACGCGACGTACATTATGATATATAGTAAATATTGTTCACAGGACTTATAAGACGGAGCTCATGGGTTTGGGTTATGATTTTTTGACGTGACAACGTCTTATAATTCGATAGAGCCGGCTGCACGCACGAAAAAACATGACGTCATACGTCGTTACCTCGCTTTGAGGCGTTCCATGTAAGGCTTGAAGTGCAAGCGAGAGCGCGGAACGAGTGACAAAGAAGCACAATCGGCCTTTGCGTTCGGCAGCGTTCGACATGCGTCTATTAAATATAATTATTAAATATATTAATTTTAAATTAAAAATTAATATATTTATTATAAATTTATAAAATCAAAATCAATTATTTTATTAATTTAAATTAGTATTATATAAAAATATACTTAAATTAAAAATTTTAATAACCAATTAAATGCTACCATTCCATCAGAATTTTCTTCAGACGTTGTCACGTTCAACTATCGTCAGTAAACCGACTTTACAAACAACCAATTTTTTTAATTAATGGAAGAACTGGTAATAACTGGTCTGGTCTTTTATAAAAATACTAGCTATTTGTTGTTGAAATATGACTTATATTTAATTTCCCCTCTCCCTGTTAATTAAGTAAAATCCTATGTTAGGAGTGGACATAACAACGGTTGGAAATTCATAACTTAGTAACGCATTTGAGCTTAACCATGAAATATTGGATCTTTTAAGTTAACCTATTAATTAGAATATTATTGTAATTTGCAGCTAATTTTTTAATCAGTCCAGTTCTGCTGGAGGCTTTGGCCGTGGCAAAGATGTACCGCCTAGCGATTTAGCGTTCCGGTACAATGTCGTCTAGAAACCATTACCAAAGAGGTGTGGAATTCATTAACTACTTAGATTACAGAATTGCATTTTATCTATGTCACAACTGTTTATTAAATTTTAAAAGTTAGGATTTAATTTAAAAAAAACTTTTGTCTATGAGGAATGACACAAAAGAGTAGAAAATAAATATTTGCTCGCGTTATACGTATGGTAACACTGTATGCTTTAGCCGTAACCACTGTGATACTTGATATTCTGTTAAATATCTACAGGGCCTCCCTCCTTATAGGTGAGGGGATATGGAGCGTACACCCACCACGCTACACCAATGCGGTTTAGCGGGTTTAAAGTGATAATGTTTCATTTATTAACTATCACTATCAGATGTTGATGACACTGACCGAGACCGACAGCTTAACGTGCCCTCCGAGGCACGGGGGTGTAACACCACCAACTTCCCAACTCTAAATGTACAAAAAATTTCAGACAGACTGCTAAAAAGCCCTCGCGACGCTCTGCTTCTAGGTTTAGTCTAGAAATAAGATCTAATTAATATATTATTTATTCATTCATAGGTAAATTAATAAAAATAAGATACGTTTCTATTGTAACAGACACCTTTATACTAGTTTTAAATTTTGACGGCCTCCGTGGCGCAGCGGTATGCGTAGTGATTTTATAAGATGGAGGTCCTGGGTTCGATTCTTCGCTAGGCCGATTAATTAGTCGAGGTCTGGCTAGTTGGAGACTTCGGTCGGTCATGGCACTCTACCGACAAACACGTACCGCCAAGTGATTTAGCGTTTCGGTACGATGTTGTATATGTTATTTATTTTATATTATATAGCTGAAAGCCTTCCACGATAAATGGACTATGCAATACAAAGAATTTTTCAATTAGAACAAGTGGTTCCTGAGATTAGCGCGTTTAAACAAACAAACAAAATCTAAGCTTTATAATTAGTATAGAGTAGAACTATTCATATAATGACTGTTTTAATTCTGTCTGCCGTGCCTCAACCACGATCCACGATCATCATTGTGCACGACGCAAGTTCTGCTTGACAGTGTAGAAACGGTACACGACAGTACAAACTTACCCTCTAGAGTAGGTATATACCTAGTCTAAGTTTTATGCTGTCACTGTCAAACGTAATATTACTCTCCTCTGTGGTCATTAGTTGGACGTCAGTGAGGAGTTGACAAGTGACGTGATCTGATAAGTTAAAATCAAAAGCAATACCTACGATTTGAAATAATGAACTTTAGACTGTTTTTATGATCATAAAATATAGTTTAGTGTCTCTTTTGAGTTTGTAATCAGCCAAATTTTATTAGAGTATCCTACAAATTGAAACTTTGCCTTATGGATGGAATGCTGAGACGATGTCTGTAGTGTTTTATCATTATTTATGTTTTGTAAAAAAGTGGTTAAATTAAAAGCTAGTTTAGTGTAGTAGTGTTAAAAAAATTAATTATCAGTACTGCTATATACAAATCACTATATTTATCAGTCTCTTTTTTCATTCAGTTTGAAGTATTTTCTTTTTGTTTTATATTTTGAGTTTTCTTTTTTTTTTAACGAAAATCATCAAAAAAATGGATCTCCTAGAAAAGGAATGGTTCATTGAAGCGCCGTGGGGAAAATTATGTAGTAAGTATTACATATTTTTTAATAAAATTTATACAAACAAATGAAATTAAGTGTCTGTAATTTAAAATTAATAGCTTAAATTGATATGAAAATAAATATGGTACCTTTATTTTCATGGTATGGTAGGTATGGTACCATTTAAAATACAATTTTTAAAATTTGTCTGTCTGTTTGTTGGGTGAATTTGGAAACAACCTTAGCTTGTTAATTCCCATGGAAAGATCCCAAAAAAATACTGGTCATATAAAGCCAAGTCTCTGTTTTAATCTATGGGCAGTTAATGGTAAAATGGTCTTAGTCCCTAAAAAAGGCCTATGTCCAGCATTGGACGTCCAAGGAACTAATAGGAACAAAACTAAATAGGAAAAAATAAAAAATATCACAAGTTATCCTTCCTGTTGTTTTATGACTTAATTAAATAAAGTCCCTGTGTCTGTCTGTCTGTGATGAACTGAAAGACTAATGAACAGATTTTGATGCTGTCTTCACCAACAGATAGTATGATTAGATTAGGAAGATTTCTTGTTGTGTGTATTGGCTCAAATACAACAATAATAACAATGTTCAAACAAACAAACGCTTCAGCTTTATAATATTAGTATATGCAATTTTATTCTCGTGTTTGAAGGTTGCAGTATATTATTTTAAACGCAGGCAAAGTCGCGAGTATATTGATTAGTTAAAATATAGTAGATACAGGTTGACTGTATAGTTTCATATTATTTTCCTTATGGTGGTTCAAAACAGTTTCAAATTTGAATACTAGACTTTGTACACTTTTGGAAGCAAACCCACAATATGTCAACTAACCAAAAGAATTTTTTATTCATTACAAGTAACCCCTTGATAGCAATCACACCTGATGTTAAGTGATGATGCAATCTAAGATGGAAGCGGGCTAACTTGTTAGGAGTAGGATGAAAATCCACATTTCGGTTTCTGCGCGACATAATATGGGCTAAATCTCTTGGCTGCATCTTTGTTGATAGGGTGGTAACTGGCCACGGTCGAATCCTCCCACTAGCAAGACTTGGACCAAATTAGAAAATTGATCTGCCCAGCCGAGCATTGAACTCAGGACCTTTGAATTATAAATCCACTAAGCGTATAACTATAGCTGCCAAACATGGTCCATGACAGACAAACTGAACAAAAAAATAAGAACTTGTCAGAGAAGCATGGAGCGAAGTATACTAGGATATAAAAGACACCACAAAAAACGAGCAACTGATCTTAGGAAAATAACAAAATTCACTACTTTTTATCACTACAATCAAACGAATGAAATGGCGTTGGACGGGTCACATGTTACGTGAGAGTTCTGAAAAATGGACAAGAATCCTAACCGAATGGACACCACGCCGAAACATCAAAAGAATGAAAGGAAGGCCACTGAAAAGATGGTCCGACGACTTAAAGAAGCACGCAAGATCGCCATGGCTCAGAAATGCTAAAAACAGAAAGGAGTGGAAAAAATTAGAGGAGGCCTATGTATCAAATGATATGCTGATCTAACCGGATCCGATGTGGAAGAATGTATAAAATAAGAAATGATCAGTAAATAAAGGCTTTTGTATTTTGTATTTTTGTATAAGCGTATAACTGCGCTGTCGAAATGTGTCAGAAAAGTTGTCACTTCCTTTGAAGAGTTGAAGCAGATAATTTTGCATGAAAAATTTTGGTAGTAGCATGAAAATTTATATACCGACTGTGTGTTCTTATCTTGCTGTTGTTAGTAGTCAGTACAATCTGTTAAATTACATAGATAATATTCTTAATATTAGATAAAGTCATATCTGTTCTCTATAAATACAATGAGCTAGATAAATATTACAACATCCAGGAACATACCGATTCATTTCAATCTTATTAACACAATTCTGTGTATAAGATAATTATTTTAAATGAAAACATCTTTGAAAATAACAAGGGGGGGGATGCGAATTTTAGGCCTTTTTTTCGCTAGGAAATGCGTTTAGCGAAAAAAAAGGCCTAGAATTGTAGGATGACTTGACAATTTCATTAAAAAGAAAGTTATGGATTAGAAATATTCCTACTAATATTAGAAACGCAAAAGTTTGTATGTTTGTTACTCTATCACGCAAAAACTACTGAATGGAGATGAAACTTGTTCTTCGTATAGGCCACATTTTATGCCGAAATTCCCACGAGTACAAAAACTGTGCAGGTGAAACCGCGGGCGTCCTCTAGTTGAAAAATAATTGCAATGTGTAACTTCAAACTGCTACCCTCACTTTTATTTGTACCCATATCTATAATATATTCATTAAAAGTTGGCCCTTGATTGCTATCACACCCCTTTCACCCCGCTGTTTGCTTTCAGTCGTGGCGTGGGGAGACTGCTGCGACCCTCCGGTGCTGCTCTGCCACGGCGCCAAGGACTCCGCGGCCAGCTTCAGACCTCTAGTTAAACTGCTGCCGAGAAAATTCTACTACATTGGTATGTAGTAGAATTTCCTCGGTTATTTTTCACAGTTATTTTTCACTTTTTAGTGCGTTTTGAGTCGGTTCAAGTTTTTGCTAAAAAAAATTTTATTTCAAGTTACCCCTTTGATTGCAATCATACCTGCTGGTATGTTGATGATGCAATCTCAGATGGAAGCCGACACCTCTGTCAGCTTGTACACGAAATCGGACCGGAATGCTAAGTCGCTTGGCGGTGGGAGGTAACTTGCCCGGTGTTTCAGGTCTGGAGTTGCCAGGCAACGGTCGCTCGGAGCGCATGCCGCCGGGCCTCATGCTGGGCCTGCACGACCTGGTCTACAGCGTGCAGGTGCTGGTCAAGCACTTCCGTTGGGACAGCTTCGTCTACCTCGGACACTCCATGGGCTGCTCTCTAGGTGACGTCTTTGACTTATATATAGGGTTGACGTGGGTATAATTGACCATATGTGAAGGTTAACGTGCGTATAATTGATTATATGTGAAGGTTAACGTGCGTATAATTGACCATATGTGAAGGTTGACGTGCGTATAATTGACCATATGTGAAGGTTAACGTGGGTATAGTTGACCATATGTGAAGGTTAACGTGGGTATAGTTGACCATATGTGAAGGTTAACGTGCGTATAATTGATTATATGTGAAGGTTAACGTGCGTATAATTGACCATATGTGAAGGTTGACGTGCGTATAATTGACCATATGTGAAGGTTGACGTGCGTATAATTGACCATATGTGAAGGTTAACGTGGGTATAGTTGACCATATGTGAAGGTTAACGTGGGTATAGTTGACCATATGTGAAGGTTAACGTGGGTATAGTTGACCATATGTGAAGGTTAACGTGGGTATAGTTGACCATATATGGGTAATTGACCAGTTTTGACCCAATATTAAGTTTTTTAAACAGGTACAAAATTTGCTGCAATAAGAATATAATTTTTAAATAATAAGTAGTTTTATTTACATCGACAACCAGTAGAACATCGACCGGTGAAACATTGAAACCTTCTGGTCAAACTTAGAAACATAGGGGTAAATTGACAGAAAAAAATTGTAACAAATATTCTGTAAAAAAAAATTAATAATTATTAGTTGACTGCATTAAACATTTAAATGGGATCATAAATAAAAACAATTGAGTTCGTATCTCATTCCGTATTAGAGGAAAATAGTAAATTATAATAAAATTCGCATTAATAGGTCAACTATACCCACGGAGACTTTAGGACTAGTATAATAATATTATAATGTATGTATTTGACGGCCGAGTGCCGCAGTGGGTAGTGACCCTGCTTCTGCGTCCTAGGCCGTGGGTTCGATTCCCACGTCTGGAAAATGTTCGTGTGATGAGCATGGATGTTTTCCAGTGTCTGGGTGTTTATCTATATATTATAAGTATTTATGTATAATATATATAAAAATATTCATACTTTGGGGCTATATAGCGATGTGTGTAATTGTCCTATAATATTTATTTATCGGGCTTACCAAGGGGATCATTCTTGTACTACGTATATACGTACTTCTATGCGTTAAATAAACTAAAGAAATCCCTAACTATACTAAAGCCAAACTCGATTGAGAATGCTCGTCAACAATCAAACTTAAAATGAAGGTAGTAAATGCAACACATTTTATGCCTAATAAATTTAAAACTATGTTTTGTTTTTTTTATAAAATCTTATGTAAAAGATATTGAATGTATTAATTAGTTTTAAGCTTACTAATCTAATTTATTGTATGAATTCGTCATTAACTAGTGAATAAAAAAAAATAGGTCTAAAATGACTAGTGATTTCTACCTTCATTTTTAATTTGTTTGTTGAAAAGCACTCTCAGTCGAGTTTGGCTTTAGTATAGCCAGTTGTTACCGGCTGGACTGGCTGAAAATCGCCAGTCAATCTCTCCCCTTAGCTAAGATAATGGTCTTTTGATACTTACTTGTTGAAAAATTCATATCTAAACTGAATTGTGCTTTATTTGCCACCATTGACATATTAATACTATGGACTTCGGGTCAGCGCTAAAATGTGTCCGAACCAAAAGAAAGCTAAAACGCGAAAAAGATTTCTAATCGCATTCAGTCTCATATTAGCTGACTGACAGAATACACGTCAATAATGCCGTAATGTGTTATAAAAAACTTGTAAGAACTACCCGATTAAGGTGAGAAAAGAAGAGGTGTACCATATTTTCAGTAAGTAAATATTTACTGATGATTTCAAAGTATTATTTTGCTAACAGACTATTTTATTAAAATATTAATAAACTATAGAAACAAATTGCATAACCAACCAAAATGAACAAAAGTATCTATCTGTCCTTTTCCCATACGCTACCCGCGTATAGGATAGAAGGAGTGCAATATGTTTATCTAATTAATCGCATTTAGTTCGGATCTGCCGTGAGCAATAGAATGTTTTAGAACAACGACTGCATAGAGTTATTTTGTTGTTTAACATTTGAATTATTTAATTAATTTTTGAATGAAAACAATTTAATTATTTTCAATTCAAAATTTTTTTTTTATTTTTTATGTCAACTTTTATTTTTTTTGTCATGAATATTAATCAAATAACTTTTACCATAATGGTATATTATTTTGATAACTATAAAAATTATCTACATGAAATTAGGAACAGTTATTTAAAATAGTGACCTAACGTCATTGAAGTGAAAAAATATATTTTCAATTTAATTAAAAAGAGGAAAATATCGAGAACTTAAAATTTTAAAGTAAAGAACTATATCGAGTGGCATATCATTCTGTACATTTGTGGATTTGACTACTTATTATTTTATACAAGATAATTACAACAATTATTATTTGGTACAAGATTTATCCCAGCATATAGAGGTTATGGATATGTAAATATAAATTAAAGTTTGCTGTAAATATATTATATAGGTTAAAGATGCCAAAAAAATTTCAAAGCTACCTACTCCACACCATTTTTGTTGTCCTATTTTCACGGGAAGCTGTCATGTCAAAAAAAGGCTGCCATGGTAACCGTCAATCGAAGCTGATTACTTATTGCATGCAATTAGACCGTTGCAAATTAGACTGTATAACAATACGATAAGACATACATTACAATGTTAATTTGTTTATAAAAACTTAATATCTTGGGACACTTTTGACGTAAATTTTGGATTAGACCCGAAGTCCATAGTACTAACTATTAATATTTTAATGTTTGCCACATAGTAAATGGTAATAAATTCATAAATCCTTATCTCTAAATGTAATAAAATAGCAACGAAGTGAACTGAACTGAACATTAAATACTCATTAGTCGATACAGACCACAAAACGACGTTTTTTTTTAAAATTTTGTTTGTCTGTTCGCGCATTCCTATAAAACTACTGGACCAATTTTCATACGGTTTTTACAGATGGATTAATCTTAGCTTATGGCATTAGGCTTTGTTTCATGCAGATCGGACGTAAGAAAAAAAATTATTCAAAAAAAATTTGAATAATTGTATCCCGGAATTGTGTATCCCGGAAATCTGTAGCGTTCCCTTAGTAGAAGGGTTGAAAGTCCACGTGGACGAAGTCGCGGGCGTCTTTAGTTAATATTATAAAGACGAAAGTTTGTATCTTTGTTACTTTTTCACGCAAAAACTATTAAATAAATAAATATTATAGGACAATTACACACATCGTTATATAGCCCCAAAGTAAGCGTAGGTAGCTTGTGTTATGGGTACTATGATAACCGATGAATATTTTTATATATATTATACATAAATACTTGTCGAAAGAGGGTCAGGCATAGTGAATAAAATAATGGGGTAATCCTTTGTATTTAGAGTAATTATAACTAAACCACAAATAGATAGAGAATAATTAACAGCAACTTAATTAACAGTGAATTACTACTGGTAAATTATGGTATTACAATGATGCGTAATGTCTCGTGTTAATTAATGCAACCCCAAGACACCGCGATCCAAGCTGAGAATAATAATTAATTCGTTTGCACAAATAATTATCCGAGCTGTCTAGGTTAAGCGATAAGCAAAGTACAACATCTGCACCGCGCCACGCCAGAGCCTAGACTGCCCACCTGTTTTTTTTTTCTGATTGAGTAAATGCCGTAGGTTCCATGCGGGACCACAGCGGCGTCACCGAGGGGGTTGGGCGAGCGCAGAAGCATCGCCGGAGAGTGCCCGAAGGCGAGGAAATATAAGAGGGCGTAACGACTCTCTAAGGGCGTCTCCTGTGAGACTCGGGCCTCGGCTTAGAGGGACGTTTGGAATGGGCATGTGGTTTCGGCGTGACTGTTAAATCAGGCCAAAGCGTCCCCTTAATGGACGTGGGTGAGTTCCACGTCCAAGTGACGTTAAGAATCGGGGACCTCGTCTTCGCCGGCGAAGACGCTGTGTTTGTGTGTGTGTATTGGGAAGCGTTGTCCGTAGTTGTGTCGTCGTCTGGGTCGTAAAGGACGTTTTTAGGGCGTCTGCGTGTGCAGTCGGCGTCTATTTCGGGGGCCCACCAGTTGTAGACGCGCTCCTTTTATACAACTTAGAATGACTCAAGTAGTGGGGTGGGTGAGGGGTAGTATCGAACGATGCGCAGCCGCAAGAGGGCGTCGCTGGTGCACGTGCAGTTCACAGACTTCTTTCCAGTCGCGTACGATGACGCAGGCGCCGTCATACTTATAATATATAGATATACACCCAGACACTGGAAAACATCCATTCTCATCACACAAGCATTTGTCCAGTTGTGGGAATCGAACCCACGACCTAGGACGCAGATGCAGCGTCTTTGCGCACTGCACCACTCGGCCGTCAAACTTAACAATTATATTGCTTACATATAAGAATAACACACATGCCACATTTTATCCCAAAATTCTCACGGGAACTTAACGTAACTATCTTGTGATTCTACCAAAGTTTTAAGGAGATTCTTGAAGTCCTCATATCTCCTTCAGGATTCTGCCCAGGAGGTTCATTTTTTTTTTTTTTTTTTTTATCTCTATCGACTACAAGTTGGCCCTTGACTGCTATCACACCTGATGTTAAGTGATGATGCAGTCTAAGATGGAAGCGGGCTAACTTGTTAGGAGTGGGAAGAAAATCCACACCCCGTTCGGTTTCTACACGACATCGTACCGGAACGCTAAATCGCTTGGCGGTACGTCTTTGTCGGTAGGGTGGTAACTAGCCATAGCGAAAGCCTCCCACCAGCCAGACCAAGACAAATTAAGAAAAATCTCAATCTGCCCCGCCGGGAATCGAACCCAGGACCTCCGTCTTATAAATCCACCGCGCATACCACTGCGCCACGGAGGTCGTCGTTTATTTTTCTAGGCGTGTGTTATCTCCTAACTCCTGGTTGACGGCTAGATAGGGTGTTTACCCACCACGCTGTATAAACATGACCTTAATGTTTACTCAGGTTACATTTACAACGTGTCGTATCCGGGTAAGATCAGCAAAATAATCCAACTGGACCCCATCACTATGGGGTTGGTGGTCCCCGCTGAGAAATTCACACATTGGTATGTAATATTTTTTAAGATTTTCATTAAGATAAGCAAAAGAGTAATCTTAATGAAAAATTCCGTCAATCGGTTTATAAGGCGAGTTTGAATTATCTGCCAGCGTCGAAACTGGAGCAAGTCTTATGCATATAGATTACAATAGAAAACAAAATTGATCCCAGAAGCAATAAATCATAAATTATAAAGCATTACAAAATATTTAATTACTTACAGTACGCAAAACACCATCCATTACGTCCATAAATTAACCCCAATGCAGTTAGGTACCTATACTAGAATTGATCAAAATAACAAACGTAACAGCTGATCGACTACCAAGGTCAATGAACTTTCGATTAATAGATTGAAATTTAGTTTGAAATGCCGGCAGCGAGCATACAAACAGGCGCGGCGCGATTGTCGGCCGTTTAAAAGACATTTTGTAGGTAATATTATAAATAAAATGAATTTTTTGTTACTGGTTCTAGAAGTATTTTTGTGTCGCTGTTGTAATCAGTATGCACTACACTTGCTCCGGTTGCAACGCTGGCAGATAATTCAAACTCACCTTATATACAGGAAGACTTTTTAAACTTCTCGGAAAAATAGGGCGTAACAAGTAAATGAAATAGAAATTAATGTTATTTTAAAAAGAAAATATTATTTTTTTTTTCTAAAGGTTTTTTACTAGTTGAAATATCAATTCTACCAATAATAACTATATCAAATAGTCATATCATTCTACCAACGACTGGGTCGCGTCGCGGAATATGTTTTTCATACTTCTATGAAATTTTTAGAACATTCCAAACCCGGAAACGGGAAGATGATGGTGTTACGCCCCCGTGCCCCGGAGAGCACGTTAAGCCGTCGGTCCCGGTCACTGTCATCAACATCTGATAGTGATCGTTAATAAATGAAACATTATCACCCTAAGCCCACCAACCCGCATTGGAGCAGCGTGGTGGGTCTACGCTCAAAATCCTCTCCTACAAGGAGGAAAGCCTCTAGTTGGCCCTTAATAGGCTAATAATGACGATGGTGATGACGATGATGATGGTGATGATGACGACGGTGGTGATGGTGATGATGATGGCGATGATGATGGTGATGATGACGACGGTGATGATGGTGATGGTGATGATGATGACGGTGATGATGATGACGATGATGATGATGAAGAACAAATTGCCGCGTGCAGTATAAAATGTATTGTTTTCAGGTACAAAATAGGGATTACGAGGTATTTCGACAATTACGAACGTTACAACAGAAATAACAGCGACAAACCGAAATACACTAGAGAAGAGGTGAGTGGAATAAATATAATAAAAGAAATGAAAATGAATTTATTTCAAGTAGGCTGTCCCAGCTCAACAGCTTGCGCCAATGAGCTACAGATCAGGTTCGAGCAGCAGCCATGGCCGCTAACCTCCGATAGGAGATGGCACTAAAAGAAGAAGGCAGTATCCAATCTCTTTTGAAATGTCAAGTCTGTCAATGAAATAATGAACATATTAACCTATACAAATGTGTTTTTTTAAACGACTTCAAAAAAAAAGGCGTTTCTCAATTCGACCGTATATATATATATATATATTTTTTTTTTATGTGTGTTCGCGCATAACTTCGTCGTTTATGAACCGATTTTGATAATTCTTTTTTTGTTGGAAAGAAGATAGTCCGGTGGTGGTACCATGACAAGGAAACCAGGATCTGATGATGGGATCCTGGAGAAAACGAGGGGAACTTTCAAAACTTGTAGGGACAACAAGTACGTTTGTTAATTTTTCCGGTAAGTATTTAAAAGCACTACAATTTGATGAAGGTCTGGAGTCGATCTGATGATGGAGCCGATCTATATATAAGAGAACTCCGTAACGTTTTACAGTAGCTACCTTGTATTTGGGCTCGATTAATTTGTCTCAATGAGAACTTTACATTTAGATGGGCTGTGACTGTCATTGAGGGTCTGGTGATGAAGACGACGTACAGTTAAGGGAGCTCCGTAACGTTTTACAGTAGCTACCTTGTGTTTGGGCTCGATTAATTTGTTTCAATGAGAACTTTACATTTAGATGGGCTGTGACTGTCATTGAGGGTCTGGTGATGAAGACGACGTACAGTTAAGGGAGCTCCGTAACGTTTTACAGTAGCTACCTTGTGTTTGGGCTCGATTAATTTGTTTCAATGAGAACTTTACATTTAGATGGGCTGTGACTGTCATTAAGGGTCTGGCGATGAAGACGAGGGACAGCTGAGGGAGCTCTTTAACGGTTTACAGTAGCTACCTTGTGTTTGGGCTCGATTAATTTGTGTCAATGAGAACTTTATATTTAGATGGGCTGTGACTGTCATTAAGGGTCTGGCGATGAAGACGAGGGACAGCTGAGGGAGCTCTTTAACGGTTTACAGTAGCTACCTTGTGTTTGGGCTCGTTTAATTTGTGTCAATGAGAACTTTATATTTAGATGGGCTGTGACTGTCATTAAGGGTCTGGCGATGAAGACGAGGGACAGCGGAGGGAGCTCTTTAACGGTTTACAGTAGCTACCTTGTGTTTGGGCTCGATTAATTTGTCTCAATGAGAACTTTACATTTAGATGGGCTGTGACTGTCATTGAGGGTCTGGTGATGAAGACGACGTACAGTTAAGGGAGCTCCGTAACGTTTTACAGTAGCTACCTTGTGTTTGGGCTCGATTAATTTGTTTCAATGAGAACTTTACATTCAGATGGGCTGTGACTGTCATTAAGGGTCTGGCGATGAAGACGAGGGACAGCTGAGGGAGCTCTTTAACGGTTTACAGTAGCTACCTTGTGTTTGGGCTCGTTTAATTTGTGTCAATGAGAACTTTATATTTAGATGGGCTGTGACTGTCATTAAGGGTCTGGCGATGAAGACGAGGGACAGCTGAGGGAGCTCTTTAACGGTTTACAGTAGCTACCTTGTGTTTGGGCTCGATTAATTTGTGTCAATGAGAACTTTATATTTAGATGGGCTGTGACTGTCATTAAGGGTCTGGCGATGAAGACGAGGGACAGCTGAGGGAGCTCTTTAACGGTTTACAGTAGCTACCTTGTGTTTGGGCTCGATTAATTTGTGTCAATGAGAACTTTATATTTAGATGGGCTGTGACTGTCATTGAGGGTCTGGCGATGAAGAAGAAGGACAGTTGAGGGAGCTATTTAACGGTTTACAGTAGCTACTTTGTGATTGGGCTCGATTAACTTATGTCTCAATAAGAAGTTTGCAAGGTTATAGTTTCCAGTTAGTTTAATGTTTACTATGTCATAATCCAATGATGAGATCTACGAAAACTCGAGGAAACTCTTCAAACTTTATATTCACTTTTGCAGGGACGTCGGAATGTTATAAGTAGGTATTGAATATTGGTACTTATGGTTTAGTTCGAGTAGGTTTATTTGTATGTTCGTTGTTGATAAAGCACGAAAAAGTAAGAAATAAAAAAAATTTAACAAAAAATAAAAACGAGCTTTCTACTTTAAAGACTTTACCTAAACTTGGATGGCACCGACTTCATAGATGTGATTAAGTAAATTAAAGTAAGTAAATGACGTAGTTATTTTTTACTTTTTAGTGCGTTTTGAAGGCGTTTTTATTTTTTGTTAAAATTTTTTTTATCATTACAAGTTAGCCCTTGACTGCGCTCACTCCCGATGGTAAGTGATGATGCACTCTAAAATGGAAGCGGGCATATTAGGAGTAGGATGAAAATCCACACCCTTTCGGTTTCTACATGACACCGTATCGGAATGCTAAATCGCTTTGCGGTACGTACAAGTACCAGTTCACGCTCCATATCCCCTCTCCTGTAAGCTTCTCAGCTCCTGTAAGGTCCTGTAGGAGGCCGCTAATGGACTGATAGTGATAATGATGACTTTCCAGGCGATAGCAAAGTTAATGAAACGGAGAGGATTCACACGACAAGCCGCTGAGGAAACGCTTGTAAGAGTCACGGAGCCAGCGGGGCCCGGCCTGATACGGTAACTATCCATTCCAGGCGATAGCAAAGTTAATGAAACGGAGAGGATTCACACGACAAGCCGCTGAGGAAACGCTTGTAAGAGTCACGGAGCCAGCGGGGCCCGGCCTGATACGGTAACTATCCATTCCAGGCGATAGCAAAGTTAATGAAACGGAGAGGATTCACACGACAAGCCGCTGAGGAAACGCTTGTAAGAGTCACGGAGCCAGCGGGGCCCGGCCTGATACGGTAACTATCCATTCCAGGCGATAGCAAAGTTAATGAAACGGAGAGGATTCACACGACAAGCCGCTGAGGAAACGCTTGTAAGAGTCACGGAGCCAGCGGGGCCCGGCCTGATACGGTAACTATCCATTCCAGGCGATAGCAAAGTTAATGAAACGGAGAGGATTCACACGACAAGCCGCTGAGGAAACGCTTGTAAGAGTCACGGAGCCAGCGGGGCCCGGCCTGATACGGTAACTATCCATTCCAGGCGATAGCAAAGTTAATGAAACGTAGAGGATTCATTCATTCACACGACAAGCCGCTGAGGAAACGCTTGTAAGAGTCACGGAGCCAGCGGGGCCCGGCCTGATACGGTAACTATCCATTCCAGGCGATAGCAAAGTTAATGAAACGTAGAGGATTCATTCATTCACACGACAAGCCGCTGAGGAAACGCTTGTAAGAGTCACGGAGCCAGCGGGGCCCGGCCTGATACGGTAACTATCCATTCCAGGCGATAGCAAAGTTAATGAAACGTAGAGGATTCATTCATTCACACGACAAGCCGCTGAGGAAACGCTTGTAAGAGTCACGGAGCCAGCGGGGCCCGGCCTGATACGATAACTATCCATTCCAGGCGATAGCAAAGTTAATGAAACGGAGAGGATTCATTCATTCACACGACAAGCCGCTGAGAATATCAGTTCACACTTTATTCCCTTATTTATATCCCTTCATCTGCCATACCCAACTTTCACTACCATACATAAGTGTCCCTATCGAATAATTTGTTATTATTTACTACCTATTTTTGACTGCTATCACACCTGATGTTAAGTGATGATGCATTCTAAGATGGAAGCGATTTCACACCCCTTTCGGTTTCTAGTCGTCATCATAACAGATCGCTAAGTCGCTTGGCGGTACGTCGTTGTCGGTAGCGTGGTAACTGGCCACGGCAGAATCCTTCCACTAGCCAGACCTATACCAATCTAAATAATCTTACTTAATTTAGTTTCAATTCTTTTACAGATTCACATTTGACGAACGAGTAGATTTAGTGACGTACCCTCCAATGTCACCGGAGTATTTAAAGAAACTGTTCTCCGAAACCCAAATACCCATCCTGTCGATAATAGCCGAGGAGTCGAGGCTGAAAGGTAGTTTCGACAAGGTACCTTTTATATATGACGACAAATCGTTCCCCAATAACAATCACAGGTGTCGTGAGGTGTCGGGTGGACACGACCTGCATGTGAACAACGCGGCCGCTGTGGCGACGTTCGTGGCGCCATTTTTGTTGGGCGGCGTTGAAAGTTTAGACAATAAGTCCAAGTTGTAATGTGGTTCATCCGGGTGGAATTAAAAAAAGTTAATTAAATTAAAGTATGTACTACCTAAGTTACTCCTAATATAAGGTGAGTTTGAATTATCAGCCAGCGTCGAAACTGGAGCAAGTCTTATGCATATAGATTACAATAGAAAAAAAAATGTTCCCAAAACCAATATTACATATATTACAAATATCTATTAACTTACGGCAGTACGCATAACACCATCCAATACATCCATAAATTAACCCCAAAGTCATCCAGCCATCAACCCCAAGGCAGTTAGGTACCTACGTACACACTAGAATTGATCAAAATAACAAATGTAACAGCTGATCGACTACAATGATCTTTCCATTAATAGGTTGAAACTTTGTTTGAAATGCCGGCAGCGAGCGTAAAAACAGACGCGGCAGCCTTTTAAAAGACCAACAACGACACTGCTTTTTCTGATGGCTACCGCGAACGCCGACAAACACTTGAAGCCCGCGTTAATTTCATTTATTTTTTACCAGTTCCTAAGTGTGTAGATGGCGACATATCTACCTACTTAGACCTTCGAAGGCTCCGTGTTCGATTTCTGACAGCCGTTTGTTATTATTTTTTATTAGTTCAGGTCTGGTCTAGTGGGAGATTTTGGCAGTTTGACTTTTTTCCGTATTTTATTTAGTAGCAATCGAATGTTTAAGATATACCTTAGTTTGGTACCTCAGGTGACTCTGCGGTTAATTTATTAATGAATGGTGTTATGCAAAATGTCCTAAGGTCGGGCGCCCACTGTGATTTTTTGTCGCCGTGACTTTAAGTCACCTAATCGAGTGCAATGAAGATATTAGAGAATGCGTTCACTATGATGACGTGACAATACGGTGACAAATAGTTTCGTCTGCTGGCGACGTGACTGTCACTCGACTTATGCATCGCTGTGCGAGTGCGCTCACTGGGCGACTTTTCGCCATTGGGCTGCTGAAAGTTCCGATTAGACGTATGCTGCACATAAAAATTAACCACTTTTTGCTTGAAAGGAGATACCTCAAAATGTTATAAAATTATTCATGTTTTAAGCAGACTAAAAGTAATTTCTATAGATAAAGGAAACAAATTATTGTATGGAAATTTATAATTTTCAGTTTTTTTGGGTGCCCCATTAATTAGTTAAATTTTTTTTTTCGCTTCTTATGTAATCCTTTGCCTACAATAAACCATATATAATTTAAAAAATGTATGTATAAATTTAAAGTGTTCAGTTTAATTCAGAATAAAAAAATATATTTTAGTAATCTTTCAATAGGATGCACCCTCTAGCGCCTTTTTCGTTTAATTTATTTTCGTGTATTCTGAGAGAACATATTACAGCAACCTAATTGAAATCGATCTAGAACTCGAATAAGCTCACTTTGTGACCCGGTGACAGTTACAGTGGGCGCCTTGATGGTGACAGAGGGTGACGGCAACAAAATGTTACCCTGACAAAAAATCACAATGGGCGCCCCGCCTTAGCAGATATTGTAGGTAATTTTTAAGTTACTTGTTCTCGAAATATTTTTATTCCGCTGTTGTAATCAGTATGCATTACACTTATTCCAGTTTCAGCGCTGGCTGATAATTCAAACTCACCTTACACTTGGCGTCTACTTATATATTTACATTTTAGTGTATATGTTACTGTTAGAAGGCGTATTTGGTTAAAACGCTTTTTTCCTAGTTCAAACTAGATATTACGAAAAGCCTATGTGGAAACTAGAAATACAACCAGAATCAAATAATTATGCATACCATTTAGTTATGCTCATGCTTTGACTCAAGCTCGCGAAGCAGGTCCTTAATGAAGCAAAGCTGCGAGGCAGAGTTAAGCGAGGGGCGATCTCGTAGCGAAACGAAGGTCGACTAGGCAAAGTTGAATCCAGGGGCGATGAAGCGAGTCTTCTGGCGTAGCTACTTTAAATCAAGCAAATTTAATTTACAATTACCCAAAATACATAGTACCGGCCCTAATTCTGTGTGCAAAGCTATATAATAAAATCCCACAAAGAATAAAAAAAAATAAAACAAATTGAAAACGATGAAGCATTTATTAAAACTGCCAAAGACTACTTGCTAAATAAAGCATATTACACAGTTGACGAATTCCTAAATGATACCATGGCGCCGTTTCCCTTCTAAGCCATTTGCTGTGCTCCTGACGGGGTTCCAACTTGACATACTATTTATAATACTAATTTGACATATGTTTACATTTTGACGACCTCCGTGGCGCAGTGGTATGCGCGGTGGATTAATAAGACGGAGGACCCGGGTTCGATTCCCGGCGGGGCAGATTGAGATTTTTCTTAATTTGCCTTAGTCTGGCTGGTGGGAGGCTTTTCGCCGTGGCTAGTTACCACCCTACCGACAAAGACGTACCGCCAAGCGATTTAGCGTTCCGGTACGATGTCGTGTAGAAACCGTAAGGGGTGTGGATTTCCATCCTACGCCTAACAAGTTAGCCCGCTTCCATCTTAGATTGCATCATCACTTAACATCAGGTCTGATAGCAGTCAAGGACCAACTTGTAGTAAATAAAAATTAAAAAAAAAATTGCAATGCAAATAAATGAATAAATGAAATACTTGTTGTCCATAAGAACAAACCTGAGCAATCTAACTCCACGCAGCCTTGACTGCCCAAACTCTAGTGTTTTTAAAAAACGTATAGCCGGAAGCTCTCGAAGACCAGCTTAGATCTGGTCTAAACTAGTTTTAACTATGAAAAAGGCGTTCTAACCAAAAACGAATTCTAACAGTAACATATACATTCGTTAAACCATGCTGTCACTCTTCAAACACGTCATAAAAATCGGTCTGTCTCTGTTAGATGCGGACTAGTTTATGTGCAAGGCAGAGATAGCTTAGTTTCGTTATAACGTCATGTACTTAATTACGGCACGATTACTTTTAATTTTTTTATTTAAATACATTAATTATCAAAAACACGACAAAAGATGTAAATGTTTACGAATATATGACTTGAGGGAGTTCGGAGGGCGTGTAGGTTTGTTACTACTACTCGGAGTTGCGTATACACGTTCCGCAAAGAACAATGGCAAGAGCCCATACAACATTTTATCTGAAATCTTTTTGAAGTGTCTATGTAGGTAAAACTGTAAACCATAGTGGTTCTATTACAAAAACATAATCACCAAGATTTTTCGTTAGACGAGGCCACAAAAAAAGATATTAACATAATAGGCTCAGCAAATTAAATTCATTTTGTATAGGAAGTAGTGCCAACTAGTTTACAACTAAACCATAGTGCTCTAAAACAATACTAGATGTCACTACCAGTAGTGATTGTCATATTGGTGCACTTTGCTTGTTTTCTGGACTGTGATTGTGCTGCTGTTAATCTCTAAATTACTTTGTTTTATTTTTGTATAAACATACAATAACGCCATCTAGTGTAGAGAACGTGTAAACTCCTGTACTGTATCTGTACCAGTATAAATGTATTTATTTATTGAATAATTTAATCTCAGCTTTTACATATAAAACTAATTTAGTATAAAATAATTACGAATTAATTAACTAAGTTTTGTATAAGTCACATTTGTAGACGCCTCTGAATTCACTCGGGTATAATCTTGCCATTGTTCTTTAAATGTAATTGAAAAAGCGCCATCTAGTTACAGTGACAGTGAAATATTTATTTTTCTATATAACTTGATTAAAAGTGTTTATGTTATTATGCAGTTGTAGAAGGTTGATTGTCCAAATAAGAAACATGGAAAGACAGAGGCCATATTATATATCAACTCTAATGACACTCGGCGGTGTGCGACTCAAATTCGTATATGCCTCTCTATCTAAACAGGTTTTATAGATAGAGAGAGATTGAGACAGATTTGAAACGTACACTGTAGTCTGTAGTGTCATTACAATTGCCCTACTTTACTAAAATAGAAGTGTCAAGAATAAGAATGATTAACAAGCAATATGGCGCCGGTCGTGGCTCTAGTGAATCACCTCTGACAATTTTGATCGTCAAAATTTGTGTTCTACATACATACATCGCGCCTCGTTCCCATAGGGGTAGGCAGAGGCAACACCCCTCCACTTGTCACGGTCCTTGCATACTTCTACTCTCATTAATCCTTTCATACAAGTTGGTCGGTTTAGGGTACTCACCACTTGGGCATTATTTAAAATGTCCTGAATTTGGTCCAGGAACATTCGCCTAGGTCTTCCCCTTCCAACATTTCCATTCCCTCTAGCTTTATAAATCTCTTTTGTTAATCTTCTTTTATCCATTCTCTCTGCATGCCCAAACCATCTAAATATCTCTTTCTCTATTTTAGGCAGTACATCTTCTTTTACACCACACTTTTCTTTTATTATTCTATTGTTAACTGTGTCACACAGTTTCATTTGTGTTCTATCGTTCAATATTATTCTTTACGTAGTTGCCAGGATTGTTAAAGGAGGTCGCCACAGAGAACAAATGATGTCACTCATGAGGAGTGACGTCACTTGTATTCTGATATTCCTGTGGGGAGCGAGAGCTGTGCGGGCGTTTGCTAATAAACAATACTATACTAATGCCAAACTCGATGTAAAATGCTTATCAACAAACAATTTAAAAATGAAGGTAGAAATTACTAGTTATTTTACACCTTTCTTTTTTAATAAACTTGTTAATGACGAATTAATGATAATAAATTAGATTAATAAACTTAAACTAATTAATATATTCAATATTATTTAAATAAGATTTTATAAAAAAAAATAAAACAAAATTTTAAATTTATTAGGCATAAAATGTGTTGCATTTTCTACCCTCATTTTAAATTCGTTTGTTGATATGCTATTTATATTGATTTTGGCTTTAGTATAGGTATTAATTTAAAATCGTTGTATATTTTATTACAACTCAGTGTTGTGGTTGTTGTAATTTTTTAAAATATATTTACAAATGTATAGTAAACTTGGGGACCAAATATTAAATATTTAATCTTTTTTGTTACATTGAATATTGTATATGTCGTAGCCACATCGTAGATTTGCTCATTTCATGAAATGCTCGAGGATTTCATGAAATGGCCGCGTTTCATGATGTGGTCAACTCAGTTTGACCAGATCGTTAAATCGTCTACGTTTCACGACTTTGTCATCCACGTTTGACCGAATCATATAAATAGAGGCTAGGTAATGTTTGCCCAAAGATTATATGTGTCGAAAGAGGGTCAGACATAGTTCGTAAAATAATAGGGTAAGCCTTTGTATTTAGAGTTTATAACTAACCCACAAATAGATAACTGAAAGAATAATTAACAGCAACCTTATTAATAGTGAATTACTACTGGCAAATTATGGTACTGCAACGATACGTAACGTCTCGTGTTAATTAATGTAACCCCAAGACACCGCAACACAAGCTGAGAGTAATAATTAATTCGTTTGCACAAATTAATTATCCAAGTTGTCTAGGTTAAGCGATAAGCAAAGTACAACGTCTGCACCGCGCCACGCCAGAGCCTAGACTGCCCACCAGTTGTAGACTCGCTCCTTTTATACAACCTAGAATGACTCGAGTAGTGGGGCGAGTGGCGGTATCGAACGATGCGCAGCCGCAAGAGGGCGTAGCTGGTGCACTTGCAGTTCACAGACTTCTTTCTAGTCGCGTACGATAACGCAGGCGCCGTCATTTGCAATTTATAAATGCCATAATAATTATTGAACGTGACTCAGATTTTTCGTCCCACCCCGCCCAGCTTCGCGGGGCTCCTATTTATGGGTGGTTTACAAAAAAAATAACCACGAAGGCTAAGGCGGGACCTTCTAACCTATCCCAGTCGGGTTACTCTGAGTCGGGGTGTAATTAGTTTACGATATGATCAAATAATTTTGACCGCTTCATGAAATAATGAAGTAGTCGCGCGTTAAGTGGGCCACATCGAGAAACGTTTTTGTATAATTGATCAGCCCAGACCATATCATGATGTGGCAATAGACAGGCAAACATTTCATGAAACGCGGCCATTTTATGAACTACTCAAGCATTTCATGAAGTGAGCAAATCAACGACGTGGCTACGGCATATATATAATTGAGAGATTGTAATGCAAAGGAAATAACTATTATACACTTCTAGGCACAAGTAACCGCCCACTTGTATTTTCAAATCAATTTTGAATTTTTTTTACTTTATTAGAGAATAGATAATTTTAGAGAAAATGAAATCATTTATTTTTGCACAAATATGTTGCATATTGTATGCAATATAATTGTGCAAAAATAGTTCTTAAAAGTAATTTATGTGACATATTCTGCAACAGTTGGCGTGCAATTCTTAAATATAAGACATATAACTAAAATTAAATTAAAATGTCAAAAATAAAAAACTAGATGCAAGTTACACCGAAAAACCTATTTCAATTTATAATTGAAACAGTCATTAACAATGTAGTACATTTTGCTCAGGAGCATGTCAAACAATGCCCTTTTAAAACTATTCAAAGGCAAGTTACTAATGTGGTCAGGCAAGTGGTCAAAAATTGTGACCGACATAAAGTATAAATTTTTTTCTTGTTACACTGTATTACTGCAAAGGTATACACAGCTTATAACGGTTTGTAAGGTATAAGTCTCTTATCGTATTATGAGTTATGGAAATGACTGGAAATATGATACCCCACGATTTAAAAAAAAAATTGAAGTGGTCTAAATCGTATTTTCATCCAATATTTATCAAAATTCAAATTACTCACAAACCATCAATTTTTGGATATTGTATTATATTAGTTTTGACCTCATCTATAACCTGTCAACAGATATACATCATGTTTCCAGTATCCTGTATATATAAATAAATAAAAGTTGAGAGGTGTCAAGGGACACCCGGATTTTGATTTTTTGAACGAAGTTCCTTTCGATTAATTAGTGAAAATGAAGGAATTGTAATAAAATTTTATTTTTTTTAAGTAATAATAATATTTGTTGTTGTACACCGAAACACCAGAGGGCGCCACGAGAGCGCGAGACAGCATACAGCGCGGGCGCCCCCGCCGCTCACGCGCACTCACATCAATGGCGGCGGCAAGATCCTTTGATCAAAAAGTGTCGTGACAACTTTTCGTACCAATTTTTTCCGTCTAGCCCCCTTTCACAACGCGCGATAAGGAACTTCGTTCCAATAATACAAAATTAATTATTTTTTTAAAAGTATCATTCAAATGGGCCCTCTCTCTGTGTACGTGTTTTTGCTTTATTTTTTTTAATAATAATAAATGTTTACTTTGTATAAACAAAGTTATGTCCTGTGGGCGGCTCGTTGTGCCCCTGAGTGTACCTATAGCTTACAATGCATTATTATATTATTGCCGAGTATCTGGCAGTAGTGATGTCGATCGATCAACGCACCTTGCAATGATTGTTGATATTACTGTTCCACATGACGATAATCTGGTGAAAGCTGAAAAGGAAAAATATCAAAATACTTGGACCTTGCTCACGAGATTACCGCCATGTGGAATGTTGATTCAACAATGATCAGTCATTTCAGTCAACGGTCTTATAGCGAAAAGTTTCGACCAACACCTTAAGAAGCTTTCGCTTGGTTGTTGGATCAAGGGTCGGATACAGAAGGCGTTAGTTCTTGAGACGGCGCTTGTGAAGAGGTTCCCCACGCTGCATCCTTGACCACCGGTTGTTTGGGCCTCCGAGCCCCGCAGTACAACTGGATTTTTTTATAATTTTAAGTAATTTTTATAAGCATTGTTGAAAATTACTTACTACTTGACTTAAACTGCTACTGCGGAGCTCAGTACACCCAGATACTATTTTCAGTATTTAATAAGTTACCTTTGTCGGACCTATGGAGGGTAGAGGAAAGGAGAGTCATCTTATATGGGAGAAAAGTTGAAAAAGTGTCCAGTTGTATGCGTTAAATAACAGTTCAAAAATCCTCCACAATCGCGCTGGTGGATGCACAGGGTATGGTATGAATGTAGCAATCGTAGATGAATTGAAGTATGCCGAGTTAAAAAATTTAATGTCATTATCGACTAAAGTAGTTAATTATTGAGAACTTCAACAACTTACGTTGTACAAAATATTGTGGTAAATATAACCTTACAGAATTATAACCAAACGTGCGTTTAGAGTGATTTTAGTTCGTAAAAAGTAAATAGTACGGTTATTGATATATAAACATTTAATTTTATGAAAAATTGAGTGAATAACAGAACAGTTATGGGTAAAATTTGTGTTGTGAAAAGTTGTCCAAGTGGACGTAAATCTCAAAACAAAAAAAATATACTCTAACAATATTTGGCGCTTCTTTTGAGAGTTACTTTGATGCAACTGTGGCGCCATCCTAATTTAATACATTTTGACGGACACTTTTTATATACACAGATGATCCTCCTTTCCTCTACCCTCCATAGTCGGACCCTAAAACTTTTAAAACTATGTTAACACACAGTACTTTACTTATACTCTTGTGCTATTGGGTCATCATTATCAGCCGGTGGATGTCCACTGTCAGTCGACCAACGCTGCGCTTTGTGGTACGGGGTCGGCATTCCACCACCTTGGACCCCCAACGTCCATCAGCTGCTCGAACCGTAGATTAAAGACTACTAGATGGAGTCATAACGCGGCTGTAGGTTCAAGAGCGTGACAGACTTATTTCATTCGGCCTTTATTAGAAAGTGATACAAGATTATTTTTTGTCCCTTTCAGCGTGTTCGTTTTAATTATTTGTCAAGAGTGGAATTTGTGACAGACAAGGGACATATCTGAGCAATTATTAGCTTTTTATTAAATTTGCTGATAAATAATATAACTTTGCGGTTACGATATTAATTTAAACGTTATCGTGCTATGGTGGGTTGTAATATTTTCGGCTGCAACAGTCGCAGCGAACAGAAAATCGAAGGAATTACGTTTCATACGTAAGTAGGCATAAACTTCATTGATTGATGATTTAAAGCTTAGATATGTTATTTTTTTAGCAAATTTCATGTATTATGCGTTTACTAAACTATCTTATATAAAGTAATATTTCGTATTTTACGATATTTTAAAACATAACGTTTTATGATGTACTTTAAATGTTGACATGTCATGTCAATAAGGCTGATTTGCTGTCTCACGAGTGGACACGCTATGGGCTTTATCTAGTAGTCTTTAATCTATAGCTCGAACAATGCCCCGCCCATTGCCACTTCAGTGCAATTAGGTATTTGTCTCAAAATTTTGCATTACTTTATAATAAACTAGGATAAAAAAAAATTAAATCCGTTTGCATTTGTTATTATTAATAATTGTTTTTTATAATGGTGAGAGTTATTTTATTACACAATGTTTTATGTGAAATATATTATTTACACAGGGCACTTGTTTTATTTGATACATAATGAGCGAACTCTCTTAGTTTCTCTGTTTTGTCACTGTACTTTTTTATATAAATTGGAGGAGAAAGGTACAACAATATATAGACATAAATACACAAATTGATCAATGTTAACGATGTTTTTTTTTAGTAAATTAATCAAAACTTTTTAAATTTAGTTAGGAGCTTTTATAACAAAACATTAAATTAAAAATTTAAAAACCCCCGACCCAAATAAAGATTAAACTTTGGTCATTCTTCAGCAAAAATATAAATCTGTTTATCCGTTTCATTCCGGCATTCCAGGGTTTTATATGCCACATCCCATTTCCAGCATCAGCTCCTAACATGAAAAGAACCAGTCAAAGCAAATTCAACGAGCCCAAACTCAATGGGTTTAGGTACTAGAAAGATAGACCAGGGCACCTGCCTTCGAGCCTTATCATCAGACCAGCTCAGTGGTTCAGAAGACATTAGTGTTTCAAATGTCAGATCACACACATGCTTTCAAGCAAACTGAGCGTGTAACATTTCTATCACACCAACAAATGACCTGATGACCTTGAAGACCTGAACCGATTTCCACCAAACATAGCTAAGAACACTCTTGACTGATATACCTTCCAAACAAAAAAAACCGCATTAAAATCGGATCATCCGTTTGGGAGTTACGATGCCACAGACAGACACATACACATTTACACAGACACGTCAAACTTATAACAACCCGTCGTTTTTGCGTCAGGGGTTAAAAAAAGAAGTTTCTTAAAATATATGTTTAAATTTCGTTTATGAACCGATTTTAATGATTCTTTTTTTGTTGAAAAAAGTGGTAATCCGGTGGTAGTACCATGTACCAAGGAAACCAGAATCTGATGATGGGATCCTGGAGAAATCGAGGGGAAGTTTAAAAATTGCAGGGACAACTATTACGTTTGATAATTTTTCCATTTAGTATTTTAAATCACTGCAATTTAATATAGGTCTGGAGTCGATCTGATGATGGAGCCGAACTACGAATGAGGGAACTCTTCAACGATTTGGTGCGGTTACCTTGTGTTTGGGCTTGATCAACTTGACTCGATGAGAACTTTACACTGTGACTGTCCTTAGGGGTCTGGTGATGAAGACTAACAGTAAAGCCAGCTCCTTAACGGTTTACAGTAGCTACCTTTAATTGGGTCAGATTTGTCTCGATGAGAATTTTACATTTAGATGGGCTGTGACTATCATTAAGGGTCTGGTGATCAAGACGAAGGACGGTTTACAGTAGCTTGACGGCCTCCATGGCGCAGTGGTATGCGCGGTGGATTTATAAGATGAGGTCCTGGGTTCGATTCCCGGTGGGGCAGATTGAGATTTTTCTTAATTTGTCTTGGTCTGGCCGGTGGGAGGAATACAACTGCGCCACGGAGATCGTCAGTTGAATGTTCGAGGATGTTCAGTTGGAACATCGTCGGGTTTAGGTCGGTACAAGTCCGACATAATCTTCTTGCCTCCCCGTGGCGAGAAGGTATCCATGAGGATTTCCCCATGTTAAAAAAAATCGGTTTAATTTCCTTCTTTTATTTCTTGTACCTATTCGTAGTCCTTTAATCTTCTCCCACTGCTAAGGGTCACTTCATAAGGGTTGTGAGATTTAATATTTGGTAGAAAATAATATAAGACTAAAATTAAATAATTAAGATACTAATGGCTGTAAAACTAGCCTGTGTGCACCAAGATTTCGGTTATCATAAGCTAACCGTCGGTTACTATAAATTATTGTTCACGACAACCCGCACGGTGGTTAAGGACGTAAACCGGGCGTTTATCTTAACCGAGCTCGCATTCCCCGGTTATCCGTCGGTTACAGAGTTTGACAGACACATTTCTAGGTTATCTAATCTATATTTGATTTGTAGTGATTTCCTAGCATTTGTTGTTCTGTCTATCCGCTTATTTTCTATGATATTCCTATATTTTTGTATTAATTTTATCAAGACATTTATTTTATTTTTTTTATTAAAATTGGAGGTACGCTTTTTTGAAGTAGTATTAATTTTTTAAATAAAACTAACAGTGCAATAAACAATATAACTTTAAATTTTAGTATACCTATTAGTTTACTTTTTGATTTACCACAAAATTTCCCATCCACAGAATAACAACGTAGATAATAATGTGATTAACTATCTTCTTTGACAAATTACCATACGGCTATAAAGGACTCGATTCCAGGCCGTTAAATTAATTAAAAACAAATTAACATGCACTAGAAAGTAACATAAAGAGCAAATTGTGTCTACAAAATTTGGTACGATGCCAAGTTGAGATTTCTTTGATATATGCGTCCGTCCTATTCAAAAGTAAACATTTACATTTCGTTAAATAATGTTTTTCACAAATCGTTCATTCACCATTCGTTCAAACGTCCGGTTAACAAACCAAAGTTGGAATACGTGTAATGAACAGTAAATAAACGCTCCTTGTTTATCGGCCGTTCATTTAACCGACGTTTAAAGTGAAGTCTATGCACACGGCCCTAAGTATTGACTCGTTTTCATTGTAAGCTCCCAGGAGACAAGACTCTTCCAACAACTGTCGTCATATTTCAGCTCACCATCGTGATCACGTGGTGCCATCCTCAAAACGAAGTTTGGCGGTCATTATGCGGAAAGCTTTTCTATTTTGTACAACTCTCTTTAGTTGCGGGTAATTGAGTCCGGTCCACTCTCTTATGTCGTCCAACCATTTCCGCCTTTGACGAACAGACTCTCTTGCCCTGTAGCTTTCCTTCCAAAATTAACCTTGGAAAGGAAAACTGAGCTCCTCTTCGAAGGTGTCCAAAGAGACTTGGCTTTCTCGGCATGATAGTGAACATGAGTTTCCTCTTTTCATTCATCTTTTCCAGTACCCTGTCATTAGGTGTGAAGCTGTTCCAGGAGATTTTAAGCATTTTCCTGTATATCCACATTTCAAAAGCTTGCAGCCTGTTTACTGCTTCTTTTTTAAAGACCCAAGTCTCACAACCATACAAGAGAGTGGACCACACATAACATTTCATAAGACGACATCTTAATTTAAGATTTAACTTTGAGTTGCATAAAGCCTTTGAAATCTTATGAAAAACATTCTTAGCTTGGCCCATTTAGTTATTTACTTATTTCAGCTAGTTTAAAATAAACCATACCATACTCTCTTTTATCCCTGGACACCACACTACCTGAAGGAGCGTTTCGCATCGCAGGACTCGCAGCGCTCTTGTAGGCAAAATATATTAGCCATGACTAAGTGCAATACCAAAACATCATCAGATTCTTTCACTATCAAAGCAGCTACACTATGGAATGCACTACCAGAAGAAATCAGATGCTCAAAGTCGCTGACCATTTTTAAAAATCGTGTAAAGAAACATTATCTAACATTTTAATAAGTAGTTCATGTAGGTATCAGGGGTTAAAGTATGAAATTGCCGATTTCTACAGAAAAATAAAAAATCGTTTATTTTAAATTTAACATATTTATTTAATCAAAATAATTACCATTATTATCTATACATTGCTGCCATCTAATAGGAAGCTCATTTATGCCTTTGCGATAAAACTCTGTGATCTAGATTCGACAAACTGTGTGAAAGCATTTTGCACTGCCTCCTGAGAAGAAAACTTTTTATCACGTTGAAATTTGTCCAAATCACGAAAAAAGTGGTAGTCCGTTGGAGCAAGGTCTGGCGAATATGGAGGGTGACAAATGGTTTCTAATTGCAGTTCCTCTAGAGTTAAAACGGTTTCTCGTATGAGGTCTCGCGTTATCATGGAGCAATAATGGTGAAGATCGATTCATAAGTCGGCGCTGTTTCACTGCTAGTTGCGCTATCATTGTTCGGAGTTCGGCGCAGTAGACATCTGCCGTTATTGCTTGACCAGATCGGAGAAAGCTATAGTGAATAACACCACGCTGAGACCACCAAACAGTTACCATTACCTTTTTATTAGTAAGCTTTCCTTTAGGACACTGTTGCAGCGTTTGACCTGGGGTCAGCCATTGCATTTTCCGCTTACGATTATCGTAAAGAATCCATTTTTCATCACATGTCACAATTCGATCCAATATTCCTTCATTTCTGTATCGATTCAACAAGGCAATGCAAGTTTTAACACGCGTTTCTTTCTGCAGATCAGTCAAATCATGAGGCACCCATTTTTCATATTTTTTTATTTATTGATTTGACGCAAATGATATGATATATTGTTGGTAAAGTAACGTTAAACCATGCCGCTAATTCCTTGGTAGTTTGCCTCGGATCGGCTTCCACCATCTCTTTCAAATCATTGTTATTCATCTGTGTGGGCGGTCTTCCACGTGGTTCGTTCTTCAAATCAAAGTTTCCATCACGAAAGCGTTTAAACCAAAATCGCACAGTGCGTTCATTAGCAGTCCTCTCTCCAAACGCAACATTAATATTGCGAACTGTTTCTGCCGCGTTAGTTCCGCGTCGGAACTCGTATTCAAGAATTTTCGAAGTAACCATCTTTATTGTCTAAGCTGAATAAAAATAACAACTGAAAGTTGATAATCGAATGTTGCACATGTTTTAAAAGAAGAACTACACAGGTACCACATGAAAAAGTTTCACTTTAAAATCTTAAACCATTAAGGTTATATGTCAATTCGAAGTACCTATTACAATTAAACGGCAAGTTCATTCTTTAACCTCTATTATTAGATTAAAGATTACTGTTAAATATATGTACTATGTGTATAATAAATATGTATGTATTGTATAAGTAATATATATGTATATATATTAATATATTGTGTTTTATATATATATATATATATATATATATATATATATATATATATATATATATATATATATATTTATGCCGTATTAGATGTATGTATATTGTAGTTTTACTTTCTTTTCTTTTGCAATTTCCCGTCTCACAAAATATTTAGAATCAATACGATAGGTTGCCTGGAAGAGATCACTTTTAGTGATAAGGCCGCCTTTTGCCAATTATTAGTTAATGTTGCTCTGTTTTTTCTGCTATGTTTATCTTTATAATTTGCAATAAAGATTTTAAATAAAAAAAAATAAACCATATTTTTAACTGACTCTAAATAAGGTTTTGTTTGTATATGGTCTGGTCATTTTGGCGCCCTGTGCCTGGGCTCCGCTGGCACTGCCCTTGTTACGGCACTGAACTATACTAATATTATAAAGGTGAAGAGTTTGTTTGTTTGAACGCGCGCATCTCAGGAACTACTCTTCTACTACTAGTTCTAATTGAAAAATTATTTTTGTGTTGGTCCAAGTCCATTTATTGAGGAAGGCTTTAGGCTATATAACAATAGGAGCGAATCAATGGAAAATTTGGAAAAAGCGGAGAAATTTATCATTTTCGAATGCTAAATATAAGTTATTTATTTCAATTCCACGCGGAAATCGTTGACATCAGAGTCAAATTATACTTCGATACGAAACATCACACATGACGTAAATCTACATCCGTCGGGGAACAAACATGTGCTATATAAATAAATATACTAGATACATATAATAGACTAGCAGTCGCCCGCGACTTCGTCCGCGTGAAAACCTCTTAGGTATCCTTTTAATTTTAAAGACAGACTTTCATATAAAGTTTGCTCTTTCCCCGCTACCCCTCTCGATTTAATTTTTTATAGTTTCCCGTGAAGCAATACCCTCCGTCCCGTCCCGTGTACTAAAATCTACATTTTTGTTAAACGTTGTACGATATTACAGTACATTAACATTAACAATATATATTTATGGCAAGCTGATGTGTATAGCTTGTATTAAATAGTCTATTTCACTTTTGAGTCTAGCTTTCATAATAAACAAAATAATTTACAATCCGACATGCAGATTTAGAGATTAGCCCGTTTAAACAAACGAACAAACTTTTTCGTATATTATATAAATATGGTATATAAATTGAAAAGATCAACGATCGAATCCTCAAATAATATCAGTACCAAAATGTTGACCTCTATTCAGTACGTATAACATAACACGGAGGAGGTCAACTTAATTTGGACGATATAGCGGCAGTGTTATATTTTTTAGAAATTTTGTAATATCTCTGAAACTAATTGACACACTGTAAAAGGCAAATCTTATCTCTATAATATCTTTGTGATTATTAAATGTATTTTGATAAGGATTTAAGTTTAGTTGTATAAATAATGACGTAAACGTAAGCATATGAATTAAATGATTTTTAAAACACAAAAAGTTATATATCTGCCAAACTATAAAAGATAGATATATGCTATAGCGGACTTTTTTGTAGAACTTTTTAAGATGCACAAAGTTTCCATACAATGTTTTCATATTCAATAGCTAAGGCAGCGTACGCGCAAAAAGCCAATTTAATAAATTTCCCGGTCCGACTCACGCGACAAAAACTGTGACAACTCGGATAATACACACAATACAAATATAAAATATAGCCTATGTTACTCAGTGATAATGTAGCTTTCTAATGAAAAAAGAATTATTAAAATCGGTCCAGTACTTTCTGAATTTATTCGTTACATACAAAAATATAAATCTCTCCTCTTTATAATATTAGTATAGATTTAATTGACTGTTGAAACAATTGATATAATAATCACACCGAGTTACTTTTTATAATGACTTAGCCTGCCTCGTTGGTCTAGTGGTCAGCGAAACATTATCACCCTAAGCCCGCCAACCCGCATTGGAGCAGCGTGGTGGGTCTACGCTCTGTTAATAGGCTGACAATGATAACATTTTACAATACTCTGGCAAGTAAAGATATTATTATCTATCGACTCTTATCATTGTGGTGCTTTCTGACGTGTCTTAACCAATTACCTTTGAGTGTGAAAGCCGAGTCACACAACTCGCACGCATACGGCTTCTCCCCAGTATGGGTTCTCATGTGCCGTGACAAGCTGTGCTTATATGCGCACTTGTACTCGCAAATCTCACAAGAATAAGGTTTAAAACCAGTATGCGTTTTCATGTGCTTAATTACGCTATTCTTCTGAGTAAATACGCTTTGGCAAATATCGCAAGTGAACGGCTTTTCGCCAGTGTGAGTTTTCTTATGTGCTATTAACGCAGCACTTTGTGCCCCTCTATAGTTGCATACATCACAAGAATAAGGCTTCTCCCCAGTGTGGATTCTCTTGTGACGAAATAAATTCCTTTTGCTCACAGTTTTATACTCACAAGAGTCACAAGAGTAAGGTCCCGGGTTTGGTCGGGGCAGGTCATAGCGCGCTCTGGGTGTATTCTTTTCAGCAGAGTGAATTTTTTTTATATGTCGGAGTAATGCAGTTTTTTGACCGCATTTATAATTGCATTCATCACAAGAGAACGGCTTTTCGCCAGTGTGGACTCTTTGGTGACGTAAAAAATTTCCTTTAGTTACAGTTTTGTATGTGCACGACCCACAAAGGTAGAGCTTCGTGCTGTTGGGCTTGTAAGGATTCTTTTCCCCTGTGTGGGTTCGTTTATGTGATACTAATGCACATTTCTGTGCACTTCTATAATCGCACACGTCACAGGAGTAAGGCTTTTCGCCAGTGTGGGTTCTCTTGTGACGTAATAAATTCCCTACATTCACAGTTTTGTACTGGCACAAGTCACAATGGTAGCGCTTGGAGCTAGGGGTCTTGTATGGTTTATCCAGTGCAGCTCTCGTGGGTCTGCCCGCAGTGCGCATCGGGACTCGTGCATTCACGTCGCTGTTGCTCTGCGGCTGGTCCAAAGCGTCAATGTCAGTTCCGAGCATTTGTTCGCTGCTCGGTATCGGCACTGTTCCTTCACTCGTCTGCAGTTTGTCGTTGTCTGGCGTGTTCGCGTCTCGTCTCACGGACAGGGGCGCCACTGGAAAACAAATCATTATAATTTATTACCCGACTGCGTCAGAAGGAGGGTTATGTTTTTCGAGCGTATGTATGTATGTATGTATGTCCATTTCTTCGGCACGCGCTACAGCCTTAACGATTGAACGGATTTTGACATGTGAGGTGTCGTTGAATTTGTAAAAATTATGGTAGTGACATAGGCTATACAAATTTTCAAAACGGCGGCTGTAAATGGGGGAAAAAAGGAGGGATGTGTGTATATCTTTCTTCTATCTTAGCAATATGGGTATCAAATGAAAGGTAGTAAAAAGACCACTTCAAAAATATAAATATCATATCATGTTTATGTTGCCGTTTTATCAAAAAATGGCATAAAGTGTACCGAGTCATTTCTATACCATAAACTAAAACAAAAAAGTCTCAAATAAAATTATTATTATAAAAACAAAAAACCCGACTGCATAGAAGTTATGAACTGAAAAGAGAAAAACAAGGATCACTATATTTATATAAAATTCTAAATACTTTATGATGCTGCAGACGGGGACAAACATAGTTTTGGTAGATCTTTCTTTCCCCGCAGAAAATTAAGTATTTTGTCCCCGCTTGCATCTCCATAAAGTATTTAGAATTTTATATAGATATAGTGATCCTTGTTTTTCTCTTTTCAGTTCATAACTTCTATGCAGTCGGGTTTTTTGTTTTTATAATAATCATTTTATAAATAATCTCCACTCGGCAGCAACGAAATCGAGCTACAAACATTTTCTGTTTCGTCCTTACAATTTTTGGTTTTTTGCATGATTTGTACTTAATCAAAACAAATATAGTTAGAAAGGTTATTGAATATCCAATAAAATGAGAATATTTTTTTGTGATTTTATTGTTTAAAATAAAATGTAAGACAGGAAAATGTTACAATGATTGCAGCTCAATGTCCACTGGTTCTGCTACATTCAGTACACTTACTTGTCTTGGGCAAAGACAGGATTTTTATGGTTTCTTTCACACCTGATTTCTAAACTACAACTATGTACCTATATCTTTTTTCTTTTGGTATTATAAAGGTACATACATTGACATATTAATAGTTAGTACTATGGACTTCGGGTCTAATGCAAAATTTACGTCAAAAGTGTCCCAAGATATTTTGTACATATTAGGATGTATTTATGTTTTTAAAAACAAAATAACATTGTAATGTATGTCTTATCGTATTGTTATACAGTCTAATTTGCAACGGTCTAATTGCTTGCAATAAGTAATCAGCTTCGATTGACGGTTGCCATGGCAGCCTTTTTTGACATGACAGCTTCTCGTGAAAATAGGACAACATAAATGGTGTGGAGTAGGTAGCTTTGAATTTTTTTTGGCATCTTATATTTATATATTATATTTACAGCAAACTTTAATTTATATTTACATATCCGTGACCTCTATATGCTGGGATAAATCTTGTACCAAATAATAATTGTTGTAATTATCTTGTGTTAAATAATAATAATTAATTACAAACTAAATCCACAAATGTACAAAATGCTATGCCACTCGATATAGTTCTTTACTTTGAAATTTCAAGTTCGCGATATTTTCCTCTTTTTAATTAAACTGAAAATATATTTTTTTACTTCAATGACGGTCTATATTTTAAATAACTGTTCCTAATTTCATGCAGATAATTCTTATAGTTATCAAAATAATATACCATTATGGTAAAAGTTATTTGATTGTATATATGACATGAATATTCATGACATAAAAAATAAAAGTTGATATAAAAAATAAAAATTTTTGAATTGAATTTTTTATATTTGAGTGAAAATTTTTACTTGGTACAAAAATTTTCGAAACAAAGTTACATAATTTTTATGGGCCTAAAACGTTTCAAACAATTTTAATTTCAGTTTATTAGGGACCATAATGCCAAACATTAACGACTAAACAGAAAACGCAGGCGGCCCCATTTCATTGCTCCCAAGTGTAGTTTCGGAAGACGGATTGGCTCTGGATGTAGGGGTCAAGTGATAGCACCAACACAACACGTGTGTGTATGTGTGTGTGAGATAAAGACACAGATAATACTCGCCCAATCTCCTTCGGTACTTTGGTAACGTTCAATCTTTCGATGCCTGTCAATGCATTCCTAAACTTTTTTATAGATACATAAGAAACGAACAACTCTTTTGTCCTTTAGTTTGTATTTAGTATCATCACAAGTATCATCGTCACGTACCTACAAGGAAGAGCTTGCGGGCAGACGGGGCAGGGTCCGCATTCAGCAGCCGACTGCCTGATCTGTGAAACAGAGCAGCAGAATGTGTGATCGAGCGCACGCACTGCTCGAGCACAAGTATCATCGTCACGTACCTACCTACAAGGAAGAGCTTGCGGGCAGACGGGGCAGGGTCCGCATTCAGCAGCCGACTGCCTGATCTGTGAAACAGAGCAGCAGAATGTGTGATCGAGCGCACGCACTGCTCGAGCACAAGTATCATCGTCACGTACCTACAAGGAAGAGCTTGCGGGCAGACGGGGCAGGGTCCGCATTCAGCAGCCGACTGCCTGATCTGTGAAACAGAGCAGCAGAATGTGTGATCGAGCGCACGCACTGCTCGAGCACAAGTATCATCGTCACGTACCTACCTACAAGGAAGAGCTTGCGGGCAGACGGGGCAGGGTCCGCATTCAGCAGCCGACTGCCTGATCTGTGAAACAGAGCAGCAGAATGTGTGATCGAGCGCACGCACTGCTCGAGCACAAGTATCATCGTCACGTACCTACAAGGAAGAGCTTGCGGGCAGACGGGGCAGGGTCCGCATTCAGCAGCCGACTGCCTGATCTGTGAAACAGAGCAGCAGAATGTGTGATCGAGCGCACGCACTGCTCGAGCACAAGTATCATCGTCACGTACCTACAAGGAAGAGCTTGCGGGCAGACGGGGCAGGGTCCGCATTCAGCAGCCGACTGCCTGATCTGTGAAACAGAGCAGCAGAATGTGTGATCGAGCGCACGCACTGCTCGAGCACAAGTATCATCGTCACGTACCTACAAGGAAGAGCTTGCGGGCAGACGGGGCAGGGTCCGCATTCAGCAGCCGACTGCCTGATCTGTGAAACAGAGCAGCAGAATGTGTGATCGAGCGCACGCACTGCTCGAGCACAAGTATCATCGTCACGTACCTACCTACAAGGAAGAGCTTGCGGGCAGACGGGGCAGGGTCCGCATTCAGCAGCCGACTGCCTGATCTGTGAAACAGAGCAGCAGAATGTGTGATCGAGCGCACGCACTGCTCGAGCACAAGTATCATCGTCACGTACCTACAAGGAAGAGCTTGCGGGCAGACGGGGCAGGGTCCGCATTCAGCAGCCGACTGCCTGATCTGTGAAACAGAGCAGCAGAATGTGTGATCGAGCGCACGCACTGCTCGAGCACAAGTATCATCGTCACGTACCTACAAGGAAGAGCTTGCGGGCAGACGGGGCAGGGTCCGCATTCAGCAGCCGACTGCCTGATCTGTGAAACAGAGCAGCAGAATGTGTGATCGAGCGCACGCACTGCTCGAGCACAAGTATCATCGTCACGTACCTACCTACAAGGAAGAGCTTGCGGGCAGACGGGGCAGGGTCCGCATTCAGCAGCCGACTGCCTGATCTGTGAAACAGAGCAGCAGAATGTGTGATCGAGCGCACGCACTGCTCGAGCACAAGTATCATCGTCACGTACCTACCTACAAGGAAGAGCTTGCGGGCAGACGGGGCAGGGTCCGCATTCAGCAGCCGACTGCCTGATCTGTGAAACAGAGCAGCAGAATGTGTGATCGAGCGCACGCACTGCTCGAGCACAAGTATCATCGTCACGTACCTACAAGGAAGAGCTTGCGGGCAGACGGGGCAGGGTCCGCATTCAGCAGCCGACTGCCTGATCTGTGAAACAGAGCAGCAGAATGTGTGATCGAGCGCACGCACTGCTCGAGCACAAGTATCATCGTCACGTACCTACCTACAAGGAAGAGCTTGCGGGCAGACGGGGCAGGGTCCGCATTCAGCAGCCGACTGCCTGATCTGTGAAACAGAGCAGCAGAATGTGTGATCGAGCGCACGCACTGCTCGAGCACAAGTATCATCGTCACGTACCTACCTACAAGGAAGAGCTTGCGGGCAGACGGGGCAGGGTCCGCATTCAGCAGCCGACTGCCTGATCTGTGAAACAGAGCAGCAGAATGTGTGATCGAGCGCACGCACTGCTCGAGCACAAGTATCATCGTCACGTACCTACAAGGAAGAGCTTGCGGGCAGACGGGGCAGGGTCCGCATTCAGCAGCCGACTGCCTGATCTGTGAAACAGAGCAGCAGAATGTGTGATCGAGCGCACGCACTGCTCGAGCACAAGTATCATCGTCACGTACCTACAAGGAAGAGCTTGCGGGCAGACGGGGCAGGGTCCGCATTCAGCAGCCGACTGCCTGATCTGTGAAACAGAGCAGCAGAATGTGTGATCGAGCGCACGCACTGCTCGAGCACAAGTATCATCGTCACGTACCTACAAGGAAGAGCTTGCGGGCAGACGGGGCAGGGTCCGCATTCAGCAGCCGACTGCCTGATCTGTGAAACAGAGCAGCAGAATGTGTGATCGAGCGCACGCACTGCTCGAGCACAAGTATCATCGTCACGTACCTACCTACAAGGAAGAGCTTGCGGGCAGACGGGGCAGGGTCCGCATTCAGCAGCCGACTGCCTGATCTGTGAAACAGAGCAGCAGAATGTGTGATCGAGCGCACGCACTGCTCGAGCACAAGTATCATCGTCACGTACCTACAAGGAAGAGCTTGCGGGCAGACGGGGCAGGGTCCGCATTCAGCAGCCGACTGCCTGATCTGTGAAACAGAGCAGCAGAATGTGTGATCGAGCGCACGCACTGCTCGAGCACAAGTATCATCGTCACGTACCTACCTACAAGGAAGAGCTTGCGGGCAGACGGGGCAGGGTCCGCATTCAGCAGCCGACTGCCTGATCTGTGAAACAGAGCAGCAGAATGTGTGATCGAGCGCACGCACTGCTCGAGCACAAGTATCATCGTCACGTACCTACCTACAAGGAAGAGCTTGCGGGCAGACGGGGCAGGGTCCGCATTCAGCAGCCGACTGCCTGATCTGTGAAACAGAGCAGCAGAATGTGTGATCGAGCGCACGCACTGCTCGAGCACAAGTATCATCGTCACGTACCTACAAGGAAGAGCTTGCGGGCAGACGGGGCAGGGTCCGCATTCAGCAGCCGACTGCCTGATCTGTGAAACAGAGCAGCAGAATGTGTGATCGAGCGCACGCACTGCTCGAGCACAAGTATCATCGTCACGTACCTACCTACAAGGAAGAGCTTGCGGGCAGACGGGGCAGGGTCCGCATTCAGCAGCCGACTGCCTGATCTGTGAAACAGAGCAGCAGAATGTGTGATCGAGCGCACGCACTGCTCGAGCACAAGTATCATCGTCACGTACCTACAAGGAAGAGCTTGCGGGCAGACGGGGCAGGGTCCGCATTCAGCAGCCGACTGCCTGATCTGTGAAACAGAGCAGCAGAATGTGTGATCGAGCGCACGCACTGCTCGAGCACAAGTATCATCGTCACGTACCTACAAGGAAGAGCTTGCGGGCAGACGGGGCAGGGTCCGCATTCAGCAGCCGACTGCCTGATCTGTGAAACAGAGCAGCAGAATGTGTGATCGAGCGCACGCACTGCTCGAGCACAAGTATCATCGTCACGTACCTACCTACAAGGAAGAGCTTGCGGGCAGACGGGGCAGGGTCCGCATTCAGCAGCCGACTGCCTGATCTGTGAAACAGAGCAGCAGAATGTGTGATCGAGCGCACGCACTGCTCGAGCACAAGTATCATCGTCACGTACCTACAAGGAAGAGCTTGCGGGCAGACGGGGCAGGGTCCGCATTCAGCAGCCGACTGCCTGATCTGTGAAACAGAGCAGCAGAATGTGTGATCGAGCGCACGCACTGCTCGAGCACAAGTATCATCGTCACGTACCTACCTACAAGGAAGAGCTTGCGGGCAGACGGGGCAGGGTCCGCATTCAGCAGCCGACTGCCTGATCTGTGAAACAGAGCAGCAGAATGTGTGATCGAGCGCACGCACTGCTCGAGCACAAGTATCATCGTCACGTACCTACCTACAAGGAAGAGCTTGCGGGCAGACGGGGCAGGGTCCGCATTCAGCAGCCGACTGCCTGATCTGTGAAACAGAGCAGCAGAATGTGTGATCGAGCGCACGCACTGCTCGAGCACAAGTATCATCGTCACGTACCTACAAGGAAGAGCTTGCGGGCAGACGGGGCAGGGTCCGCATTCAGCAGCCGACTGCCTGATCTGTGAAACAGAGCAGCAGAATGTGTGATCGAGCGCACGCACTGCTCGAGCACAAGTATCATCGTCACGTACCTACCTACAAGGAAGAGCTTGCGGGCAGACGGGGCAGGGTCCGCATTCAGCAGCCGACTGCCTGATCTGTGAAACAGAGCAGCAGAATGTGTGATCGAGCGCACGCACTGCTCGAGCACAAGTATCATCGTCACGTACCTACAAGGAAGAGCTTGCGGGCAGACGGGGCAGGGTCCGCATTCAGCAGCCGACTGCCTGATCTGTGAAACAGAGCAGCAGAATGTGTGATCGAGCGCACGCACTGCTCGAGCACAAGTATCATCGTCACGTACCTACAAGGAAGAGCTTGCGGGCAGACGGGGCAGGGTCCGCATTCAGCAGCCGACTGCCTGATCTGTGAAACAGAGCAGCAGAATGTGTGATCGAGCGCACGCACTGCTCGAGCACAAGTATCATCGTCACGTACCTACCTACAAGGAAGAGCTTGCGGGCAGACGGGGCAGGGTCCGCATTCAGCAGCCGACTGCCTGATCTGTGAAACAGAGCAGCAGAATGTGTGATCGAGCGCACGCACTGCTCGAGCACAAGTATCATCGTCACGTACCTACCTACAAGGAAGAGCTTGCGGGCAGACGGGGCAGGGTCCGCATTCAGCAGCCGACTGCCTGATCTGTGAAACAGAGCAGCAGAATGTGTGATCGAGCGCACGCACTGCTCGAGCACAAGTATCATCGTCACGTACCTACCTACAAGGAAGAGCTTGCGGGCAGACGGGGCAGGGTCCGCATTCAGCAGCCGACTGCCTGATCTGTGAAACAGAGCAGCAGAATGTGTGATCGAGCGCACGCACTGCTCGAGCACAAGTATCATCGTCACGTACCTACAAGGAAGAGCTTGCGGGCAGACGGGGCAGGGTCCGCATTCAGCAGCCGACTGCCTGATCTGTGAAACAGAGCAGCAGAATGTGTGATCGAGCGCACGCACTGCTCGAGCACAAGTATCATCGTCACGTACCTACCTACAAGGAAGAGCTTGCGGGCAGACGGGGCAGGGTCCGCATTCAGCAGCCGACTGCCTGATCTGTGAAACAGAGCAGCAGAATGTGTGATCGAGCGCACGCACTGCTCGAGCACAAGTATCATCGTCACGTACCTACAAGGAAGAGCTTGCGGGCAGACGGGGCAGGGTCCGCATTCAGCAGCCGACTGCCTGATCTGTGAAACAGAGCAGCAGAATGTGTATGGCTCACAGTAACATTGTGCAGAACACCGTGCACTGCAAAGTGTTTGACTGGTGGCCATCGCTGACCCGTGGAGTGGTCGGTAGATGTCTGTGCGATGATTGCAACACATCTGCACGATGGAGGCTAGTGTTCGGCTTGTCCACAACACTGGACCCTATCACGTGCCAAACCAACACTTAGCATTAGGCCTCGGCATGCAGAGGCCCATCGTAGTGATCCAGCGCAGTGGGTCAATGTGTAAACGAACTATTACAGACCTGGGTTTTAACATCACTACTACCAGATCATGCGTAAAATAAATTCGTTGGAGAATTGGAATGGCAAAAAGCTCCGTCTCAGCTGCATAACAATTGAAAAAACAGAAAAGAAAGTCTATGCACTCATATTCCCAATATTAACTTATGCAGCTGAGACCTGCACTATCACAGCAGCTGGTTGGCATCTCCTAGACACTTTTGAGATGTGTCTAGGAGATAACCAACTGTCTTCAGGGATTCTAGAGTAAAATTTCCAAGAGCGGAGTCAACTTAGAGAAACTCGTGTTCACTGGAAAAGTAAAAGGAAGGAAAGCTTGAGAACGCAGCCCTAAGCCACTCGCCACTCTGGACATCAAAGTATACAGGTCGCGAGAAGTAAAGACAAAACATGTCATTAAAAGTGAGAGAGGTCACGACCCTCGGTTGTGGGAAATACGATGCGAGGAGGAGTAGGAAACATGGGTAGTGCACAAGTATTCATTTATTAACTGTTACATAGTGCACAAGCTGTGTTATGACACTCATGTTGTTGTATACTGACTTGTTGTCCGGCACGAGTGAGTCCCAGCTGCAGCTCGCAGCTGCACCACATGCAGCGTCGCCGCCAGCGTTCTGCAAATGCGAAACTCATTCACAACATGTCTGTCCATCCACAGAGGAAAGTGTGACGAGAAGTGCCCAAGACAACCGTCTCACCTGGAGATGCATGCGCATGTGTTTATTGTAGTCATCTTGTTGCACAAACTCCTCAAAACAGAATGTACACTCGAAGATAGCACTTTCACTCTTTATACAACTCTCTGTTTCAGCGGCATGTGTATCATTCACCTCCTCATCCAATGAACTTGGTTCTAATTTTATGGTTGTGTTGGAGTATTTGTCATCAGGTACACAGTCATTGGTGGTATTCTTCATGTGTTTGTCATCTTCACAGGTCAATTCTAAATAATAATCATTGATCAGCATGGGCTCAGAACTGTCTTCATGCTTCACCACAGCTGCTGCAACATCTCCCGCTGCAGATTCCTCTGCTGCTGTCTGTTCCTCTTCATCAGTGTGATTTATGTACAAGTCACAGTGGTTAGTTGCTAATGTTGTCTGTGTCAAATTACACTTGAGATGTTCTGTTGCATTGTTTACCAATTCTATGTGTTGTGTAGTCATCTGAAACAAGGTCAACCTTCACACCAAAGAAAGAATATCAACTAAGGTAAAAAGTGTAACTGAAGGTTTAAAAATAAATGAAATGTTTTCACTAAGTACTCACAAATCCATGTTGTTCCACTAAGTCCATCATCAGTGAATGAGCTCTCAAGCTCAAGTCTCTAAATCTACTGAAGTTAATCAATCTCTGAGCACACAGCACACAGAGTGTTTGCTTCAGGTTTCCGCGATGACACAACTGAAACAACTGCACAGAATGATCAGAAGCATTAGACAGTGAAATACAAAACTACTTGAGTCTAAACTTTAACTTATACTAATGACTTTGAAGTCATTAGTATAAGTTAAAGTATTATTGACAATCCCTAATCTGATCTGATCCTTAAATATAGTGACTCAGTGGGTGATGCTGGGCATACAAGGTGCTGGAGTGGCAGAGAACATAATGTTGGTTACGATAGATGGACTGATGTCATCAAGAGAGTCAGGCAGCTGCTAAGTGCAGACCTTCAACAAGAGGCCTATAATAATAATATAATTGTTTATTGAGGCAAAAAACCCATTATGTACAAAGTTACATTACAAATGTATAATATAAAATATAAATAAAATACGAGTAAAAACGGTACATTTTAGGAACATCGAAAATATCATACTAAAACTACTTCCTATTTGGATCTCGATGTACTGAGATCCAATGCGTCATTATAGGGCTACTTATGTCCTGACTGACTATCTGGAGGATGCTGTTACCAGAGTTGCGCAACCTTTCCCAGAAGGAAGATATCCGCGCTATGATAACAGCAAAGAAATCGGGCATTGCCGCTGCAGTATTGAGGTAACTTCATAAGGATGCGGTAGGCATTATTGTACTGCACCCTTATAGTATTGAAGGACACCCTCTTGTACCGGTACCATAACCGACAGGTGCAGAAACACTGACAGTAAGCCCTGAAGAGAGTGCCCTTGACTTCTTTGCTGCATTTGGCAAATCTGCGCGCGAGCATATTACAGCGGACCGACAATGCCCGCCTTTCCCGCTCCATGTCGAGGTCGTCCCTGCGGTCGTCGGTGACAATGTGACCAAGGTATTTAAACTGCTTTACAACCCGGACTGCTGTTCCATTCAAGAGCACTTCTGGAACCCTCTCCGGACCCTTTCCCGCTTTAAAAACAAGCATTTCTGTCTTCAGGACATTATACTTCAGCCCGTTGGATTTGGCATAATTCTCACAAACTGACAGTAACGTCCTGAGGCCCTTGACCGATGGGCTGAGTAGCACCATATCGTCCGCATAGCTGAGGTTATTAAAGCAAACCCCATCTATATGACAGCCGATTCCGGTGGTCCTGAGCTCGCCGATCAAGTCATTGATGTACACGTTGAAAAGGTCAGGAGAAGTTAGTCCACCTTGACGAACTCCGCACTCTGACCTATACGCGTCAGATGTCGTATCAATCCACCTCACATGATTTGTTTGGCCGCCGTACCAGAAACTCAATACCTTTACCACTGATTCGGGGACTCCTGAGCCGCGCAGTTTGTTCCAGAGTATTTCATAATTCAATAGATCAAATGCGCGGCTCAGATCCAGGAACGGTTAACGTAATAGTCAACCGCATGTTTAAGGCTGACGATGGCCGAATCGGTTGAGACACCGGTACGAAAGCCAAACTGTGCATCATCTACACACACATTCTTCAGTAACTCCGGTTGCAGCAGCCGCTCAAACACCTTACCCACTACGGTGCCCAGAGAAATAGGCCTATAGTTACTTGACGAACCCAAGTCCCCTGTTTTACACTTGACAACAGGAACAACTATTGTTTTCATCAGCGGATCAGGAAGGTATTAAATAAATTGTAAAACACACATAACTTGGACCACAAGACTTCACCTGCATATAATAATAGGTGCTCTATACTAAGATTGTCATGTCCAGGAGACTTGCCTCGCCTAACATTGCGCACTGCCTTGGACACATTGTCAATTGTGAAAACAACCTCTGGTTGCACGGCATCCGTCTCCCGGGGGCGCTTTATACACACAGAATTACTTGTTGGCAAAGAATTAGTTTTGAATTTCGATGCAAACAATTCTGCTATTTCCCTGGGCTTCTGCGAGCCATCCACAGATACAGGCTGACTTTGTTTATATTGCAACTTTTTTGTTGCGTTCCAAAATTTTACAGAATTTTTCTCTTTTCTGTACATAGCTAATATATCCATTTTAATCATTTCTTCATTAAGAATACACCATTTTACTTTATTTTTAAATATTTTTCTACTGCCTACCATACTGTCATAAATGTGCAGCAGTGCACACCCATTGGCTGATAATGAAGTAATCATCATAATTTGTATTAAGTAAAAATACTTAATACAAATTACCTATTTTTTTATCAAGATAGTTTCACTTCAATCAATAACAAATGTTACAATATAACTTACAGACAATCCAGTGAGCTGTTCATATACCTCATCCAGCTTGTGTTTACTCATTAGAAACAGCTTGCTGTTAGTGTCCAAGCACATCATACACATCTGTAAATATACTACCAGTTACTTTTACATTGCATGACAGTGGTCCTGCTATCTATAGGTAGATTTAACTTTTTCATTAAGCAATGATCAAAAGTGTGGCAAAACTGACCTGCACTGTGGAAGGAATAGCATCAGAGCGAATTTGTCTAACACAACTCTCAGTAACATAAAAGTCATCATCTAGGAAATGCTGTGAGCACACCACGGCCGGGGTGGACAGATGATGGTCTTGTGTGCCGAGGGCTTTGAGCCAAGCAGCACGGACATGTATATCACTGGGCAATCTGTAAAATATCATTCATTATATATCACCAAATCACCTAAGATTTATTCAAAATTTGTTTATTTCAAGTAAGCTTAGTGTATGTCTGTTGAGACGAATATCTTAGCATTCCATGGATTCACCGTGCGGGTGCCGGGTCCATCGCGTGGCTGAGAGAAAAACTCCGAACAGAGCCCGAGACTTGTGACACGGGTGTAGGTTTAAGGGTACCCTTTGTGACGCGCGTCAACACTCACCTCCTCTGTTCAAGTTATTCTCCCTGCCCAACCATATTCGGAAGGACCCTACTAGTGCAGCTTTGGACACTCGTTCCAATATGGAGCTAACTGCACTTCTAGTAAGGTCAAGGTCTTTTAGCAGGTTGTAGAGAGACTTCGCTGGTATACCCCTCGCACCCACTTCTACCGCGTATAAACTAACCACATAACCATTTTTGGTTAGTTCATTAGTAAGGTCATAGTATTTATTCACTTTGAATACATGGTCTTTAGGGATGTTTGCTTCCCACGGCACTGTAAGCTCAACAAGTACTATACGTTTGATTTGTTTGGAAAAGAGAAATATGTCCGGTGTAGATGTCGTAATAGCTAAGTCTTCCGGGATTTTATAGTGCTTTTCATACGTGTCCATTAATATAGTCCAATCAGGAGCAGAGCCCAGAATTGAATAAGGCTTGCTGGTGGAATTTGTACTTGAGCCTGCTTTAACGAAGTTAGTTTGTCTTTTATTCGTCGTCAACCCTTTTTGAGCCCTAGCTACTGAAAGGCTTATAGCTTCATGTATGATTTCTAATACTCTGTCGTGGCGGCGTGAGTAGGGACCCCTATCCAGGAGCACCTTGCATCCTACCAATAAGTGCCTTGCAGTGCCCACTGCCTCACCACAGGTATAGCAAGATTTTTCCGAGGCTTTTCCCCATCTTACTAGGTTACTCTGATCTGGGAGAGTCAGTTGAAAGGCATTAAGATAAAATTTCAATAAGGCAGGAGACCAATCGTACAGCAAGGCGCGCCACTTCAGAGCCAGAGGGATGCAGAACTCGCCTAAGTTTAACCACTCGTTTTGCATTTCTAGGTTCATGGCATGCACTTTGTAGTTGTCGTCCTCATCTTGTTTAAGAAAAGATTTTATTATGTCTTGGTCTTCCTTTTTACGTCTTGCACCCAACCCGGTTCTATATACCTGAGCCCCTGCCATAAAGTGTTTGTAAAATTGAAGCCTAGAGTCAAGTTTTCCGGCACCCTCGTCTTTAGGAAGTGATGCAACTAGTTCGTCCTGGGACTTAACTAGAATGTGCGTTCTGGTAACCCTGAGGTGTTTATAGAGTTCCGATGGCCTTTTTAGTTTTAACCCAAAATTATTGTAATCTCTGAATAGAGTTGAAGGGTCAGCCGAGAGTGCTAGACCAAACCAAGACTTCAATGTTTTTATGACATTTGCATCTAGTTTTGCCAGATGGGTTCTGCCAATATCATAAACGAGGAATGGCCAAGTCAGACGTGAAGTGAGATAGTTGTCATAGACCCACGCTTTTTTTATATTGTTAATGGGCTGTTGGTCTACCTTATTGAGGTCATTTATGAAGTTATCGACGACTACCTCAAGCGATGGTGTGCGTCCTTTGTAATCAATCTTTCTACCGAGGAACGACCCGGAGAGACCCGTATCATAAGATGTAAATTTAGTATTTCGTCTCCCCAGACATAGACAGTGACATTTGCTTGGCTTTACCTTCAGCCCACCAGTCCATGAGCAGAACTCATCCACTACATTCAATAGCTCCTGACAATGTTTTGGGTTTCATGTCAGTAAAGCAAGGTCATCTGCAAAAGCTAAGATGGACTCTGTATATTTATTGTTAATTTTAAACCGATAGCCCCATTTCTTTTCTTGAACAATTAATTTATCTATTAGAATATTGATGACTACATTAAAAGCTATTGGGGATAAGCAGCAACCTTGAAACAGCCCCACATTGTAATGTAGGGGTTTTGAGTACTCATTGTTTACTGCTATGGTGAATTTCAACTTTGAATAGTAAGAAGTGATTAAATCAATAACTAGATCAGGAAAATTGTACCACCTCAAGGCGAAAGTCAATAGATCATGCTGGACAGAACCAAACGCATATTCTAGGTCTATCCAGCAGATCGTAATTTGCCTTTCATATTTTCTAGCATCCTTGAGACTTTCGCCTAGAAGTGAATTGTGTTCCAGGCAACCAGAAATTCCGGGCAAAAACCCTTTCTGGTGATTAGGCCTGAAATACCTATTGTTTATCATGTGCTTTGTCATTTTTGTTTGCAATATACTGAAAAATAATTTAGAAATAGTATTAGTTAGAGCTATCGGTCTAGTGTCCTTTGGATGAGTTACTTCGACTTTTTTTGCATACACATACACTATACACCGGGGCGTATGAAACCTCAACTGTAGCTGTATGAATGGTTTAATGATGTTGCTTGTACAGTGACAGAATGACAACTGAACTTGATACAATTAATTACAGTGCAAATAACAACACCAGCGATTGTGTAGACAAGCTACAATGACAGTGGTTGGGAAAGGGTCATAATTTTATTGTTTTTAAGATACACCATCGGAAAAATAGTGACCGTGGACTAAATCCATAACATAAATAATCCTACTCACACATGAAAGGTAATTCCAGTTCTCTCAGATGTTGACATATTGTCTGAAGTATTTTCACAGAAAGACACGCAGCACTGCATTTTGGATATATTTTGCTTTACTTTTTGTCAATAATATCAACTAAAGATTAGTGGTCCAAAGAGAAATCACCGATAACAGAGATGGTGGCCTCAATCGAAACTGCTTTTTGTCCCACACTTGAGATGAAACAATATTAATACGTATATTTAACAAGGTATGTGCAATTTTGTTCGGCTCAGATATGCATTTATTTACATATTTTTTTTAAATAAGGAAACAGCTTGTGTTATGTAAAATTAAATTTGTATTGTGTATTGTAATTCGTAAATATTCGCGTGACAAAAATCAATAAACTGCTGTCAGTGTCATGTTTTTTTTTTTATTAATTTATTTAACGGCCTGGAATCAAGTCCTTTATGGCCTACAGTGTCATTTTCACTGTCAACCGACTCGGAGACATTTTTATTTAATTCGTCCCCAAGGGACAGGCAAAGATCTGTGACCATAGAGCCTATTCAATCGTCTTGAAATTTTCGGTGTTTATTGATTTTTGTGAAGCGAGTACCTACATTCTATATCATTTCTGTATATATGTTTTCTTATAATTTATTTAACGGCCTGGAATCTAGTCTTTTATGGCCTTACGTTCTGAGACGGCTTGTCATGTAGATTAGAGAAAATTCTTTAGACATTCCCAAAAGTATATTGCGAATATTAGAATAACTCAGTTTGATACTTCCAATTTAATTTTTCATGTATAATTTTAAAAATTTAATTTTTCATGTAGGTATAAAGTAATATTTTCAGACATACTTCTACGGTCTTTTATATAAAAAAACCCTGTTTTTTTTACTTTCAGTAGTCAAACTCTGGGTTATAAGATCAGAACACGGAACACCTCATCATTCGTTCAGTGATGTGCTTGTGAAACTTCGGATCACAAGGTTTTATGTTTGAGTCCTCAATCGATCTGTGAAAAGTTGAACTTTTCTATTAGACCAAAAAGGGATATTAAATTAAAAATAATAAGAAGTCGGTAAAAATTTTGTCTGATTTGAATAATGTTTACAAAAAATCAACTGAAATGACTGGTAAAATGTGGTTTAAATAAATTAATCGTATATTATATGTGTGATTTAATTTACAATAGATAGAATAACCCTCTCATAGTATGATTGTTTGCATGTAAATGTAGATTCCAGAATTAAACGTTATGTTTATAAAATGCATTTGCGAAATAGCGCGTTTGTACAATTTTGATACTTTTTTGTTGATGTTGCATAAATCACAGAAAAAATGTGCGGATTATATGATTTCGCTTATGTAACAATGGTAGGTAATAAGTCTGTATATACTTAAGTAAAGACGAATTGCTCTGGAAGGACAAAGAAATAAAGGTGTTTTCTCCACACCAGGAAAATATAGAACTGGGCGACCTAGAAAAGAATTGGACGATTTTGACTTGAGTGCTATCAGACTTGTAAGACTCCCACCTTATCACTGCGACCTAAACCCAATCGAACTTATCTGGGGCATAGCAAAACATAAAATTGTCTCACACTGTGGGATCACTGAACATCAAGGTACTATAAAATGATAATTTCAAATTCGTAAAAATAAATTATTGCAAATGTATAAATATATATTTTATAACTTTTTATTTATTGTTCTAGGAAGTAGCTGAACAAGTGTTTAAGAGCATCTCTGCTGGTCACTAGAAAAAATCATGCCGACACGTAATGAAAATAGAGAGTGATTATTACTAAAGGGGACATTCTTTAATAAATAATATAATAATAAATATAACAAATAATATAATGATATTGATAAAACAATTATAAATCTGCAAGATGAAAGCAGTAGTGACACATCTGAAGATAGCCAGCAAAATAAAGAGTTGGCTCACGCCAAGACGTGGCTGAAGACTTATCTAGCGTGGAATATTTAGACGAAAGCATTTTTGATTTTGATTAAATATGTATAAATGTATGAATACAAATTTTCTAATTAAAAAATACATTACCACCCAAGAAATAAACGAAGCTTTAAAAAAATATTATAATTTAGCTGAATGAAAATGACTTACAAGTACCTAATTCTTATAAAACTAAAATGATGAAATTTAGTTACTATAATTCAAAAACAATTCCGGTTAGCATTAAATAGGGTTGCCATCTCTAAAATTTGGAAAACAGGACAAGACGCGTGAAAACCCCGGAGTTTAGAGTCCGAAAGCCGGACATGTCACCAAGATCTTTTAAACATATTCAATGTAATAAAAAATAGTTGAAAAAGTCATAAATCACCTTTTGACGTGACAACGTCTAGCCGGCTGCACGCACGAAAAAACATGACGTCATGCGTCGTTACCTGCTTTGAGGCGTTCCATGTAAGGCTTGAACAATCGGCCTTTGCGTTCGGCAGCGTTCGACATCCGTCCATTAAATATAATTATTAAATATATTAATTTTAAATTAAAAATTAATATATTTATTATAAATTTATAAAATCAAAATCAATTATTTTATTAATTTAAATTAATATTTATAAAAATATACTTAAATTAAAAATTTTAATAACCAATTAAATTAAACCATTCCATCAGTATTTTCTTAAAACATTGTCACGTTCAACGATCGTCAGTAAACCGACTTTACAGACAGCCAATTTTTTATTTGGAACGTGTGAATATACTTGGTTCATCGGTTGGCCGTGGTCTGGTGCGAGCATAGTGCGTGTAAATGTATTGCTAAAACCCGGTCTACAAATGAAACCTTCCCCGGACGCTCCCCGGATGCCCTCTAATCTGGGACAAATCCGGGGAAACCCGGACGGATGGCAACCCTAGGATTAAATATAATTATATTAAAATTGAAGAATGTGACACAGTTAAATTTTTAGGATTAATTTATGACGAAACAGGTAACTGGAGATTTCACATTGACTATGTTTGTACAAAATTATACAAATTCGTTTATGCATTAAGACGACTCAGACAGACAATCTCAATAAATGCAGCGTTAAGCGCTTATCACGGTCATGTGTCGTCTGTGTTATCATATGGTTTGATACTTTGGGGTAACTCTGTGGAGTTCATAAGAGCGTTCCGACTACAAAAGAAATGCATTAGAGCTATTTGTAATATTGGACCGTTAGACAGTTGTAAACCATTCTTCAAACAATTACACATTCTTCCATTGCATGTATGTACATACGAAACATGTGTGTTCTTGTCAAGCGCTATCCAAAATATTATCAGCGAAGATGTGAAATAAATATCAATAAGCAAGTCAGACATCCTAACAAATTAGTTGTTTAGCTACAACTAAAAAAGTTATTAAAAATTGTAATTAAATCAAAGTATCAAAACCGTTATTGTCGTACTATATAGGGTGGCCACATGAACGATAGATTTTCACGATTTTATTTCCAAGCTGTATATAAAATTACTAGCAGTCGCCCGCGACTTCGTCCGCGTGGAAACCTCTTAGGTGCCCTTTTAATTTTAAAGACAGATTTTCATATAAAGTGTGCTCTTTCCCCGCAACCCCTCTCAATTTAATTTTTTCATAGTTTCCCGTCAACTAATATCCTCCGTCCCGTCCCGCGTACTAAAGATCTACATTTTTGTTAAACATTGTACGATATTACAGTACATGAACTTTTGTTAAGAGTTATAAATATACATATATTTATAACTCTTAACAAATGCATTAATTTTCGACCAAATTTGATTATCATAAAAACGGTTCTAGTAAGTTAATCTTAAAAGATAGACATTTACTGTCGTGGACAGTTTTTTTAGTTCATTTCAAGAGGAATAATTCTTTCATAGATATATTTTTGGTATCTTGAACCATTTTCGCAGCGCACGCAACGGAAGCCTTCAAGGATGAATAATTTTCCCCGTTTTTTCACATTTTCCATTATTTCTTCCCTCCTAATATTCGCAGCGTGATGTTATATAGCCTAAAGCTTTCCTCGATAAATGGTCTGTTCAATACAAAAAGAATTTTTCAATTCGAACGAGTAGTTCCTGAGATTAGCGCGTTCAAACAAAAAAACTCTTCAGCTTTATAATATTAGTATAGATTACTGATTTAAATAGAGACAGTAAACACAGATATTAAAAAATCGATAGTACCATACCGGTTTCTTAAATTATCGGTTTTACTTGTAATCATCATGGATGGAAACAAAAATTAAAAAAAAAAACATAGAACCGACTCAAAACGCACTAAAAAGTAAAAAATAACTGTGTCATTTAGTTGCTTTAATTTACCTACTTAAGCATATCTAGGAGTCGGTGCCAGCAAGTTCAAGGAACATTTATTTTACGTAGTAAAGCAGTTTGTGGGTTCTAGGTAACGTCCTTAAAGTAGAAACCTTGGCTGGCATTGACTCCTAGATATACTTAAGTAAATTAAAGCAACTAAATGACAGTTATTTTTTACTTTTTAGTGCGTTTTGAATCGGTTCTATTTTTATTTAAAAAAATTTATTTCTTATTTTTTAGTGATTTATCGCCACGTAACGCCACGTTCTCTCATAGTATATTATACGGCACTTGTTGCCAAAAAGCTACCGATACCGAGACAAAAACCAAAATCGCTTTAAGCGTGCCTCCAAAATTTGAAGAGTTCCTTCAATTTCCCCAGGATATCATCATCAGATCCTAACATGGTGATAATGGGACCACCTTGGAAGTATGCCCTTTCTAATAAAAAAAGAATTATCAAAATCGGACAACTCTGTAAAAAGTTATGCGTTGGTATACATAAAAAAAAAATATATAAGTCTCGAATTGAGAACCTCCTCCGTTTTTTTTCATCGGTTAAAAAAGAGGCAAAAGTCAAAACATGATTATTCAGTGAAATACTTTATGATTATTTTGAATCGTCAATATGTAATTTGTAGATTATATAAAAACATGGTGATAATTATTTTAGGTGTGAAACTTCAAATTTAACCTACATTTTTTTAATATCTAAAAGAATGATCTATACACCTATCACCTATTTGGATAAAAAGTTTATAAATGCACACGTAAATTTTAATAAAAAAAAATAAAAATCAATATTATAAGACATGGAAGATACATAAAAATTAAATTATTGGGATCTTTGTCGACCTCCGTGGCGTAGTGGTATGCGCGGTGGATTTATAAGACGGAGGTCCTGGGTTCGAGTCCCGGCGGGACAGATTGAGATTTTTCTTAATTTGTCTTGGTCTGGCTGGTGGAAGGCTTTCGCCGTGGCTAGTTACCACCCTACCGACAAATACGTACCGCCAAGCGAATTAGCGTTCCGGTACGATGTCGTGTAGAAACCGAAAGGGGTGTGGATTACATCCTACTCCTAACAAGTTAGCTCGCTTCCATCTTAGATTGCATCATCACTTAACATCAGGTGTGATAGCAGTCAAGGGCTAACTTGTAGTCGATAAAAAAAAAATAAAAAAAAAACCTTCATTGAAATTAGCATCGAAACCAATGATTGTTAAAATATTATTTAGTCTGTTTGTTCACGCTTATCTCAGAAACGGCTGATCCAAAATAGATGGTTCACTATTATTTAGCAGTAAGCTTCACTTTACATTCAGTGATCGTTTCATGTCAGTCGGTTTATAAATAAAAAGCTTTGTCAATTCAAAGAACCATGTCGAACACTTATTCTTTGCTAACCAAACCACCAAACGATATATCCAAAACTTGGTGCCAAAATTGACTTCACACAGCTCACTAATATATAATGTTGTACTTTGGTAGTGAAATAATATCCAGCAATGTCTTCAATATCGTTTATACTCTTTAAATATTATATTTACAGTGAAATAGCTATGTACATTATGTTAAATATTTACAATTAAATAAATAAAAAAGTAAAAGCTTAAACACTACAATAACCTAAACTATATATAATATATAAAACAATTTAAAAAAAACAGTAAAAAACTTTTATTCCTGCGAATCGGTGTCGAGTGGTCAAGTGTCCTGAAGGCTGGCAGCATTGCCACGTTGGCAATGCTGATCCTCTGACCTAACAAGAGACCAGCCCTCTGGTCACGGGAGGCGTCGATCAAACGCTTTGTGATTTAGGTTTTAATATAATTAGTAATAATCATTAAGTGCATTATTACAATACACACTCCATTAAAATATGCTTACTTTACAAAAGTCAATCGGACACAACTCACGAATGTTCGGATATGTCAATTTTATAACATCAGACGGTCGAAAGTGAATGATTAAATCGAATGATACAAATCGAGAATAATCTTATAATATTGTCTGTATGGCAACAAATAAAATGCTAACAATAATAATAAATTTCTTTAATTCAGGCATGACACTACAAGCTTTAATATAAATGTGAAAATATACAAAATACACTTGGGTAGTCTTAAAACAAAAAAATAAAGTTAAAAAAGTAATGTTTAACTACAAGTGCTTGCAGACTTGACCAATATTTTACAAATGGGTTCTTGAGATCATCAGAACAAGTCAGAAACCCTCGCCGAGGCAAACAGAACTCGCGCTGCAGAGTCGCGCTTGATTGACAACAATGCGAAAAGCATTGTTGTACTGAATCCTAAGCTTGTCTTCGTAAACCTTATCCACGCTGGCAAGTATAAAAGTTTTGGCAAAATGTTTTGCACAAGGTCACGTGCACGGCTTCAGAACAGAGGGCCAATCTGCGCGCAATCACATTAGCTCTCACTGCGAGGGACCTGCGCTCGCTTTCCATGTTCCTGTCGTACAATAATCATCTGACAATATATGCCCTAAGTATTTAAAACTCTTAAAGACCCGATGGAAATAAACTTCCATTTAGAAAGACTGGTGAAACCATGTCAAGACCTTTACCAGCTCTAAAGACGAGCATTTCAGTTTTAGCTACACTATATTTGACACCATTTTCTCTAGAAAATTGTTCACAAACATTGAGCAATTTTCCAAGTCCATTTATTGAAGGACTGAGAAGCACTATACCATCCGCGTAGCTGATGTTGTTAACGCATACGTTACCAACATGACAACCGACTCTCCATGCTCTCAGCTCTTCAATACGGCCAGTAACATAAAGATTGAATAGATCCGGAGAGGTCTACCCTCCTTGGCGTACACCACACTCTAGTTTGTGTTCACTAGAGCGTGTGTCGCCCTATTTCACGTAGTTAGTTTCATTTTCGTACCAAAATCTCCACAAGTCCACCAAGTCAGGCGGTGTGCATCTGGCGAGTTTATGGCACACAATTCTGTAATTTACAAGGTCAAAGGCGAGCTCGGTCCGCCTTGCGGCACTCCGCACTGACGGAGCATATCGTACTACTTCACAGTGTGCGCACAACTCCACATGGCAGTTTCACTAAACAGAACCGCATCGTCGCAGCACATTGGGTGAGATGCCAGTCAAGTGTTATCAGCTCAATGAATAAAAACATCTGGTCGGTGGTGTTTAGTTAAGATTTGCATCAGAGGAAGTGCCTGGCTGATTCAATAAATCTTCTGATTGGTGGGTCCTCTTGTGTTTTAATAAATAATCTTTTCTTATACATTTATAATTGCATATCTCACAAGAATAAGGTTTTTCACCAGTGTGGGTCCTCTTGTGATATAATAAATGACTCTTTTGTGCACTTTTATAATTGCATATCTCACAAGAATAAGGCTTCTCACCAGTGTGGGTCCTCTTGTGATGTCTTTCGTGCACATTTAAAATTACATACATCACAAGAATAAGGCTTTTCACCAGTGTGGGTCCATAATTCTTTTGTGCACATTTAAAATTGCATACGTCACAAGAATAAGGCTTTTCCAGTCTTTTGAGCACATTTATAATTGCATATGTCACACCAATAAGGCTTCTCACCAGTGTGAATTATCATGTGCCTAGATAAATGAGTTTTTTGTGCACATTTATAATTGCATACATCACAATGATAAGGCTTTTCCCCAGTGTGTGTTCTCATATGTCTTATCAGAGTATCTTTTAGTGTAAATTTATAATTGCATATATCACAAGAATAAGGTTTTTCACCAGTGTGGGTCCTCTTGTGATTTACTAAAGAAGTCTTTAGTGCACATTTAAAATTGCATACGTCACAAGAATAAGGCTTCACACCAGTGTGGGTTCTTTTATGTTTTGATAAGTCATATTTTGTTATAGATTTATAATTGCATATATCACAACAATAAGGCTTTTCACCAGTGTGAATTATTTTATGTCTTAGTAAGTTCTTTTTATCTGCACTTTTA